>JASEVX010000015.1:3335451-3676965 GCA_031761405.1 Serripes groenlandicus
TCTCTCTCCCTTTCCCTCATATAGACACTTTCTGACACCTGCAGCAGACAGCTTTTGAAAACATAGTGACATAAAGAAGAAGAAATTGCTCAACACGAGCAATTTCTCCTTTGCCACAATGTTTTTCCACTTTTAGTCATAGTTTTCCATTCAATTATAGAGATTTTCTATTCTTTGACAAAATATGTTCAAAGTAGTCTGCTGCAGAATTCGTCGTATGAGGGAAAGGGTTAAACAAATGCAATATGCATGTCCTGAGAACACAGCCCACAGTCATATACCCCGCGTCAGACAAACATCTTGGCAACTTAATCACCCTATCAAGAAATTAATAGTCTAATGACCCATGGGTAATTGATGCTGGCTTTTAATAGCCTAAAAGCTAACTGTTTATCGTTTGCAGATTTGAGGAAATTTCATGCATAATGTTGGAGACTGATTAGTTGGCTTGGCGATCTTCAGGCTTTGCAAATTATGTAGACCAAAGCCCAGCGACCCACGTTGTTGAACGCGGACGCCTGATCAGGGTTTACAATATTTAACGCTGGTAAAGATAATTTCATCCAATACCATCTCAAACAGTTTAGACCCTGACCACAGACATTGATCAACGCAGAGGCTGATCTGTGTAAGCATTGTTTTCGATTCTCGAAGGATGCCTGTCATTTTAATTATCATTTCCTTATTTTCATAACAGGTGTATTGCGAAGGAAAACGCCACAGGAAACTGAATGCAGTCTAGGTCAAGGGCAGTGATGTACTGAAGCGGTCAAGCGGGCTAAAGGGTGGTGCAGCTTAAAAAGCCAAAAGATCAAACTGGCGTCTTCATTTGGCACTCCAAAAATTGAACAATTCGAACTCAATGAAACTTCATCCTCATCCAGTGACAATGAAAGAAATAAACGAGTGATTACAACTTTACCCTGTCCTCCACAGAAACTGTTTTACTGATGATTATTGAACTATTTGTAGGAAAAAGAACACTTGGTCATAACATAATGCTTCCATTTCCTACAACGATTTCAATCCAATTGAAAAATGGCACTTTTCTATGGAAGGGAATATCCCCCAAAATGCTATGGGTCTTTATGACATTCTTATTTATAAACATTACATGCTCATGTGTCTTGCATGACATTTCTCATTTATAAACATTACATGCTCAAACTCTATGGGTCTTTATTACATTCTTATTTATAAACATTACATGCTCATGTGTCTTGATGACATTCTCATTTATTAACATTACATGCTCATGTGTCTTCTTTCTTAGCCGAGCCCCATTAGCTCAGTCGTATCGACGAGGGCTGTCAATCCAGGGGGTCGTGAGTTCGAATCCCGGCTCGGCCAACATTCTTTCTGACATTTTGACAAAAGTCAATGCGACATGCGTCATTTGTCTTTCACTAATGGGCTTAGTCCTATGTGGAAAAGCAGCCAGTTGCTTGGAAAGAATGTTGTGTGTTGTACTGGTGTGAGAAAACCAGGAAACATATGAATAGGTGAACTGGCCGCCGCCGTGATATGACTGAGAAATTGTTAAACAAATGGCGTAAAACCCCCAATCAATCACTTCTTTCTTAATATTGTTCGTCTAAGTCATGTTATGACACCAGATGGCACTTTAAATTAAATTCTTATTGAACTCCAGCTATAATGAATCACTCTTAATATATATACATTTCACAATGTATTAATATAAACTCGTTTGTGATAGAATGCTACCTAAACACCAGTTACCTCTATTTTGAAGAGTAGTGACACTTAGGATCCTTCATTAAATGTGGGATATTTTCCGTTCATATGCGGTTATCTCCCTGGAATAAGAATTCAATTTAAAGCGCCATCTGGTGTCATAATATGACTTAGACAAACAATATTAAGAAAGAAGACACATGAGCATGTAATGTTTATAAATAGAATGTAATAAAGACCCATAGAGTTTGAGCATGTAATGTTTATAAATGAGAATGTCATCAAGACACATGAGCATGTAATGTTTATAAATGAGAATGTCATCAAGACACCATGAGCATGTAATGTTAATAAATAAGAATGTCATAAAGACCCTCCATAGAGTTTTGGCGGATAATCCCTTTCCATACTTTTCTGCCTAGATTCTCATATTCTTTCCTTGTTAGATCACCTGGGAGCGTTAACTTTTAGCTTTAAACATCTCCTCCCAAACTACATGAATAATTTACTTAAAACATCACAGGAATTTTCCTCTGGTTGGCATCTTTCAAATTTGTTCAAAACATTTAATTCCATCGAGAACTGTTGTTGCTGCGGCATCAGGAAGGGGGCAAAATGTCCAATCTTTGAAAATCTTCTTCTCCAAATCTGCTGGTCTGATTTCACTATCACTTGGTAGAAATGATCCTTAGCTGGCCTTTTTAATTCCATTGAAACTTTGGTTGCTGTGGCATCAGAAAGGGGGGCCAATTTCAAGCCAAATTGATTGGTTAAAAATCATGGCAGTCAAGTGGCATCAAAAAAGGGGCAAAATGACAAAATTTGGAAATTTCTTTTTTTCAACATCATCTTCTAAACCTCAAGACTTATTTCCTCCAAACTTTACAGGAATGTTCAATTGGTAGGCCTCTTTAAAAGAAAATCAAACATTTTAATACCATTGAGAACCTTGGTTGCTGTGGCATCAGAAAATAGGCAAAATGTCCAAACTTTAAAAATCTGCTTCTCCAAAGCTGTTTGTCATATTTCAATGTAATTTGGTTGAAATGTTCCTAATTGGGTAACCCTCTACAAAGAGTGTTCAAACCATACTTATTTGTTGAAAAACATTGCATTTAGGAGACATCAGAGAAGGGATAAAATAACAAAATTTGGAAATTACAATTTTTTGAAAATCTTTGTCTGATTATAAAAAAAAATTGAGGAGGAAATTACTTCAGTGATCCTCTACGGAATTTGTTCAAGCTGTTGTGATTGGTAACAAAATCATAGCAACCATGCATCATCACAAAAGGGATAAATTGAACCTCTACCTACAAATGAAAACCGTCCTACCATTCCACTCTGCCAATTTCATGGTAACTTAACAGGGATGTTCCTTTGATGGTCCTCCAAATTTGTTCAAGACTTACATTCTGTGTAGAACTTTATAGAAATGCTGTGGCATCCGAAAATGAAAAAATACCCAAACTTTCAAAACCTTAAACCTTTTCCTCCATAAAATCGATAACTACATTGGTAAGATTCCAAGATAGTTTGGCAGTAATGTTCTTTTGAGGTATTCTCTACAAAATCTGCTTAAATCTTATAAATAGTGATTTTGTTGACACACAGGGCAGCAAAGTGGCATCAGGAAAGGTGCAACATGACAAAAGTTCTTGTTACATTTGGAGAAACAAATGGCCTTTACTGATAAGCTTTTTAGCTCACCTATGCACGAAGTGCAAGGTGAGCTATTGGGATCACATTTTGTCCGGCGTCCGTCCGTCGTCAACATTTACCCTTGTTAACACTCTACAGCCTACATTTTGCATCCAATCACCATGAAAGTTTGTCAGAACATTCGTCTCCATGAAGTCTCTGAAACTGCGTCATGTCCGGTTAAAACACTCTTGAAGCTATTTTTTTGGATGGAGCATGTTGAAACTTTGTCAGAATGTTTGTCTTAGTGATATCTAGGTCAAGTTTGAAACTGGGTCATGTCAGGTCAAAAATTAGGTCACTTGGTCAAATTTAAGGAAAATCTTGTTAACACTCTGGAAGCCACATTTTTGGCTTGAGCATGTTGAAACCTTGTCAGAATGTTTGTCTAAGTGATATATACCTAGGTCAAGTTCGAAACTGGGTTATGTCTAGTCAAAAACTAGGTCACTAGGTCAAATTTAAGGAAAATCTTGTTTACACTATAGAAGCTATACTTTTGGATTGGGCATGTTGACATTTTGTCAGAATGTTTGTCTAAGTAATATATAGATCAAGTTTGAAACTGGGTTATGTCCGGTCAAAAACTAGGTCACTAGGTCAAATTTGTGGAAAACCTTGATAACACTGTGGAAGCTATATTTTTAGATTATGCATGTTGAAGCTATGCCAGAATGTTTGTCTTAGTGATATCTAGGTCATGTTCGAAACTGTGTCATATCCGGTTAAAAGCAAGGTCACAAGGTCAAATTTAAGGAAATTCTTGTTAACACTCTGGAAGCCACATTTTTTCGTTTAGCATGTTGGAACTTTGTCAGAATATTTTTTCTTAGTGATATCTAGGCAATGTTCAAAACTTGGTCATGTCCAGTCAAAAACTAGGTCACCTGAGGTTAAATTTAAGCAAAATCTTGTTAACACTCTTGAAGCTATATTTTTGGATGGAGCATGTTGAAACTTTTGTCAGAATGTTTGTCTTATTGATATCTAGGTCAAGTTTGAAACTTGAGTTTTCAGTTTATAGTTTTTAGCTCCACTGGCTGAAAGCCAGTCGAGCTTATGTCATGGCGAATTGTCCGTCGTGTGTGCGTGCGTTAACTTTTTCCTTTAAACGACTTCTTCTCACTAACCACTTGGCCAATTTGGCTGAAACTTCATAGGAAGCATCCTCTCAATGTCCTATCTTAAATTCCTTCAATTTTTTTTTATCCATATATAATTCTGGTTTCCGTGGCAACCAAAAGAAAAAAATAGTGAAAACTTAAAATTCTTCTTCTCTGAAAGTGTCAGGCCGATTTTCAAATAATTTTGTAGAAATGTTCCTTGGGTGACCCTTTATTAGATTCCTTCAAGAAATGTTGATTGGTCGAAAAACATGGTCACCAGAGGGCGGGGCTATTTTGCCTTATATAGCTATAGTGTTAACTTAAAAATTCTTCTTCTCCGAAAGTTATCAGCCGATTTTCAAATAATTTTGTAGAAATGTTCATTGGGTGACCTTCTATTAGATTCATTCAAGCCATGTTGATTGGTCGAAAAATATGGCCGCCAGAGGGCGGGGCTATTTTGCTCTATATGACCATAGTGAAAATTTAAAAAATCTTCTTTTCCGAAAGTGTTGAGCAGATTTTAAAATAATTTTGTAGAAATGTTCTTTGGGTGACCCTCTATGAGATTCCTTCAAGCCATGTTGATTGGTTGAAAAATATGGCCGCCATGGGGTGGGGCTATTTTGCCTTATATGGCTATGGTGAAAACTTAAAATATCCTCTCCTCCGAAAGTGTCAAGCCGATTTTCAAATAATTTTGCAGAAACATACCTTGGGTGACACTCTACAAGATTCCTTTAAGCCATGGTGGTTGGTAAAAAATATGGCCACTAGGGGGCAGGGCTGTTTGGAGATTTGATTTTTGCCTTATGGCCGTGGAGCGATACTGGCCCTCTTGGGCCTCTTGTTTTTTTATATCGAGATTTTAAAGAAAAATAAAAGGTTCATTATATACATGTCTTCGCTTTGTCATTAAAACCTTTTAAGCACTACTGTAAAACGTCTTCAGGGGTTTTCTGTCTTCTTTTCATTCTGTCTTGCAAACGTATTGATGCGGTTTGCAAAACGTTACTATAAGGGAAACGTTTTAGAAACCTTTTAAAGACGTGTACATTGCAGGTCTTGGCAAAGCCTTTGAAAGGTTTTCTAGCAGTCTTCAGCACGTGTTAGCTGGGAAACGTCTTAAGATCGTCCTAAAGACGTGTACATTGCAGGTCTTGGCAAAGCCATTTAAAGGTTTTTTAGCAGTCTTCAACACGTTCAGAAAACTAAACCGATATGTCGACGATATGAATATTTTGGGGTGACAGCAACGTTTTCAGCACGTGTTATCTGCGAAAACGTCTTACGATCGTCCTAAAGATGTGTACATTACAGGTCTTGGCAAAGCCATTTAAAAGTTGTTTAGCAGTCTTCAACACGTTTAGAAAACTGAACCGATACGTCGACGAAATGTAACAAATTTGGGTGACGGCAACGTCTTCAGCACGTGTTATCTGGGAAAACGTCTTACGATCGTCCGAAAGACGTGTACATTGCAAGTCTTGGCAAAGCATTTTATAGGTTTTCTAGCAGTCTTCAACACGTTCAGAAAACTAAACCGATACGTCGAAGAAATGTAACAAAAAAGGGTGACGGCAACGTTTTAAGCACGTTTTATCTTGGAAAACGTCTTACGATCGTCCTAAAGACGTGTACATTGCAGGTATTGGCAAAGCATTTTAAAGGTTTTCTAATAGTCCTCAACACGTTCAGAAAACTAAACCGATACGTCGAATAAATGTAACAAAAAAGGGTGACGGCAACGTTTTAAGCACGCTTTATCTTGGAAAACGTCTTACGATCGTCCTAAAGACGTGTACATTGCAGGGTTGGCAAAGCATTTTAAAGGTTTTCTAATAGTCCTCAACACGTTCAGAAAACTAAACCGATACGTCGAATAAATGTAACAAAAAAGGGTGACGGCAACGTCTTCAGCGCTTGTTAGCTGAAGACGTCAGGAAACGTCTCCGTCACGTTCAGATAACCTAGAATGGTTCACTGGGAGGGATCGAAAACCGACGACCTCTCGATCCCGAGGCGGACGCTTAACCACTACAACACCGAGGTGGTACGTGGACTTACAAAAAGACAGGTATGTCATTTATTGTTGGCACTCATATAGTGTGTCAAGTTTTTAAATCCTTGTATGTTTTACCATCAATAACTTATAAAGATTGTTTGATTATGGTTAAACTCCGTTATCAACAATTCTTCAGCCAGTTCCTGGCTTTCTCTCACCAGCACCATCCAACCAACTGACTGTTGAACCACTACGACTGTCAGCCCATCGGTGAACGGCGAATGACGTATGGCACAGTGACTTTGGTCAAACGTAGGTGAACTGGCCACACGTAGACGCATTTTAAAAGAGACGACATTTGAAAGCATTTTTGACCATAGGAGAATTTACTCGATACAAGATACACTGTTTTCAAAGTCGTCTTTTGTATTTTGTTGTATGTGGGAACGGGTTTTACGTACGTATACTTGAATTGGGCTCCATTATAACTTTTGTTGCTGGGTAAACATTATAAAGACAAAGAAACCTGTGCGACCAGTGAAGATGCAGATCAATGTTATAATCCGAATAGATCGCTGCTTAGATTTACACTGGTCGATCAAGATTCAAGAAACGTGTTAACCCTTTCACATATGCAAATGCATTTTTGCACATATGAAGTAGACAACTTTAGAAATATAGACAAAAGGAGAAATCGCTAAAAACGAGCAATTTCTCTTTTTGCTACAATATTTTCAACCTTTTACACAATTTAAACTTTCATTTTTAGATATTTTCCAAATGTTTGCCTAAATGCATTGGAACATGTTCGTAACAAGGGAATTAATTCTAAAACATTTTCAAATACTTTGTCTATTTGTTGCCCTTTCATACAATGGTAACATCTACAAAAATGGGATATAAATCTGTTAAACTATTTTGAATGTTTACAAATTTGATTTTCTGAGATACTTAACCTGATTTTTTATAAGTGTTGTGTAATAGATACATTTTGTGTCAACGAGAGAAGAGCCAAGTTGACGTTCCTGTGAAATAATAACCTTTTTCGAAGTTTTTGTCAAATATGCATTAATTCAAACTTCAATTTCATCTAATAACTGGATTAAAATTCGGATTAAGTGTCAAGTTTGATCGCAAGTTGCGTTAATTTGTATAGGTGCGCTTTTGCCACCAAAATGGTGGAGGGTTCTGCGATTTTCGGATTTACCTGCTATTCCCTATACTATTCGTTTTTTCGTTTGGATTCAATATAGAACGATACCTTTGTTTGTTTGGAGTTTAACGCCGCTTTCAACAGCTTTGGTCATATCACGGCGGTCAGTGCACCTACCCATGTTTTCCTGGCTTTCCCACACCAGTACTTACACAACATTCTTTCGAAGCCACTGACTACTTTCTCACATAGATCAGAGGTGAGAGGCAATGGAAAACATCGCCCGAAAGAATGTCGCCGCAACCGGGTATCGAACCCGTGACCTCCAGATCACGAGTCAGATACGCTACCAATTGAGCTACCCGGCCGGGCTCACAACCAGTGATAAAGGAAGGTCCGAAAAACAGTTATTTTGGATATTCAATCGCTCAACATCAGACGATTCGCACAAACACAAATGAGGTTGTGGTGAATTAGTAAGTTTTCAAAATCATGTTTATTTCACCAATGACAGTCGAACAATGTGAATAACATTGACAGTTCCATGTCCATTTCAGGATTATATAAATTGGTCTTTTAATCACGATCCTAACAGGTACTTCATTATATAATACTATAGTTTCTTTGAAAAATGAGATTCGTTTATCAACTGAGTTCCAACACTTTAGGATTTGAAATATATACCAAAGTTGAGATATCCTTTTGCAGAGCTCTAGATCAGGGGCGTTTTGCATGTTCTTAAATCCTTTTTTGACCATTTAACATTATTGTGTGGGTACTCAAAAGAATCGTCTTAGTGAGACGATACTTTTGAGTACCCACACCATAGAATTTGCTTGGATAATAAGAGATATTGTGGGGAAAACAGTTGTTTACACCTCCTTGTCTGGACCTCTGGTACTTTGACTGCTGGCAACAATTATTTTCTTTTTCATATATTCAAAACAATTTATACATAAATCATGTGAGTAAAATATATATCTTAGAGTCAAAGTCAGTGCATATGTAATTCACATTTTAACGTAATATATATACATATTATCAGAGCATGTCGATGGCTCAGCGCAATATTAGGCTAACTCCATTTTCAATTTCTTTACAGGAGAGTTAAAAAACTG
The DNA here is from genome assembly GCA_031761405.1 of Serripes groenlandicus. Classification (NCBI taxonomy): domain Eukaryota; kingdom Metazoa; phylum Mollusca; class Bivalvia; order Cardiida; family Cardiidae; genus Serripes; species Serripes groenlandicus. Next base: position 3,344,230 of record JASEVX010000015.1, read on the forward strand.
TGTACATGTTTTCCCTTTTGATATTTGGTAGGTATTTTTTCTGTTCTATATGCTGATAAAGGTTTGAAAACTAAAGATCATATTCTTTTTAATCTGAAACTCTTTCTTAATAGTTTAAAATCAATTATTTGAGTTAGCAATAGTTTTGCACTGAAAATCAATGATTTGTTAAAAAAGAATTAGCGCAAAACTAAAGTTAAGTCAAGATAGACATAGTTTTGCACTGAAAATCAATGATTTGTTGAAAAAAACACAGCGCAAAAATAAACCTATGTCAAGTTAGACATTGTTTTGCACTTAAATTTAATGAAATCTTTTCTTTTTTATGTAAAACCTATACTAAGTCAAGTAAGATATATTTCACCAAATTAATTTTAAAGTTATTTTAAAGTTTAAATAATGCAATAAAAAGAACATGATCCATAAGAGTTTTTTGAAAACATTTATTTGCCACTTATCAGTAATGGCTAAATTATGTTTATATTTAATGACAGAGTGGAAAAGGGTGCAGGTGCAGGAAAAGTTAAAATTTCAATCTTTTGATAATTATATAACTTTATTTTGCCTATTCAAACAAAATGCTATACATCAAAAAATTATATTAAATCTTTGCTACATAAAACTGCCTTTTCTGGCACCCAATACAGTATGCCTTTGTAAACAGTGTAGGAAGCAATCTGAAATATTCCTGTACTGTTTTTTTCACACTGTCAGTAAATGAAACCATTTTTCATTAATTACTGATAAGTGGTGACTTGATGCTTCCAAGTTAGTACAGTCCAAGAAAATGACTATGGAGCAGGATTACCAATATTTATCATAAAATGTTTGATAAAATGGCCCTCAAACTATTTATTCCTTGCTCCATAAAACTGCATTTCCCCGCATCCAATAAAGCAGGCATTTGGAAGCAATGTAGGAATAGTTGTAGGATAAGAAGGCCTTTGGAAACAGTGTAGAAAATTTAAGATCACTCGTAACGAGCAATCTGAGCCTTTCCTTCACATATTTTCAACTCTGTCAGTTAATGTGAACATAATTCACCCATTATTGATAAGTTGTGAATTAATGCTTTCGATTTGGTGGACTGTTCAAGAAAATAACTATGGAGCAAAGGGTCAAATAGTTATGTCCTTAACTTATTTATTCACATCATATTTGTGAGCATATCATTGTAACAAAAGTACATTATTACAACAAACAGAAACTGTTGTAGGATTGTTTAAGTACATATTTGTAGCAAAATAGCCTTACAGTACTATGAATTAGTTTGGAATCTCATGAGAAATGACTGCATAGAACAATGTGATGGGAATGAGGGATCACACCCTACCTACATAAGGAAATGAGCTCTTTGTACTTCTCAAATGTTATCATGGAGTAGTCCTTATGCAATATATTTAGCTCAATATCTTTCACATTCAGAACAGTGTTTGACCTTCTTAACCACTGAGTCTACTGGACCATTGTTATCATACTAAATTGCTGATATATTGGAATTGTTAGATTCTATTTCGACTCTGTCCAAAAACCTTGTTCCTTTCTGAATCCTGATAAAAAATTGAGAATTTTGGAAACAGACTTGAAGTAAAAAAAAATGACAAGTTCATTTCCTAAAGCTACAGTCACACCTAAGCCGGACTCAACATAGAGCAACCCAGATAAACACGGTACACCCCGGATCAATAGATATCTTGATCCGGGATGATCCTGGGTGACATTAAGTCGCAAATCATCGTCACTCCGGACCAGCCCTGACCCAACACGGCACCTCAAAGAATGAACACGGAGCCAACAAGGATCTGACCCCGGTACCACCACGGCAGCTTCCTGGAGCTAACAGGGTCGCTACACAGACGGTCTCGGACTACCCAGAATTAAAGAATCCTCCTGGCTGGTCCCGGATGACCACGGCAATTTTAAAGAGGTTAAATTGCCGGGGTGGTGTTCCTGACCATGACAGACTATCCAGGACTATCCCGGACCCAACACGGATCTGACCCCGGAACGGCCAAATTTCAGTACGGGCGGTCGGATGGACTGGGGCTTGAGCATGGTTGGGATTTTTATGACATGCAGTTCTTACAATGGCCCACTGGGCGGTTGTGTACACTAATTTGACAACTTACCCTTCCAATACAGGCATGGACAGAATAATTGTATTTTTGTGTGTGACTCTACAGTTTGAATAATGATTTGGGCATTTTTTATGTGAACTTTCTAAGGAAAAATATTCAAAGTTTGGAGAAAAAAAGGCCTTGTACCATTTAATGATAAAATCCACATAAATGAATTAACTCATTTCTGACTAATGGTACTGGACTGTTTATTACTTTCTTCTTCTGTGGAGCAGAATACTTAAAAAGAAACTGTCTTTGTCATATTGCATCTCCTAACTTCCAATCGTTTGGTGTTTAATGCCGCTATCAACAATTATTCAGTTATATCACATCATTTCCTGGGTAAACTAGAACTATCACTGAAGATGATAAATACCCCCTTAACAGCACATTGACCTACACCATAACTTAATTAGTAAAAGGGTCATAACTCTGTAAAGTATCATGCAATTGTAACCCCTTTAGGATATGCACATCCTTAATATAGACGCTTCATGTAAAATGTTATTGAATTCCACTCAGTGGTTTGTAAGAAATAGGCCGGACAAAATATGGCTTCGGACAAAATATGACCAACAACTTAATAAGTAAAAGGGACATAACTCTGTAAAATAGCATGCAATTGTACCTTTAGGGTATGCATATCTCCTCTTGGTATAGAAGCTTCATGTAAAATTTTATTGAATTCCACCCAGTGGTTTGTAAGAAATAGGCCGGACAAAATATGGCTTCCGGCCGACCGACCGACAGACAGACAGACAGACAGACTGCCCGACACAGTGACTCCTATATACCCTCTCTTCTTCGAAGGGGGGTATAATTAAAAGTACTACTGGTCCATTTATCCTGACACTAACCAGTCAATTGTAATGCTAACCCCCATAGCTTCTTCATAGACCCTTCTACAATAATTTCTGCAGCCATGCCCAAACCCTGATCCACCTGCATATCATATTGACTTTCAAATTGTATTTCACTCTGATCAGCTACTAACTTTGCAGTCTTTCATGTTAATGACTTCAACTATATCTTCATTTTCAAAATCAATGCACTGTTATTCACTCTCAACAATTTCTTCAACTTGGGCCATTAGTGTTTTGTCAGTTACTTTACTATTAGATCCCCTTTCTACTTTAGAACAGTAACTGAGCTCCGTTTCATTTGGTGAAACTGATTTATCAACTAGATTCAATCTTCCTAATGTCATACACCTTTCTACTCAATTCAGTTTGCACCTATTGTTTCTTTTTTTTTTTATTTTGGAAGAATACAATTGGATAAACTTGATTCTTAGTTAGTTTCACTCAACATTTTCTTCTCAAATTGTGAGAACATTTATTCAATACCATAAGAGATGTGCTTTAAATCTAACCGAAAGTATCAGACTTCAAGATGTTTGAGAGTTTAGATAATGGGATGTCATCTTCAGATGACACAGCTGTAGAAAGTTCATAGCATTATGAACAGACATTAAACTATGTTCTATTGTTCTAGTCATTCTTCAATCTTTTTGATTTTCTCATCGTTTTTGTCTTTAATTATTTGAAGAATATAGGAATATATGCCTTCTGATTTGTCAGAAAATACTTCAATATCATCTGTTTCATTTTTATCAGTACATGTATTCTACACAATATCTACATGTGTGGCTTCAAATGTTATGAATTCAATTTCTGGGTCACCCAAACTTGATGCAAATGCTGATCAAAACAGGATCAAGTTTTCAAACTTACAGTGTGATGTGAACACTACATTTCCATTGGCTTCTACCATATTATGTTTGTTACTTGAATGAGGTGTTACTAAGCATTTCATTGTTAAGAAAAGGATTTGTTTTATCTTTCTTATGGTTTGATGCAAACTCACATACTGTTTAACACTTAAAATTGAACCTGTATCAGATTTTAATACTTTCAGCTAGCAATTGCTCAACTAATTTGGAAGATCAGTCACAAGTAGATACTCCTCTTTCTGTACACCAGCTGAGGCTGTTACTACATTGTAATAAACAGTGTTCCCTTTGATTAATATCTCCTCCAGGGCTTATTGTGTCCATTTTGAGGCTTTCTTGATTATAAAGAACATTTCAGTTGCTTTAAAAACACTTTTTTCTATTTTAAATGTTTTAAAATAGGACAAAAGAGAGAAACATGTATATGATTTATACTATGTATCAGTGCAAAACTATGTCTAAGTCAAGTTAGTCATAGTTTTGCACTAACATTTTTTGTTAAATTTATGATATTGTCGGTGCATATCCTTGTTAAATACTTAGAATATAATCAAGAATTTTTGAGTGAACCAGGAGAGTTTGATCATTGTTCAAAATTCATAAAAAAAAAACTTTGATTGCGCTGAGCCATCGATGTATTCGTGCATATAATGCTGTTAATTCAATTTTATAAAGAGAGAGAGAGAGAGAGAGAGAGAGAGAGAGAGAGAGAGAGAGAGAGAGAGAGAGAGAGAGAGAGAGAGAGAGAGAGAGAGAGAGAGAGAGAGAGGAGAGAGAGAGACAGACAGACAGACAGAGAGAGACAGAGAGACAGAGAGACAGAAAGAGAGAGGAGAGAGAGAGAGAGAGACAGAAAGAGAGAGAGAGAGAGAGAGAGAGAGAGAGAGAGAGAGAGAGAGAGAGAGCGAGAGAGAGAAAGAGAGACTGAGAGAGTTTATGTATCTTGGACTAAGGCTCGATAAAATAAGGTAAGGTCTAATGATTTAGAAATTAACAATGGTTTAAGAATTTTTTCCATTTTCCATTAAATGTTCTGACTGGTCTTTTTAAAAGGCTATCTTTTGATCTACTTTTTAATCTTTTATTAAAGTAATTAATATACATATTACTCGTTGGTATTCGATTGGCGTATTTCTTTTTAAATATGTATACTTGGACAAGTTTTATAATGTAATTTAATGTATTAATATCTGTGATATGTTATGATATGCCAAGAAAAATCATATTATTTTTGTATCTTCACTTTTACCTGATTTCTTTCCAAAAAGGTTATAATTTATTCCATAACAATTGTGTGTGTGAGCATTCCCAAAACAGATCGAATAAATTCGAAGGTTTCATTTTAAAACTTAATAATAGCTCGTGTGTAGGTAGAATTCTATTTAAAAGCTTGTACTGGAAACATCTTAAAGTTGTATCTAATGTGGACTTAAAAGGTAAGATATAAATACTCTTCCAGTCAAAGGTTTCGTCAAATACTTTTTCCCATTTATCTTCTACATTTGTGAGTGACGTTTCACCTTGTAATTGAAGTTTATTTACAAATTTATTTACTTTTCTCAGTTCTACTATTTTTGTAACTAATTGTTTATTTTCGTCATTCATTGGTTGTGCCTTTTGTATTTCTTTCTTCATTTCACCTGGAAAGTTTCCAATGATATTGTGATATTTCAAGAAATTGTTTGAGTTAAGATTGTATATATATTTCAATGTTTCAAAATCAAAAAGTGCTTTTGTACGGAAAACAAATACATGTTCTAAAAACGTTATGCCTTTATTATACCAATCTATGTATAAAATTGTATCCCCATTAAATTTTATATTGTGTTGTTCCAAATGATTTTTTTTTTAATATTATTCTTTTGTAATTTGCTTTTGATTTATTCCATGATACCAATATATCCTTTAGAAAAGTATTTTTATTAAAAATGTTTTGCTGGCAACAATTTTATGAGATCTTTATAATCCTGTTACAATGCTGTAATATTGATGTAAAATTGAGAATGGTCCAGTCATTGCATCCACGCCATCTGATACTGTAAGCTGCCCTGAACTCAACATTCTGATTTTTATAAATATTTCTAAAATTGGGTTTCAGCTCTTTCAATTGCAAAGGTTGACAAGTGAATTTAAAAAATACACCAAAAACAGTCTTTGAAATGTTAACGGAAATTGTTAAAACCATAAAGTTCTAGCAGAACTAGTAGATTAAATTAATTAGACATTGAGATATGATAAGTGATATGTCTTTTCGCGAAGATGCATTATGGGCTCGATATTTTAAAATATTTGTTTTAGTTAAAAATCTAAAATGTATTTTCTATCGTTGCACAATGAGTTTTATCAAATCAAATCTGACTTTGGATAATTTGTGTCTAGTTCTGATGAAGCTGCATTTCTGCGAAGTCTCATCATGATCTTCTCTTGTTGCAATCTAGTCATTAAAGTATTTTGACTGTCTCCAGTGATCAAAATTAAAATATGACTCAGCAGTGTCTTAGTCTTATAATCTCCCTCTCCACATTGAAGGAACCTGCAGCAGACTATTTTGAAATAATTTGGATAAAATATATATGGAAAAAGGAGACAGTAAATGTGAAAAGTAAGATTATATAAGTAGACAAAAGTATAAATATATTCTCCATTTCCAACAGTGTTTTCAAAATGTGTCTACCGCAGATAAGTGCATCACTATGTGGGAATTATTTTGCTGTACATTTACAAAATGACTACCTGCAGTCTGGCTTGCCCATTCCATCAAGAGAAATTATAAACAGTAACTATTGTTTTCAACATGTGTGACCTTTTTTTTCTAGAAGTTATTTAACTGTGTTGTCTTTTTTGCAGTGTATACTGCCGCACAAAAGTTACTTGACTAGCTAATCATTTTAACTCCACTTTAAATGACAAATTTAAATATTAAAGACAATTCGCTGTACAAAGTTTCCGGAAAAAATCGCATCGTATATACTTCTATTTTGTGCATGTTTGCCGGCCCCATTCAATTTCCAAGATGTCATGGGCCTGTTGAGATTTTTAATAAATTTACTAAATTACGATAACGTTCTGCTTATTTTCTGTTATTTGAGTTATCATTCATACACAAATGGTTATTCAAAAATTGTCAAAAATAGTCTTTTGTTTCTGTTTAGTTCAAGCTTAAGTGTATGTGTTTTCCATTTGTGAAACAGCAATAATCCTAAGGCAGTGGATTGGAAATTCAAAATTGACTTCACTTTGTTCAATTTTAGAAGTCTCAAATCATGCTATTTTCCCAATATGTGTATTAATTTAAACGTAAAGGAATATTTTAAAGTTTATTCATTAATCCGTTAACTAAAATAAGAATCATAGATTTACCCACTCAAGAGTTTAACTTGTCTCATTTCCATGGAATATGCAAAATAAATTACCAATATAATTAGGTCAGTCAGATGCTTGGTAACTTCATAAACCGGTCTTTTCCTGTTCACACTTGTCAATACGTGACTGATTGTTGCACCACTAATCTATTTTTCATTTATTTTTGTCAAATATCTTGTGAACAGTAAGAAGCTAAACTGATTCAACTAGTCATGTAGTCCAAAGACGTCGCAGTTTTTCTTTATTTATTATAAAATCGGATCATTTCATGAAAGAAATATAGAAGTCACCAGAATCTATGAATCCATAACATACGGGTTTTCAATTATTCGGCTGACTTTTTCCTAATCATCACACGCTAAGCTGTTTATAAATAGCTCACTTCATAGCATTTGGTTTTGGAAAATTGATGCTTGGGATACGATTTGTATTTGAGATTGGAGTCCGGTGTAAACTAGCGAAATTTCTCAAATATGGCGCTTCAAATACTATATGGATTCTGGAAGTAAGGAGCCCGGATATATGATTCATCCCCTGTGAGCAAATGCTGTAAATTTGTATTATTCGATAAATCCTTATGGACTGTGTAGGTTTCTTCTGCTTACCAATCCGTTTTAATTATTACACGGCGCCACATTGTTCTACCATTGTTTCCGCGAAAGTGGAACCAATTCTCACGGAATTGAAACCGGTGTTTTGTTATACATGTGTTTGGTTAATAATGACGCCTGTCGAACTTAAACACAATTTGAGAGAGTGCATATGAGCTGCCCAGTAAGCTCAGTCGATAGAGTACTCTCTCTGAAAGCCAGAGATCCGGGGTTCGAGCCCCGGACTGGCTGCAACCCTTTTCTCCGTGTGACATTGGCGCCAAGTATTTATGATAAAGAATGATTGGTTAATAACATTATAAAAATTATAAAAAGAATATAGTTATAAAATGTTATTTGGACCTCCAGACGTATTGGGGAAATATTCCGGCCCGGGCACTGGATTTGTCTTAGGTGCTTTAAGTGTCTCCCACTCAACTAGAGGTCAAGTACTGGTCCTTGCCAGGAAAAGTGGTCTCGCATTTATCGGTACTTTACACTAAGAACCAGTGAGTCTTTTCGGAAATCCGGAATCCCGTATATCTAACTGTGTGCAAAAATAGAGCGTCGGCCCCTCGTACCAAAGGTCCCGGGTTCGAGTCCCGTGATGAGCGTGTTTTGACTTTGGGATTTTTTTACACAAACGGCGCGAGTACCGGATAAGTCTCCAGGATGCAGACATCGAGCGTGATGGACATAAGCTGAAGGCTTGTCTCGCAATTAAAGTAAAATTAATAAGTTTAAACTAACTCTGTCTCCTGATTATCTACACCTGTCAGATGATTGTACATGATATAGTGTACACTTTTAAAAGGGCCTATAGAAGCTTAAAAGCTTATTCTCAATTAGAGCAATTTCTTATTAACTTCTGGAAAAAGTGTCCTTAATTGAAATTGTGGTATGCCAAACTTTTCGATGGCTTTCACTTTAATTATTCATGTGGAAAATTGAAAGTTGACATACGTCACTTAAATATTAAGCGTTTTGAGCCATATAGGACGGTTGAGAAAACACAGCTTTGATATAACTTCAAATGCGTCTTGTTTGCATATTGCCTTTGATTCGTTCATACATTGTTCAATAACTGAAAAACAATCCTTGCTTTGTTGATACGGTTTTATATGTCATTTCCACCCACTCCTCTCCTCCATCTTTTCTGATGAATTATTTCAGGATGTCACCTAATACGTGGACTTCTTTTGGAATTCATTAGACTCGCGCTTACTCGAGCATGTGAGCATTTGAATAGATACCAATAACCTCCAACATATCTGTCCTTCAAAACAAAATAGCGGAAGTTCTGTTTGGCTGATTTCTTGAAATGATTTCAAGTAACCTTTGTCAATTTCCCAAATAAAACAAATCTGCTGCAGACAACTTCGAAAACATAGAGGCAACTGTTTGAAAAAAAGGTTTTCATGAAAGTATAATAATTGAAATGGTTGAAAACATTGTTGCAAGAAGAATTGCTCATTATGAGCAATTTCTCCTTTTGCCAAACAGTTTTCAAATGACGTCTGCTGTAGAGACTTCAAAATGCGTCTACTTATGGGAAATGGATATTAAGTCCCATTTCCACCTTCACGGTTTACTCCCCTTCAGACGCCGATCTGAAGATAATGGAGCGTCTTGGGATGATCGGGGAGGTGATCGGAGTTGATCCCCATCACTCGGGTAGCGGCGTCGGGAAGGACCGTTGGTCGGACCAAACGTTTAAGCATGTACACAACTTCCATGACCTACACCGACCAAGTGAAGGTCGTGGAAACATGTAACAAAGTCATGGCGACGTGTTGTCGTGTTGAGGTATTGGTGATGTCGGGACAGCTCGTAGCGAAGTCGTAAAAGCCCAGGTGGGAAATTTTCTTGATTTTTCGTAACGCGTCGTAGTGTAATCGGACGAACTTGTTACGATCCACAAAGACCAATAGTCTTAAAACCGTCAGGGTAGGTTTTTTGTGTGAAATTTGTATAATCGCCACAACCCACGCCGATCTTAGCATCCTTTCAACGTCGGCGTAATTCGTGAGCAAGGTCGTGAAGGTGAGTAGGGGCTTATTCAAAATAACCACTAAAGTATAATAGCCAAGATAAATCTAGCCAAAATAATGCGTAGCTAACCTTTGTATAAGTTAAATATGTATAAATCGAAAACGGTGACTATAACACAAGAAAGGGTTTATTGCAACCATATAATGAACAGAAACTAGATAGAAAAAAATAAGTTAATATATATTTGTTAATAATTGCTCAGCACGTAAAAACAAAAGATGATGGGTTACCCTGGAATAAAAACGACGTGCTGACACTCTAAGGAACAACAAAGGCCATGTTGGACTGCTTGAACAGCAGCGCAGTCTTCCATGTTATCTAAAAATAGACCACAGGCGTCCGAGTTTTCAATATTGTCCATATGCTATAATAATAATGACCGTAATGATTTCGTATGAGAAAATTTAGGCAATCGCACCCAGTACGGTGTTACTATAAATAGCTCATAATAGTTCATAAAGTATAACACTATATAGATGATATTTATAATAACACGGTCCTGTGTGGGATTCGCCGAATTTTCATAATCATTTCAGCATAGGATCATAAAGAGAGACTTTTTGTATTATCTTTACGACGTATTGTAGGGCTTTTCCCAGTTTTTTCTCAAATGAAAATTCACACGCCTGTGAATAGACACGGAACCTTCCTAAGTAGCGACATTTTATACAAATAATCACGAAGATATACGAACATTCACGAACACATCTATTTATTTTCTAGTGTAGAAAACCGAATGAAGTTTGAGTGCCACTGCTGTCATTTAAACTTCACCGTATCAAATGGAAGACATGTTCCACATTTGAGAGAATGATTAAACTTGAGCATTGGTAGGGTGGACCGTAACATTATTTTAACTTTGGTGTACTTGCCATGAGCTTTACAAGCAAAGAAGGCTAGAATAAGCCGGTTAATCTTTAGTTAGTTTACACTGATGTAATTTCAATCCTTTATCCTGCAAAAATATCAGAAAGACAAATCAATGCTAACTTGGAAGATAACTAAAACTTCTGCTTATTAGAATGAAACCATTAGATACATTTAAATGAATATATAGGATACACTTCATGTAATGATTTCATTCGTATGGTAACGGAAAATCCTTTTGAAAAATGATTGTGTTCCGTAGGCCTATTTATATTTGCAGAAAAGTTTACTTTGGAAAAAATACGAGAAAAAACTAATAAGATCTGGTTAATTTAAAGAGTCACTTTGGTGTTTAAAGAGATGTAAAACATTTAGGTGATTGGCTTGTTTCGGATTTTCCAGAAGGTTTTCGAAGTATACTGCTGCATGTGCGTCTTAACTGGTTGACATAAATCATAGACTTAATTTAACATACAGTTGTTACTCAACCACGTGTCAAATGATCACCTGTAAACCCGAAAGTAACACATGAATTGCAAAAGACAGACAGCGAATATTTGTAGACAGTTTTCTTTTTAATCGTCAAGAATGTTAAAAATGATTAGACAGTTTATTCGACTATCGTTCCTGTTTATAATTGTCAATTTACTCATCACCATCTGTACAGGCGGATGGGTTCACTGATGCCCGTATTGAATAGATCCGACAATCCCTCGACGACGTCACGAACGTATGCTCCACTCCAACGGCAAACTCGGAAACTTGGCTTTTCTGCAAAATAATCAAAAATCTGTTTAATATATTTTTTAATTTTATTTAACATCACCAACCCAGTGGTGTAGTGACTGTTTCAGACGTCCTCTTCGAGAGTGGAAACCCAGCGGGCCCACTCTCTAACGCGAGTTGGTGCCCTCGACACAGAGAATATATCAACACATATGTTACATTTTAGTGATTAACAATCGCTCGTATAAAGGTCTGATGAACTTTGCTCCAGCCAATCAAATTTTCGCCTTTAAAATTGGTATGAAACAGGGGAGATTTGAATAAACGAGATATTGAAGTGGTGATTGTCGAGTGTTAAAAGAAATGTACAAAATGTGCTTGGGTATGTGGACCGAGTAAAAATGAAGCATCAAAGACCAATATATAGATAAGCTTTTTTGTATTGGGTGTCATGAACTGATGATCTGAGATGATGTGTTTTTCTTATCGACTCATTAAACTAAAGCCAAACAAAAATCAATTTTCTTCTGCAATTTTCAAAACGCTTCTGCAGAGACCGCGAAAATCGTCTCCGCGGGCCCGCTCGGTGGTTAAGTGGTAGAGCCTCCGCCTCGGGTGTGGGTGGTCGCGAGTTCGATACCAAGCCAGTCCATATAAAAAATACTCTAACAAATGGTAATAATGGCTTTCCCTCATAAGCCCTGATGTAACCTACCCAGGAAACGCCGTCAATTGTCAAAATGGTTGAAAGCTCCGAGAAACACCATACAAACAAACAAGGGAAAAACACATTTTCTCTAAAGTAAACTTCAAATACATTACCGAGCTTTCTGTCTGAAGCCATGTGGCATGTTCTGGTTGGTAACTTTCGCTACAGCGAGTGTACGACAGCTCCGAACCGTACTGGTAGATCCCAATGACGTCACCAACCTCGGCATGGATTTGTTCTGCTTCCGGTACATGGTAGATGTACTTCCGCTCATTCGGATTGTTTTTGATGACGTTCTGCCCAATAAGTCGTGGTTCCATGGCCCTAGATGCAAAAATGCTTATTTGTTTTTTTATGATTTAGTTTTATTTATCTGATTAAGCAAAATGCTAACCATGGAGTCATGGTCCGATTCACGTCAAGTCTATACATTTATTGATAATGTAGTCCTCCGGCCAAAACTATTTTATAATACATAAATAATAAATTGCGTAACCCCTATTGATGTCGTGATGATTTTAAATTGTATGTTAAGAACATGATAAACAAATATATCAATAGTCTTTATTATCGTCTAGGAGTCAGAGCTCATAAGTGAATAAAAGTCTTCTAAAGATGAAAAATTATTATACCAACTGAAAAGAAATTGATCAGGAGGAAAAGAGAGCTTAATTAATTAAATAACATTAAAAGGTCCTTGAGAACATATTTCTATTTTTGTCAACAACCGTTTCTTTATATTTGAATAAAACATTCACAGAGATTTAACCTTTTCTTTCACCACATACAATAAAAATGCAGCAAACGACTATGAACACATCTAAGCAAATATATTTAAATGTCTGTAGAAAAAAATATACAGATTTAAAAGAGATGTAACGTTTTGAAAAAAAAGGAGAAATTGCTCATTTTCAGCATTGTCGTGGGTTCGTTCTCCGGCCGGATCATACCAAATAATTAAGAAATGGAACAGTGATTTTCACACCTTATAGCTCTGTATTGTCGGGTTAACAATACGACTGACTCGCTGGTATCAAGATGAAAGACCCAGAAGTACCGGTAACGTACTCAAGAAACAATAGGTCATATAACTGAAACATTTTTGAAAGCGACGAAAAGCACCATTTAAACAAACAAATGAACTAAATCAGCATACATTGTCTCATTATCGTAGAACCTCCAAACGGCAAAGGCGATTTCCTTGGCATAGTTACTGAAGAATGTCCATGACGTCACTTTCCCAGAGACAGTGAACGTCATATCTGTGATGTTGGCAATGACATAGCGCTTTTCGGTCCCGCCATCTGAGCCTTTGTATATTTCTTTATCCGTGAATAGATCAACGTTGGTTGTGACATCTCTATCTGTTAAATAACGGAAAAATCAAAACATGTTCTTAAGAGCCATAACAATGTATTTTCTTATATTGTGTATCACGCTTAGATGGCATGGTTATCTTTTTCACGTGATTGTTTAGGACATAAACTACAATTATAAGGGTTTAATGTATGTTTTGGTACAGTTATAAGAGTATAACACGAAATTGCCAAATTACACAGCTGACATAATGCCCATCGCCAAAGTGACTAACTGACGAGTTGTTGATATCAAGAAATACATTTTCTGATATCAGGAATTCGAATTCTTAATATCGGAAAATCATTTACATTTCTTGATATCAGAAATTCCATTTATTGATATAAAATCATTTTTGGATGTCAAGAAATCCATTTTCTGATATCAAATAATCTATTTTCTGATATCAAAAAATACTGACGATTTTCTGATATCAAGAAATACATTTTCTGATATCAAATATTCATTTTCTGATATCAGGAATTCGAATTCTTGATATCAGAAAATCAGTTTGACAGAAACAAAGCCTAATCTGAAATTGTGTCAATGTGTTATTTGTCAACTCTGTCCCATAAGTTTTTCCTGTGATTTGAACTTTCATAAAAAGCACGTAAAGGGACAACTATACTTTCCCGACTTTGATTAAATATATTTTCAATAAAATTGTAATAAATATTTTTCTTGTTTTTTGAAAGTTTTGAAAACATTGATGCAGAAGAAGAAAGTGCTCATAACAAGCAATTCCTCCTTTTGCGACAATGTTTTCAACTATATTCAATGATTACACTTCCAATAAATGTGATTTTCTGTATCTAAGCTCAGATTTTTTTTTTAATTCGTCTGCTGCAGAGTTTTTATACTGTGGGGTGGGTTGTGATTTGTTAAAGGGCAAGCATAATTGGGAATTGAGTGTTGCACTTATTCTAATAAAACACTCGACTGCCTGTGCATGTTTTAGCGTAACTTAATTGTTTAATGTTCTTTCCATCAACAACTCAGTCATCTGTTAGTAATCAACTCTATGAACGAAATAATCGCGTCAAATTCTTGAATCGCGTCAAAATCATAAGGAACAAACTGTCAATATCAAATGTTGAACTGTGTAATACAAATTTAGAATAAAAGGATGAATTATTCGTTCCTTATTCGTTCTGCCTATTATAATCAAAGTATTCTAAACGCTTTATAAACGACTCGCAATCGCCGCAATTTAAAGCGCTCAAATCTCTTTCTTAGAAGTCGGGAATTTAGACGCTGACCTTGTCGAAAGCACTATCCAAAATGTCGTTAATCGTTGACTTTCGGCGAGTGCTAGCAGCTATCGGAGAATACTCCTAAAACACTATTTATTCATATATTTAAAAAAAATCCCTGTCATAATTGTTTGATTGTGGCACAGATTTGAACCGGCGATTTTGTCAAAACGAAACGGCAATGATTCGCCGGGTACCGGTCCTTATTTAAAACCCTGTTACATTTATTTCATTAAACCATGCAATATGAAAATATTGTCGATCGTACTCATGTTTTTGCGGAAACCTGCTTGTGGTATAAATGTGAAAGTCAAATTACCTATTGAAAACGAATGCATAACTAAAGCGACTTCGATACGCAACTTTGTCAAAGGAATAGATGTACTGAGAGAAAAAGAAAGAAAAGGCTAAGCAATGCATACTATCATTATGAATAAGGACATGAACGAATATGTATGGTCTAGCGCCTAGAATTTCGTACTAGCCCGATCCTTCATTCCACTCGCTTATGCTAGCGGGCGATTGGATGTTTACATCTCTGACGAGAGGGAAGAAAGGGTTACAATTTACAAAGGGTAATTGCGCGATTGGCGTAGTGATATCTAAATAATTATGTACACTTAAATATGATATTTACACATTAAGAGACTTTGTAATTGTATTTGGATACCTAGAATAAGTGAATTTATTTTACTTATTTTAGTTTTGCTTATGTTTGCATTCGTAATTCAGTCTAATTTGTTTGCTCAAACTTTGTATGTGTTCTGGGGCATTTACATCATTTTACTTCAAAATTCAACCTGTAACAATGGTCTCGTTTGTGCATGCGCGCAACTCTACCAATATAAAAAAATGAATACATCGTGAATACATCGTCAGAGCACAGGCGTCCGAATTTCCATTTCAGAAGAAAATGGGGAAAAACACACAATACCTCGTTAACATACCTAAAATGTCTCTCTATATTGTCCATACGCTATGATAAAGATGGTCGTAATAATCTTTTGGGGAATCTCCATGTGTTACTATAAATAGCCCCTCTATACGGCCCATATAGTAAAATAATAAGGTGTGCAACGACATTTTACCTCCTTGACCGATTCGGGCAATAATTTCCACAGAAAAACGTCTACACTGACCTGGTCCAAGGTAGCGACAGGTTCATAAATGATTTTTCTCATGATCCACCACATCAAAATTTTCAAACTGACCAATACGCCGTCGTTTTTAAGCTTAATGCTCATTATATTTGGAAATTTGCAGATGGCCTGACCGTCAGGCACTGACGTCACAATTTGCAACATATCGCAGCAAAAAATGAATCAAACGACTATTTTAAACATGGTCTAAAAAATATTTGTTATACTTCTTTCGAAAACGTACATTATTATTATACTATATGGACTGTATAGGGGCTATTTATAGTAACACGGGAGTGATTCCCAAAATTATCATTACGATTATTTGTATCATAGCGTATGGACAATGAAAAGAGTCTTTTGGAGAATTTTAACGAGGTATTGTGTCTTTTTCCCAATTTTCTTCCGTAATGGAAATTCGGACGCATGTGGTCCGAGTGATATGCCTTACCAACAGAAAAGAGAATCTTAATTTATCATACGACAGCGTAGTATGATTGACTCGGTTTATCGCCGTTTTCAACTCGGTTGGGTCATATCTAAAGACATTAAAATGGAAGTAATTGTTTTGAATCATATGCGTTCGAGATTTAAGGGTTGGCATTATAACTGAATTGCTAATGTCAGGATAAATGGACCAGTTGTACTAGTAAATTATCCATGAAACACCGTAACTGAAAAAGTGTTGAAAGTGGAGTTAAAAACCATACACACAAACATTTTTCTCTATATACTAACTGATACAATCTTAGCAATTATTCGTGCTTGGATATGCATGAACTTATCAAACTTCAAGGTTTGTGATTTCAGTTTGAAACAGCATTCGTGAGATAATTATTCAAGATTGTAAGTAAATGCCATATATTCTTCACTATGCAATCAATTACTTACGCAGACAAATCAAAGGAGATCCAGTCAAGTTCCCGGATGGTAAACATGCCCGCAACGCATCGCCAGAACCCTTGAAATACCCGTCATTGCACTGGTACTCTATATGCTGTAACATAGATAGACAACTACATTGAGATTTTCATCAAAATAAGTAAAATCGTAAATATAGCAAATTTGGTAAAATACTCAATATGAATTCCATTTAATGTTTTAATAATTGCCATGTGATTTAAACGGAAGTAACAATCTAAAAACGATTATTTAACTTAGGTATCCAATTCTTTTACGTTTTCTACTGATTTTGACGTTCGTGGCAAATCTGAAATGAGGACAGTGGTCTCGGCAATTTCCGTATCAGGTCGGTATTATTAACATTATATAGGGTCAGCGATGTCCGTCCGAAGTCGAAAGAGATCGGTGTTGTTCGTGGTCTTGTAGGTCCTTTGCAGCGGAAATGACCGACAAGTCTACGAGCGATATCGATCTCTTACGACCTCATACGGAAACGTCCGAGACAAAAATGTTACCTTAACTTTTTGCTATTTTGACGGAGATGCAACATGTTTTATTTTTTAAATAGCCATTCCCTGTAAGCATTTGCACTCCCATGTAGGGAGTGTGGCACGCATAGTCACGGATACTTTTTCTCAACTTGATAAAATAAACCAACAATGGCAAAGAAAAACATTGTTATGGGCTTTGGTTGCTATAGCAACCGGCTGACTTTTTTCATTGGACTGAATCGTTATGATTTAAAAAGGAAATTCACTAAATATTCCAATCAATTTTTTGCATAAATAAAGAATCATATTTTCTATCAAAAGTCATCATTTGATAAAGGAAATAAAACAAAATACAATTGGGTATCAATTTGTACAATTCGCTCCCAAACCGTTTTGTGCAAGTTTTTGATTGCTTATTTCATTTTTCCTCTAAAATCTGTTAGCATGGCTACAAAAAGTAACAATTTTCAAATTTTACCAAAATAATAAATTGTTATATTGTTTATAAAACTATTGCCGACATATGGGTTAATAAATGGTTCCATGGATAGCATCAACTATTCTAACAAATTATGTAAAATTGTTGCAGGGATTATGGCTTTTTATTGAGTAACCATGGTTACAAAAAAATTCATTTTTTCAAATATTAGCAAAAGCATTATTTGTTTATGTATTTGGTAAGAACTTGACATAAATTGATAATTCCTTTTTTTTTTTTTTGGTAAAATGAATTTTCTTAAACAAATTCCACAAGAAACGACTATGAACTAGAGTAAATATTCGTGTTGCCATGGTGACAGCATGACAAGATAAACATTTTACATATCTTAAACTTTGTCATAAACCTACACAATAGATGAAGTAAAATGTTATTAGGAAAGTGATTGGTTATACATCTTATACTTTTCTGTGTATGTATCCCCAGTATAGGTTCAACATATTCTACCCAATGGCGTTTCTATGGAAACAAAACACTATTCTATGAACAAAATATGTTCACGTTTGGTGTGTTTTTATATTTTCAAAAGACAAATAAAATTAATGAATTTCTCAAGCAAAGCAAGAAAAACTCAATGAAACATTTTTCAAAGTACTTCCAATATATAATGTATATAAAACTCAATAAGATATATATCTAGCAACAAACTTAAAACATAGCAATGAAGTAAAGATTGATAGAGCCTCCATACAATCTTCACTCTGTGCATAGATTCTATACAAATCTGAACGCATTTGAAATAGTGCCTAACTCAAAAAAGAAGTAGAAGCTACAGTTATACAACTCTAAACATGTAAAATTGTGATCCTCAAACAAAAATATCATTAGATATCATGATTTAAAAAACAAAATCTAACACCAATCTGCCTTGACCGAATGGTAAGCTTCAGAGATTTGGAAACAACAGTCACAGGTTCGATCCAAAAGTGCCGCGCACAAATTATGGTGGAGTACCCTTGGACAAGGTACATTTCCTTGCATAGTATTGGTTTGTTAATCCAGGGATGACGAACAATTGAACAGTTCCTGTCATATTACTGAACTAATGTTAAAACGATTCAAAACTCAAAAAAAAAACACATGTTTATTTTATTCTTCTAAATAACTAAGAGAGGTAATTTGTATATTTTGGTGATGAGGTCTTTCTAAATTATGCAAAAACGAGCATATGTTCCCCGTAGTTATTTTCTTGCATTTGATTTAGCAAATATTCATCTATATATTTATGTAATGCACTTAATTGAAGATGGCTGTATTTGTTTTAAAATAAGTGGTAAATATTACGTTTTCCCTAAAAAACTCAACTTTGCACTCTGTTCCATGGCAACGGGGCAATATTTGGAATTTCTAACATTATTTTTTCTGAATAGTTCACTGATGTCAACATGTTGAATAAATTTAAGCAAAATTCGTGACCATGCATGCTCAAAACGTTTAAATGCTTACAGAAAATGGCTTTTTAAAACGTTGTATCCAGGGAATGAACGACGCCACACACAAAATTAAGGACCTTTTAATTAAATAATTTGAAATTCCGGGTTTTTGATAAAGACGGACTAATAAAAGACTGTATACCCTTTGAGATTACTGGTTTGCACATGTGATACTTGACAAGATATATTTGAAACGCAATAAGACCATGATGGCTGTTTAAATCACTTGAAAATTGAGAATTTCAATTCAAAACGAACTGTGGCAAAAATAAAATGTTTTCAAACAGTATTTTTAGATATTCAAATATTGCCTCAATGAATACAATTGTTCAATGGTCTCATATTGATTTGTTAATTGACATGCGATTACATTGCTTAATGATGTTGTTTTATGAAATCATTAGAACCATGTAGTGCTTCTGTCGTAAAGTACTCCAAAGTGACGAGTTAGAAAACAACTACTAGTTAAAATACAAAGAAATTGTTATTAAACGTAAACATATTCATCATTAACTATCAATGTTTTCAACGTTATATATGAAATGATCAAGCATTTGCTGCATGAAAAATGTACTATAATTGTTATGAGCCAAAAGCTTTATGAATATCATTAAAATGTTGCCTTTGCATTTTCGTAATTCTTGATATTTGGGCTGAAAAAGTCACATTAACCCTTATCCTGCAATACACGACTTTGAACAACATATTGATTCACGTGCTATACACATATTTACACAGATAAACCTTTTAAACTTTAAACAGTTGTCAGCGAGTGTTGGTTTAAGTTGTATGTGCGAACTGTTTTGAAGATGAAGTGCTTACAGCGTCCGCATTGACATCAGGAGACCAAGGCCCATATTTACAAATCATTCTAAATTCTGAGTTAAATGTGCTGAACTCCAGGAAATAGATATTATACTCAAAATGTTAAAACTGTTCATACATTGTCTTGAACAAATAGAATCATAATTCTGGGGTAAAATAAGTTTATGCTTCACTTTCACTGGGTGAACATATTCCACTTGATAGTTTAATTCACTTAATAATTGCAGAAGTTTCAACATTTCAAAATGTAGATCATCACCTGGAGTTCAGCACCTTTAAGTGACTCCCATAATATTTTTGTATTAACGTAGCACGATTGGTCTTTTTTATAAAGAATGGGAATGATACTTTGAATAGTTGGTAAATACGGCCCAAGTCTTGGTACCCGATCGGAACATTCCAAATACTTGAAATTGACAATGGGGGATTTTAATCAAACTGACCTCTCCGACGGAAATTGCGTCATTTCCGGTTATACGCGTAGCCCTGTAACCTAAGTTAGTATCGTCAACACATGTGGTCCTTGGTCGACATTCTGAATGTATATATCATTTTATAAATAATTTTAATATTACATACATTTATTAAATCGTTGATAATTACAATTTAAAATTACTTTAATTCTACCAAGATTTATCTATTTTAGAAATATATAGAGATATATTTTCCCTCGATCTTAATATCACCAGATATAAACTTGGCTGCAGTAGAAAACACTCGTAAAGATCTGGCGTGGCAAAAGAGAAATAAATTGCATAATGTTATCAACTCATTTCAATAATTATATATTTCATTTACATGATTTATATGGGCAATAGTTTTACTTTCTAAACGTTTGTTGTATGACAAAACACTTTAAATTTGTAAGTTAACGTCATTTACTAACCACCGACACCACAGGACTTCCGACAGTTATGCCACGAGTAATCCGGGTACTTTGAACACATATCCGGGGTATTTTGAAGGTCCGCCTCACACACATCTGATTGGTCCTCACACACGATTGATGGTTCTGATTCCTCATAGTTTACTACAAGAATAGTAATAAAAGCTATATATTACTCAAACTAAAAATAAAATTGTTTCGTAAGATACTATACTACTATGACAGTCTGAATCTACAAAATAACCAAAATGATGGATTGATTGATTTAGACTTAACGCCGTGTTCGACATTGTTCAGTTCTATCACGGCTGCCAGTTCAGCTACTTATGCGTTTCCTAGCTTTCTCACAACAGTACACCACACAACATACTTTCCAAGCAACTAGCTGCTTTTCCACATAGACTGTTGGTCAATTGGTGAGAGAATGACGCTTGGCACAGTGACTGTTGTCAAACTTCGGAAGGAAAGTTGGCCGAGCTGGGACTCGACAATGATGCAAGCTAAAGGACTAACACTTTTTCGTGCAATTGTGTATTTTATTTACGCCACCAATGGGACTTAAAACACTTATTCTGCTGTACGTGAAATTAAACAACGTTTGCATATCATGTCCTATTCGACTTTAAGCGTTATTTGAATGGAACGATAACTGTCTACATTGTCCATTGCTCATTTAAGATAACAATTGAATATATGCTTTGAAAAGCAATTTTCTCTAAAGCAAAGACTCTTTTAGTTTCAAAAAGCTCATTTTCTGCATAGATTACCCTGCAAATAAAGACCACCTGTGAACAAGATAATACTGTTGTTTTCCCATGGTTGGTCTTTATACACAGGTCCAACTGTATGTTGCAAAGGCTACTTCAATTTTACTAAGACTTTGTCGAAAAACAGGGGTTCGAATCCCAAAATAAGCGGGTTCTTCCTTTTGGATTTGTCCTCAAGGCGTGTTAACGGATTAAATCAGAAGACATCGACCATGATTAATACAAGCTCAAATGTTGTTTCGCAATCGATGTAAAACAAATAAGTTAAAACGGATAGAGTATATGTTGATGTCTCGTGTAAATGGTGTTTATAAATTCAGTACAACTTATAAACTTACCTAAGCAGGACGGTTCTGTGCCGGTCAAAAGCCCTGAAGGTAGACACGCCCTTTTAAATGTTCCAGAATGCTTGGGTAGGTTCGTGTTGATGCAGAGACCACAATATTGGTTTTCTCGCGGGACGGCTCAAATGTATATTGAACACATGCGAGAATTTGGATTGAATGTAAACGTGCACTTACTATCAAACTGATACTCGCATACTACACTCTTCAGATTCGTACAATAAATATCGTTCCATAATTCGTCGTACTGCATTTCGGCACAGTTCTCATTCCAATTCCAGTCGTTGGGTTCTCCTAAACGAAGAGAAACCGGATTGTCAAAGTCCATTGGAAAAGGAGGAGATTGTAAATCGAATTTTATAACAAGTGACGTTCGCCAATCAGTTTAAATGGATTCTAATTGTAAATTTGAAGAAATATTAAATTTCAAAGTAACACAATTTAAAACGGAATAAACCAAAATGGTTCAGCCAATCAGGCATTGTTTTGCATTGTTAATTTAGAATAATTATTAAAATGGTATTTAGCACGATTGGGTCCTGGAAGTTCATTCATACGTTTACAAAAGTACTCAGAAAGGTATTCACATCAAACAAACACGGGACCCTTTCTTATAAGAGGACGTCTCCAAACTGGTAAACGCATTTCTGAACATAAAGTAGCGTATAAGATCATGTATGACAAACAACTGCAATTTGGGTTAATTCAATATTTTTTATTTAATTTAACACCCGAATTTTGTCAAGAAATATGAAAAAATATACGCCTTTCTCTAACAGTAGCCTTGAAAAGTTGATACGAAGGATCCTACACATTGCCATTGTAAAATTGCGTTCTCTTACGATCAAAATCCCCATTATAATTTCTTACACGTGTATTGTTCCATTGTATTACCTGATTCCCAGTTTGTCCAATTATCTGATAACAAGGAACCATCTGACCATCGCCAAACGCGCTCACTGTCAGCTACCGCGCCCAACCATACGTCGGTATTGTCGTATCTGTATAACAATTCGTCAACAGATCAGTTGTAAAACATATTTGAGCCGTCCCATGAAAAAACGAACATTGTGAAATCTGCGTAAAGTATCGACCCTGATCAGACTAAGCATGCCGCCCAGGCTAACCCAGACATACACTTTTCGCCTCCTGTGGATTATCTGTTTCAGGAACCAATACTCTATATCTCTATACCCCTAAGACGGAATGTGTCGACCCGGATTAGCCTGCGCGGACTGCGAAGGCTGATCTAGATCGATATATTACGCAGAGACTATAATGTTGGTTTTCTCGTGGAACGGCTTATTTGTATGCAATTTAATTTCTAATGACAAATGTAAAAACTGATCCTATATATGAGACGTTCCACAAGAAGATCAACAGTATGGACTCTGCGTAATGTATCGACCAAGATCAGGCTTATCCTGGCCGACACATTCCGAGAGGAAAAGTGTGTGTCTGGGTTAGCTTGCGCGGCACTCTTTGGCTAATCGGGGTCCACAATGTTGGTTTTCTCATTACACGGCTCATATGCAAAGTTAAGTCGATAAAGAGGAAATATTGATGGAACACAAACCTCGTTCGATTTGCCCTTTATCAAGAAAGCAGATTTATATTTTATTGTAAATGATTCTAATTTTTATTTCACAAAAGATATATACATATACATGATATACATACATTCGAAGTATGTCCTGTTGAACATGTACTTTTGATATATTCATGTATGATTTTATGAAGGGTTCAAATGCATAATTCCACGTCATTAGAAAGTTTCTCCAAGTTTGCCAGTACAAATTAACTGTTATGAACAATGATGGATACGTTTGTATGTTATATGTTTGATCTACAATGCACTTATGTGAAAGAAGTCAGTCCTTTACTAAACAATATTACAATATCCCCTCTTACTCAGATGTAGTTAATGACAATATTAACGAAATAAAGGAATTAAATCAGTTCCATGAATATCAGAGCGGACGACCAGGGTTCGGTCACAACCCACTCTCGGGACATACCGAATACTTTAAAATGGCTTGCCTCCTTGACACTCAGGGTGTCGGGATAGCACTGCGATCGGTATCAGAAAACACATTACCAGTATTAATTGTAATGTATTAAGTATACGCAATGTTAAAACTGAAAAACTTTTGAACGCGGCGAAAAAACACAATTTAACTAAACAAATATATATATAAGCCGTTCCACGAGAAAACCAACATTATGGACTCGGCGTAATGTATTGACCCAAATCTAATCCGGGCCGACACATTCCGTTTCAGGTGGAAAAGGGTAAAGAGTAAGATTCCTGAAACAGAAAATCCACATGAGGCGAAACTGTTTGCCGGGTTAGCCTGCGCGGCATGCTTAGGCAGATCCGGGTCGATACTTTACGCGGAGTCCATGATATTGGTTTTCTCGTGGGACGGCTCATATACTCTCCGTCAGGCTGCCGTGTGTTCCATAGTAAACACAACATAAACAGTTTAAGCTATGCCTATCAAACGGAACGAAACCTACCTGTTTTATGAATGGAAAACAGGTAAAACTTGTTTGGTTAACCGACTAAGGAACGGTATATCGACAAAACCTATATAGGTTTCGCAAAACAGGTTTTGAGTTTTGTGACTATGGAACACAGGGCTGGTAGCAATACTGCTCCAAAGAAACGTCAAACTGATGAAACTTGGGCACAGAGGCAGGGGTCTGAGACCTGTGCCTCGCACTCTTCACTCTAACAAAATGTTCTTGTGTGTACATGACATGCTATTTCACAGGGCCGTATCCGACCGTCTATACGTTACGTTACAGGTGTATACATGTACAGCTGTTATTAATGCCACGAGAGGGCACAGAAAATACTAAGAAACCTAATTGCGTGACCTTTCGTTTAGGGGGTTATACTGTTTGGATTGTTTCCGCTTCATTGAATTTGCAATTTTACTCAATCGATTTCAAAATTATCCTAAATAAACATTATATCTATATTGTGTCCAAATTTCATTGAATTATATATTAACGTTAGCGAGATAGACCCCAAAAGTGTAGGTGTGGACTTAGTAAAGTATGCGATGTGGTTCTGAAAGAAGGTTCCCTATTTTCTCCATTCATCGAAAACTGACCAAACGGAGCAGCAAAAGGAGTTAAAACTTACTCGTTATACTTTACAAGACGTTGTACAAACTTGGAGACCTCCGGGCTATCCACTTTAACCGGTACTGACCCTGTCTTGTTACACATAGCCACAGCAGTCTCGTAATCGACTTTAACGGTATAACCCAACCAATTGAAGCATCTTTGGTTGAATGGAGCGAACCCGGTCGGGCAGGCTGATAATGTACAACATCACAGTACATTAACAATACCTTAACAATACCATAACAATATATTAAAGGGCTGAACTGCAGATGGAGATAAAACATTTGAAATATTTAAACTTCTGTAAATATTGCTCATAGTGACAACAAAGTTAGTCATAAATAGTTCAAAACTATTTTGTCAGGAAATGTTGAAAAACAGTGAATTTAAAGTCATGAAAATGTACAAATTTAGCTAACTTGGTATGTCTACCCAGTAAGAATGAAGCACAAACGTTCAATATTTAGATGTTTATTGTACTGGAAGGTGAAATTATTACTCTAATTTTATCCAAGAATTATGATTCTTATATGTTTCAAGACAACTTTTGAACAATTTTAAAACTTTGTCTGTAATATCCATAATCTTAAGTTCAGCTCTTTTAACTCAATAATACGTCAATGGCATCGACTATAATGTGTAAGAGTTCCCAGTTTTGAAAACATCCGAGAAAAGAAATGCCATCTTAATTAAAAGGAAATATATTTGTTTGCTTTTATCCGACAACATTTTGAACCCTTTCCCACTTGTTTACGCCTCTACAGCAGATTGCTTTTGAAACATTTATAGTGACTGTCTATTTTTTTCCCAAATCGTGTTCAATGCTTTTTTTCGCAGTGGAAAAGAGAAAACATATTTGTTGTTTATATGACAAATGTCATCAGTATCACAACAACCGTTAACTTCAGGTCATAAGTCTAAATACGGGTTCGTACCAAGGCATACAACATTGCTGATTTTAATTGGTTCTAAATCAAAGGGTCGTGAGTACAAATCACAGCTCAGCTCAGTTCTTACAGATATTGTCTAGAAATGTTTGTCGTATTAGAATGGTCTATTTTGCTGACTTATGTACTAATACGAGCCTTCATCGTAACCCTGTACACACGAAGAGATCATAGATAAATATCTGGCCAAAAAAATAGTCTCACAGCCTGTGAATCAAGTCTGAAACTACTTAATTTTATGTTTTTTCGAATGTCAACTAGGATCTCATTTGGGTTGATAAATTCTTGACTTTTCGTTCATTAATAAAGTGCATCGCCTAATCTAAGGTAAGTGTTATCTTGTTGTCCGATTAAGGTCGTGACGTCAAAACCATTTCAAACCTCGTGGCTAGGTTTCAACGTACTGGTGGTAGTGCCGACGGACGCAGACGTACTCGTAGACATATCACATCCGTTTATCAGGAAAGAGGTATTGAACGGCAACGTTTGACAAAGAGGAATCATTAAGGCAACCGGTTGTCACCCTGGATATTGACGTGCTCTTGTGTAAACTTTTTATTTTCAGTAAAACAGGCAGAGCTTAACTCATTCAGTGCCGATTGTTTAAAGTAGACTCTTCCACTTTCAAAATCGGTCATCTTCATTTCTCTTGTAATACTACTTTTAGAATATTGTTATAACTAAAAGACATAACAAATGACTCGCTGGTGTCAGGATAAATGGCCTAGTTCCACTGGTAAGTTAACAAAGAACCCGAAAAACTGTTAAAATGGGCATAACTAGTATACAAACAAGGCCTCTGCATAGTCCCACCGAGTCATCACTTCCCAACTTCATTTCGAGGGCTTGGCGTGAAACAGTTGTAACTAAAAACCTATTTTGAAAACCCTGGTTTAGGGGCAATTGTGACCCCTTTGTAAACAATGCAAATTTAGGTGCCATTGCTCTGAACGAGCAATGACACCTAAATCTCCATTGTTTACCAAGAAAAAGGATTTAACGATTATAAAGACTTTATGGCGAGGTGATTAACCTTGGTAAAAAAATATTAATTTTAGTTACAACCGTTTCACGCCAAGCCCTCGATTTAGAAGTGGCATAAATGTATTTAACCCCGGTCCAGAGGATTCAATAAAGATAGTCCTTGATGGGCTGTCTAATTTTACTGTCGTACCGTTTTTTAAATGTGCATATGGAGTCAGGAAAGAGGGTTTTTATATCGAGTCTGAAGAAAGTGGTTCCTCATCCTTTTCGGATCAAACATGGGAATGACCAAGTGTATGACAGGGAGCGGGAAAAGAGGGGTTAGTAGAGTGCATGCTGGAATATGTTAGGTGATATCTGCTCACTGACATTTCACTGACACTCATACCATAATCACACAAGCTAGATATGTATTAATAGTGTACATGTACCTTGGTTACATGTACATTCTAGCGAAGGACTATAACTGTTGCCTTGTGGATCTAACTGCCATAAACATGTATATGATCTAGGTACGTATCGAGATGCAAGAATACATCTAAGTGCCTGGCGTAACATGTTTATAACATATTGATCGATTGAATTGGATTAAAAGCCGTTTTCAACATTTTTTCATTCATATCCCGTCGACCAGTTCACCTACACAAGTGTTTTCTGGCTTTCCCATACCGTTTCTCCACACATCAATCAGTAAATGGCTTCTTTTCCACATAGACTGTTAGATTGTTGGTGAAAGACGAATAACAATGGTCGAATTGACTTTGTCCAACATGTATAAAAGATCGGCATTTCAATGTTACTTACATCCACAGACGGTGTTAACTTTGCTCCACAACCCTTCCGATGTGCACGTGCTATTGCGAAATTCTCCACTGGTTGGACAGTTGTACGTCACAACGTCTCCTACGTCATAACTCGTCTTCTCAGACACTGGTGTGATTCCCTTAACGTCTGTTGGGACTGCGCAGCTTCCTGTTTGTGTATATATATTTTGAAATGATATTCTCTCACTACTATGTATACTCAACATGCATTTTTATTGAAAGTTTAGTTATTTATTTATATAACTTATTTATTTTACATCTATTGCGAAACAAGCTTTAAGCTTATATTAATCACGCTCGATGTCTGCTTTCTGGATGCTTAACCAGTACTCGCGCCGTTTGCGTGGAAAAATCACAAAGGCAGAACCCGCTCATCACGGGATTCGAACCCGGGAACTTTGGTACAAGAGGCCGACGCTCTACCTCTGTACCACTGTCTTCCTGTTTTGAACGTTGTTCACCTCGTATAACCGAGTTGAAGGCCAGTTAGCTATGGCTCCAAAGATATAAACACATTGAAATTGTTACGATACACGGCTAACCCGGACAGCACTTTTAATTAAATATAATTATGTCATTTTCGATACGATCAATATCAGTGCAGCAATATTGGACTGGGATGGATAGTAGCCAAACAATTTTCCGGAGAGTCGTAGATATTCACACAAAATAATGAAACGAATCACGTTTACTTAAAAGTCGTAGATTCTCCCCCTAACTGAACTAACAAAATAATGAAAAGAATCACGTTTACTTAAAAGTCATGAATTGATATTTACCAAGCATCCTGAAAGCCAACGAAAAACTGAAACGGACAGTGCATGGGAAAGGTATACATTGGATTTTCTGAACCGTGTATGTTCAGATCATATAGTCTGATCACAAAAGCAAACTTGTACATTTTCCCATGCGGGCCCATATGAAGTTTAATGGTAAATGCTGTTTGCATTTTGGAATATGTGGAAAGGTTTTTAAGTAAAAAGTTTTAATGTGTTTTGGAAGATACAGACGATGGCGACGACGACTCTAAGGGTATCACAATAACTCTTCTTCGAAAAATAGACGAATTAAATGTAATGTATTTATATTTGATTTCCATGCTTGCAGCACTTTGAATATAGTTTATACGAATAAACGTTTATAACGACACCGTCATGAGTCAGTGTTTCCTGTGTAAAAACCGTTAGAACATATGCAAATAAAACACCAGGGCAGTTAAACCTTTTTGCGTTATGTTGTTTCTTTTTTCCGAACCCAAGATATTACAATTGGTGACGAGAATGAGTATTGGAAAGGTTGGTGAATTCCTCGAGGGGAAAGAATCCTTTGATAACTATGTAGAACGCATCCAACAATTTTTTGTTGCGAATGACATTCAGGTTGGTAGCAGTATTTTTATAGGTAATAGGCTATTCTGCACACGGAATTCTTAAGAACTTTGCACAGCCTGCGCTACCCAAATACAAAACATTTGAACAGATTGCTGACATTTTAAAGGCCCACTTTAATCCCAAACCGCTGGTTATATCTGAACGTTTCAAATTCAACAAGAGAGACCAGAAGGACAGTGAATCAGTCCAGGAGTATGTGGTAGAATTAAAAAAGTTGTCTGCTAATTGCGATTTCGGGAATTTCCTTACGGAAGCCTTAAGGGATAGGTTGGTGTGTGGATGGAGATCCAACAACATACAAAAGAAGTTGTTGGCTGAGGTTGATTTGACATTTGAAGGGGCTGTTAGAATTTCTGTGACAATGGAGACTGCTGATAAGGACACATTTGGGTTTGGGGGTAGAGAACAAACTGAATCTGTTTATGCAAACATGAAAGATGGAAACATTGAGAAATTTCAAAACCGTAGAATATCAGATAAAAGTGTAAAAGGGGGTATGTTTTAGATGTAGTGGGGAACATTTTGCAGATAGTTGCAAATTTAAAGACAGTAAATGTATTTCGTGTGAGGAAATAGGACACATTTTCAATACGTGCAAGTCAAAGCCTACTCATTGCATTGCAGAGTCGGTTTCAGAGGGAGAAGGGGAATCTTTAGGACTATACTCTGTATATTCACGTAGAGCTAATGGCATGACTGATGATGACAAATACACTGTTAGTTTGTCATTAGCTGGTATGGATACATTAATGGAAATTGATACTGGTAGTGCATGTACTATCATTAATGAAGTAATTTATGAACAAAGATTACATTCTTATAAACTTGTGCTTCCATCAGTTAAGTTCAAGTCTTATTCAGGCCAACGGGTTGATTTGGTTGGGGAATGTAACATTCCAGTTAGGTATGGGGATCAAAGGTTTAATTTTGGTTAAAGAATATAAGGTTAAATTGGTAATATATTTTTCAGCTAACAAAGGAAGAGTCTTTAGATATGTTATTGAGAAAACATGAACTCTCATTTTTAAATAGTAAAGGACACATAAAGGGATTAAAAGCACAATTCAGGTTGCGTGAAGAGGTCAAGCCTATTTGTTGTGAAGCACGTCCAGTTCCGTTTGCATTAAAGGATAATGTAACTGCAGAGTTGAGAATACTCGAAAGTGAGGGCATCATTGAACGCATAGAATGTAGTGAATGGACTACACCTATAGTTGTAGTTCCAAAACAAGATAAATCCATAAGGCTTTGTGGGGATTATAAAGTAGCTGTAAAAGGCAAATTAATGAAGAAGGGTACGCACTACCAACCAAATGTAAATGACATGTTTTCGGTTTTGTCTGGCGGTGAGTAATTTACCAAGTTAGATTTATCTCAGGCATATACTCATCTTGTGTTGGATCAAGACTCATATCAGTATATAGCTGTAAATACACATTTAGGACTTTTTAAGTATAAAAGATTAGCTTATGGGGTCAGTTCAGCACGAGCTATTTTTTAAGCTGTTATGGATTCAGTTTTAACCGGGATACCTGGGCGAGTCTTGAGAATCGATGATACTTTAGTGACAGGTGAAATGATGAGATACACTTAAGTCGTTTGAAAAAGGAGTTAGAAAAATTAAATACCCATTATATGTTGTTAAGAAAGGACGAGTGTGTAGTTATGACCTAACAATTGTATTACATGGGTCATAAAATTGATTCTGAGGGAATTCACACTACTCAAGAGAAAGTTGAGGTTATGTTACAGGCTCCCACGCCAAGGAATGTTTCTGAGTAATGTCTTTGCTAGGACTTATCAATTATTACAGCTCATTTTTACTCAACTGTCAACTGTTCTACGTCCTTTGTACCAACTGTTAAAGAAGGATCAGAAGGGGAATTGGTCAAGGTTATGTGTATAGTCTTTTGAGAACTGTAAGAAACATTTAGTGGGCAATCAGGTTTTGGTCCATTATGATATGGGGGAAATGCTAATATAAGCATGGGACGCGTCTTCCTATGGATTGGGGGCTGAGAAGAATTACTCCCAATTAGAAAAGGAAGCTGTGGGTATTATTTTTGGAGTTACTAAGTTTCACAAGTATCTTTATGGAAGAAAATTTGTTGTATACAGATCATGAGCCATTGAAAATCATTTTTGGTCCTAAAAGGGGTATACCGACATTAGCCGCTTCAAGATTACAACGTTGGGCTATCATTTTGTCTGCCTATTAGTATGACGTTTTTCATAAAAAAGGGGTTAATCACGGAAATTGTGATGCCTATCAAGACTGCCTCTGGGGAAAGATAAAACAAACTAAATATGTGACTATCAGAATGTGTCTTTCATTGATGATTTACCCATTGATAGTGCTTTGATAAAAAGTAAAGCCAGGAAATGTCCTAATTTAAGTTTAGTCCATGACTTTATTATGCATGGTTGGCCAATTAAAGTTGATGCAAGACTGAAACCATATTTTCCAGGGAGAACAGAACTTACAGTGGAACAAGGAGTGGTATTATTGGGCAAGAGAGTGATAATTCCAGAATGTCTTCAGTACGAAGTTCTTCAAATAATTCATGATGAACATATTGGCGTGTGCAGAATGAAATCTTTGGCACGAAGTTATATTTGGTGGCCAAAGTTAGACCACTGATTTAGAGGAATTAGTGAAGACGTGTCAAGTGTGTCAATCTTTGAAAACTTTACCTCCAGAAGCTCCTCTCAAATCATGGAGATGAGTTACAATGCCAATGGAAAGGTTGCACACTGATTATGCAGATGTTAAAGGACAGAACTTTCTGATAACCATAGATAGCTATTCAACGGGGATAGAAGTGTTCCCAATGATCAGCACAACTAATGAGAAAACTATTGATCAATTGAGAGTAATGTTCGCAGGAACGGGAGTACCGGAGGAAATATGTAGTGATAATGGTCCACAGTTCATTTCATCTGAGTTTAAGGACCTTGTCAGGAACAATAGGATAAGACAAACCTTAACTCCGCCATATCATCCTGCTTCAAACGGGTTAGCAGAGCGGAGTGTTCAGATAGTGAAAAAAGCATTGAAAGCACAGGTATTCGAGGAGAAATATTCAGGAAACAATTTAATATGACTCATAATTAAGTTAGCCAATTTCCTATTGAAATATAGAGCAACACCACAAACAACAACTGGTGAAAAACCTTGTGAACTGTTTGTGAAGACAAATCTAAGAACAAGACTAGGATTAGTGAAGCCAGATTGTCAGAATAATCTGTTATGTACAGGCAGTACAACCTGTTGTATATAGTTCCTTTTAAATGTAGTACCGAGCGTACTTTGATTATGTTAACATAAATTGTTGATTTTTAACTGGTTTATTATTATGCACGGTTTAGTTTCATGTTTTATATATATTAAAAGGTTAATTTAATATATAAAATGGTATATATGAAAGTTTGGTATCGTAAGTAGTTTCATTCAATTGTTATCTTTAATTGAGTTTTAAGTTAGATTCAGTCATAGCCCTTATTGAACGTTTTATAAGACTAATATAAATAATGCATATTTCGAGAAATTTGGGAGATACGCTACGCTATCGTTTTACACGAAATACTGCGATTTCTCCATCATTGCTTTAAACGTCTATTTGACATAAAAAGACCACTCTACCAGAGGCTGAAATACGCTATATCGGTTGAGCAGTTCGAACGTACATATACGTGTTTCAGCACTAGGATATTTCACACAGGGTGCTCAGAGTTTGAGTTGGTCCGGAACAGAAGTTTCCAAACAGACGCTGAACGGATAGGTTCAACACCGTTCCAAACAGTTGAATCCACATACCCAAGGTTGTTTGAGACGAGGAACATTCTACATACCGTCCACATTGCAAACAGTCTCAGTTAAGACATTGTCACCTGCGAAACAACCCGAAAAACGTCAACTTATCTTTTGAAACAGATATTCAGAAGAGGGTGAGTGATCAACAGTCAAAAATGACATTCTATCATGATCAGAAAGAGACAGGTGATAGACAATTCTCTATGGGAGATAGTGTCTCAGTGAAAACATCACATTCATTCAAAAAGTGGTCATGGGTTCCAGGGGTCATTCATCAAGTTCTGGGATCAAGGAAATATCTTGTAAAGCTACTAAATTCTTGGAAATTCGATACTGTCACATTGACCATTTAACAGCGAGATATGCTAACATTCCATCTGAAGTATTACACCAACCGCCAACAGATATTATGATCACTCCAAACATCAGTACGGGAAGTGATACGGGATCAAACCAAACACTTGACATTCCAATCGAACAATCGAAAGGGCCTACCCTACATCCAGATGAGCGTGAAGAAAAACAGCCGGATTTAGGTACAGCTGCTTCGCCGGAAACAAGAACGAATCGTTATCCTGTGAGAGACAGGCGTCCACCAGAGTGACTCAATTTGTAGTGTTCTTATTAGTTAGAAACAGTTAACTCTTATAAACATGATTGTGATCATTTTAAAATTTATGTTTGCTACACAATCAGTGTGTGTTTTGTTACTTTTTTGTTATCGAGTCTAAGGTTATGCATTTGTAATCTTAGAGTAATACAGGAGTTTTAATGAAAATTAAAAGTTGTAATCTTATCATGGACTTATATAGATATAGAAGTTTCTTTATTTCATAGGTCCATTAAGGGGAAAAGTGTAATGTATTCATATTTGATTTCCATGCTTGCAGCACTTTGACTGTAGTTTATACGGATACGCGTTTATAACGACACCGTGATGAGTCAGTGTTTCCTGTGTAAAGACCGTTAGCACATGTGCGAATAAAACACCAGGTCAATTAGATCTTTCTGCGTTGTGTTTGTTCCTTTTCTCGAACCCAAGATATTACACTAAAAATGATCTTTATGACGCAATGGTTTAAACTCTATTCAATAATAAAACTTTAATTTATTGTAGTTTTTACAAATTTAATCTTTATGTTCTCAAATTCGCCTGCTGAATATCTGGTTTACGTTGGTAATGGTAAATATTCAATGATTGATTGCTTGTTTGGGGATTAACGTCGTTTTCAGCAATTGTTCAGTCATATCAAGTCATCTATACACGTGTTTTGTGGCTTTCTCATACCAGTACTCCACACAACAGAACAGTCTATACAAGCAACTGGCTATTTTTCTAGATAAACTGTTAGCCCATAAGTGGAAGATGATTGACGCTTGTGCCTTGACTTTTGTCAATCGTCGGAAAGAATGTTGGCCGCGCTTGGGTTTGAACTCACTCACGGATTGACAGCCCGTCTCGCTACGGACGACTAGCTACCGCGGCTCGGCAAGAAGAGAAGGCCAGTGTGACGTTACTGACATAATGTGAATGTCATGTGAATGCCCATGTGAATGACATGTGAATATCATGTGAAATATTATGTGAATACCATATAAATGACATGTGAATGACATGTAAGTGTAATGTGAATGACATGTAAGTGTAATGTGAATGTTATGTAAATAACATGTAAATGACATGTAAATGTAATGTCAATGTCATAAAAATCATTAGCGAATGCTTTATGAATGTAGTGTGAATGTCGTGTGAATACCATGTGAATGACACGTGCATGTCAAGTGTATGCCGTGTAAATGTAAATTGAAGGTTATGTGAATGTATAATTAATGTAAAGTGGATATCAAGTGAATAAATGTAAATTACATGCAAATGTTGTGTGAATGTCATGTAAATGTCATGTGTGTGTCATAAGAGTTATACGTATTTGCTTCGTGCATGTAGTATAAATGACATGTGAATGACATGTGAATGCCACGTGAATGTCATGCGTGTTACCTCGACTCTGTGGTACGCGTGATTGGCACAGACCACAGGTTTTCATGCAGCCACGGTGAGCTTCGCCGAGTTCGTTGTTAGTACAGTAATCCTCATCTTTGGAGAGTTGTTCTTCACAATCCACGAAAACGTCGTAACAACTTCCTACAATAAGCAAAGAGTGCCATATATATTATTGCGTGTTTACAAAACGATAATACAGTTACATATAAGAACAAACTTTGAAGGGAATGGTTGTTAATATTGAGGACAGAGTTGAGGGATTGGACCTCGTTGCCGGAATTAGATCGCGAAGTTAGACCATACCGTGTTGCGAGTCTGTTTATTGGAGTAGAATTTTACACCGCCGTCTTAAGTAATATTTCAATTATTCAGTATTGCCACGTTATTTCCTGGACAACTTAACAGTGCTGCCGATCTTTATGGAAGCCTAATTTGTAATTGTAAAAGTATTTGGTATGATAGAACTTCCGGCCACAACATCAAATAACGATAATTTATTACTTCAGTAAATAGGTCCAATTACACCAACCTTTTGTTTCTCAAATGAAAATGCCTAAACATTTCTTATCAAGTTAATTTGTTCAGCAAGGTAATTTATTCATGTCAGCTTAGTCATTTACTTAAATACATCCCACCATTCATGTTTTACTAAAAATGAAAGAAACAAAAATGATGAATCATGCTTTTAAGTATTTTTAAATTATTAACTTAGCCCTTCGTAAGATTGGTGTAATTGGACCCGGATATTTGTTCATGTATTTGTAGTACAAGTTAAGGGGACAATAGTAAACACATGGTTAATAAACCTGTTTTGAAATATAGCACATCTGCAAAATATGACAAGTTTTGTAAATTAAAAATCTGAATAATTAAGTATTTTCGTTGCTAATAACAAAAACCAAAGGGGAATTTCCCGGAAACGGTAAATTGTTAATTATGACCATTTTTTCCTTTGCCATAATGTTTTCAAAATAGGTTTGCATGAAGGAAAGGGTTAAACTATAACTATAACTATAAACCATGTCCTACAAGCCCTAAGCAAGTGTAACGTAAACATACCATAGATAAATAATTTAAAGAATACCATTAAGACAGCAATGCATATGTAATTGTCTGAAGTGTGCAAAAGACTGTTTGTACAAACGACTTGGGATATTATAATCACCTGGTCACTCTCAAAGCTTTAGTATGTAAATTGTATTCCAAATGCAATTGAACCTTTGCCCATGTACAAACATTTTGCAGCAGACGACTTTGAAAGAAAAAAACTTAAGGCAAAAACATGGCATGTATAATTAACTTAAAGTCGAGTAAAGAATGATAAAAAAGTAATCTCTAAATCGTGTATATCCCCTTCCCACATGCAGGAATTTTCTGACGCCTCTGTAACAGACGGATTTTAAAAGCACTTTACAAATGCAGAAATTGCTCATGATGACTTTCTCCTGTAAGTGTATTTGTTTATGTTATCCTATCAATGTCGTAAGCTGTAGAATTGTTTAATGTGGGAAAGAGTTAAAAGTTTAAAACCTATATTTCACGGTAAAGACAGCATAACGACTTACCCCACATACATGCATCACAGTTTTGACGTTCGCAAGTGTCAGCGTTAGTGTAACACCATGGTTGTGTGCCTACAACAACATTACGGCATGTATTACTCGTCAACCTCCAGTCAGCAGCCCTACATACATGGAGTGAAGTCATTACTAGTATTGTTACAGTTAGTGTAAAATCATGGTTGTGTGCCTACAACAACATTACGGCATGTATTACTCGTCAACCTCCAGTCAGCAGCCCTACATACATGGAGTGAAGTCATTACTAGTATTGTAACAGCTGTGTAAAATCATGGTTGTGTGCCTACAACAACATTACGGCATGTATCAGCCGTCAACCTCCAGTCAGAAGCCCTACATACATGGAGTGAAGTCATTACTAGTATCGTAACAGTTAGTGTAACACCATGGTTGTGTGCCTACAACAACATTACGGCATGTATCAGCCGTCAACCTCCAGTCAGCAGCCCTATATACATGGTGTAAAGTCATTACTAGTATCGTAAGGGTTAGTGTAACACCATGGTTGTGTGCCTACAACAACATTACGGCATGTATCAGCCGTCAACCTCCAGTCAGCAGCCCTATATACATGGTGTAAAGTCATTACTAGTATTGTAACAGTTAGTGTAACACCATGGTTGTGTACCTACAACAACATTACGACATGTATCAGCCGTCAACCTCCAATCAGCAGCCCTATATACATGGTGTAAAGTCATTACTAGTATCGTAACAGTTAGTGTAACATCATGGTTGTGTGCCTACAACAACATTACGGCATGTATCAGCCGTCAACCTCCAGTCAGCAGCCCTATATACATGGTGTAAAGTCATTACTAGTATCGTAACAGTTAGTGTAACACCATGGTTGTGTGCCTACAACAACATTACGGCATGTATCAGCCGTCAACCTCCAGTCAGCAGCCCTATATACATGGTGTAAAGTCATTACTAGTATCGTAACAGTTAGTGTAACACCATGGTTGTGTGCCTACAACAACATTACGACATGTATCAGCCGTCAACCTCCAGTCAGCAGCCCTATATACATGGTGTAAAGTCATTACTAGTATCGTAACAGTTAGTGTAACACAATGGTTGTGTACCTACAACAACATTACGGCATGTATTACCCGTCAACCTCCAGTCAGCAGCCCTATATACATGGTGTAAAGTCATTACTAGTATTGTAACAGTTAGTGTAACACCATGGTTGTGTACCTACAACAACATTACGACATGTATCAGCCGTCAACCTCCAGTAAGCAGCCCTATATACATGGTGTAAAGTAATTACTAGTATCGTAACAGTTAGTGTAACACCATGGTTGTGTACCTACAACAACATTACGACATGTATCAGCCGTCAACCTCCAGTAAGCAGCCCTACATACATGGTGTAAAGTCATTACTAGTATCGTAACAGTTAGTGTAACACCATGGTTGTGTGCCTACAACAACATTACGGCATGTATCAGCCGTCAACCTCCAGTAAGCAGCCCTATATACATGGTGTAAAGTCATTACTAGTATCGTAACAGTTAGTGTAACACCATGGTTGTGTACCTACGACAACATTACGGTATGTTTCAGCCGTCAACCTCCAGTAAGCAGCCCTATATACATGGAGTAAAGTCATTACAAGTATCGTAACAGTTAGTGTAACACCATGGTTGTGTACCTACAACAACATTTCGACATGTATCAGCCGTCAACCTCCAGTAAGCAGCCCTCTATACATGGTGTAAAGTCATTACTAGTATCGTAACAGTTAGTGTAACACCATGGATGTGTACCTACAACAACATTACGACATGTATCAGCCGTCAACCTCCAGTAAGCAGCCCTACATACATGGTGTAAAGTCATTACTAGTATCGTAACAGTTAGTGTAACACCATGGTTGTGTACCTACAACAAGTATCAGCCGTCAACCTCCAGTAAGCAGCCCTATATACATGGTGTAAAGTCATTACTAGTATCGTAACAGTTAGTGTAACACCATGGTTGTGTACCTACAACAACATTACGACATATATCAGCCGTCAACCTCCAGTAAGCAGCCCTATATACATGGTGTAAAGTCATTACTAGTATCGTAACAGTTAGTGTAACACCATGGTTGTGTACCTACAACAACATTACGACATGTATCAGTCGTCAACCTCCAGTAAGCAGCCCTATATACATGGTGTAAAGTCATTACTAGTATCGTAACAGTTAGTGTAACACCATGGATGTGTACCTACAACAACATTACGACATGTATCAGCCGTCAACCTCCAGTAAGCAGCCCTATATACATGGAGTAAAGTCATTACTAGTATCGTAACAGTTAGTGTAACACCATGGTTGTGTACCTACAACAACATTACGGCATGTATCAGTCGTCAACCTCCAGTAAGCAGCCCTACATACATGGTGTAAAGTCATTACTAGTATCGTAACAGTTAGTGTAACACCATGGATGTGTACCTACAACAACATTACGACATGTATCAGCCGTCAGCCTCCAGTAAGCAGCCCTACATACATGGAGTAAAGTCATTACTAGTATCGTAACAGTTAGTGTAACACCATGGTTGTGTACCTACAACAACATTACGACATGTATCAGCCGTCAACCTCCAGTAAGCAGCCCTACATACATGGAGTAAAGTCATTACTAGTATCGTAACAGTTAGTGTAACACCATGGATGTGTACCTACAACAATTTTACGGCATGTATCGCCCATCAACCTCCAGTCGGCAGCCCTGTAAAGTCATTACTAGTATCGTAACAGTTAGTGTGTCACCATGGTTGTGTGCCTACAACAACATTACGGCATGTATCAGCCGTCAACCTCCAGTAAGCAGCCCTACATACATGGTGTAAAGTCATTACTAGTATCGTAACAGTTAGTGTGTCATCATGGTTGTGTGCCTACAACAACTTACGGCATGTATCGCCCTTCAACCTCCAGTCGGCAGGCCTGTAAAGTCATTACTAGTATCGTAACAGTTAGTGTGTCGCCATGGTTGTGTGCCTACAACAACTTACGGCATGTATCGCCCTTCAACCTCCAGTCGGCAGGCCTGTAAAATCATTACTAGTATCGTAACAGTTAGTGTGTCGCCATGGTTGTGTGCCCACAACAACGTTACGGCATGTATCGCCCTTCAACCTCCAGTCGGCAGCCCTGTAAAGTCATTACTAGTATCGTAACAGTTAGTGTGTCACCATGGTTGTGTGCCTACAACAACGTTACGGCATGTATCGCCCTTCAACCTCCAGTCGGCAGCCCTGTAAAGTCATTACTAGTATCGTAACAGTTAGTGTGTCACCATGGTTGTGTGCCTACAACAACTTACGGCATGTATCGCCCTTCAACCTCCAGTCGGCAGCCCTACATACATGGTGTAAAGTCATTACTAGTATTGTTACAGTTAGTGTAACACCATGGTTGTGTGCCTACAACAACGTTACGGCATGTATCGCCCTTCAACCTCCAGTCGGCAGCCCTGTAACGTCATTACTAGTATCGTAACAGTTAGTGTGTCACCATGGTTGTGTGCCTACAACAACGTTACGGCATGTATCGCCCTTCAACCTCCAGTCGGCAGCCCTGTAAAGTCATTACTAGTATCGTAACAGTTAGTGTGTCACCATGGTTGTGTGCCTACAACAACTTACGGCATGTATCTCCCTTCAACCTCCAGTCGGCAGCCCTGTAAAGTCATTACTAGTATCGTAACAGTTAGTATGTCACCATGGTTGTGTGCCTACAACAACTTACGGCATGTATCAGCCGTCAACCTCCAGTCAGCGGCCCTGTATACATGGTGTATACATGGTGTATACATGATGTATACATGGTTAATACATGGTGTATACATGGTGTATACATGGTGTATACATGGTGTAAAGACATTACTAGTATCGTAACAGTCCAAACATTATGCATACACATTTGCCCTATATACCCCGTGCTAACTTGACATTTTTCATCGAATTTCCGGAATCCTTGTTTGTTGTGGAAAGAGGCTTATCATATGTTATTCCTATTTTGGGCGCCATTGTTACAGTCCTAAAAGATCCGCCCTGAACAGAGCTCGAACCTTGGCCATATGTGTCTGAAGGCGAACGCTCTACCAGGTCGCTATAAAAGCTATCTCTATAGTTAAGAAGTGTACATGTCCCCTTATACATATACATTGGCTATATAAGTATTACACAGCAAGTTTAACCTGATCCTGACCTTTGTATTTGTATATATACAGTCGACCCTCGCTGGCTCAAACTCACAGGGACCAAATTTAAGGTTCGGCTTATGAGTAGTTCGAGATATGTATTGTAGAACGTTATGAAGACGAAGACGTATTTTACTGTTTTTATACATAAACAAAAGAAAGAAAAAAGAAGTATCCTAAACGTGACCTGTGCGAATCAACAATAACAACAACAAATACAAAATGTTCTTAACGCGACCTGTTCGAATCAACATACTTAAATTACAAGTATTATACAAAGTTACCAAAACCGGCTCACCGGGCCTTTAGTCATCATACATATAAACATAGTATTAACACAAAATAAAATGAAATGAGTAGTTTACAATTAAACGTAATACTCTGAATGAAATGAATTTTGAAAACAATGTGTAGAAACAGATATATATCACGTATTATGCCATTTCAATTTTTACGCAATGTTTCCAGCTCTGTACCAAAATGCAATCATCATTTTTAAGAAAAAGCATACTTGCTCATGTATGAGTAATTGTGTCTTCGGATGAACATAATACTATTTATTATAGTATTTATCTTCAAATCTCAACAAATTGTCAGTTAAACCATCATGTATGCTTCATAAAAACAAATCACAACGAATGATTATAATACATGTTTATACACTTCTTCGCACAGAGGACAGCATCAGGTCAATATAGTTAAGTAATAAATTGAACAAACAGTTGGTGGCCTAGTACCAAGGAATACAAGACAGGAACGTTTAGAACAATATCAGATCAAATAACAGATCTCTATGTTGAATAAAAGGAATGACTAAATTTGAATTAAATTTGTTGAACAAACATGTCGTGGCCGTGTACCAAGGTATACAGGACTGGAAGACCTTTTTATGTCATTGGGAGTGGGGGGGGGGGTTAGGGAGAGGGGGGGGGGGGGGGGCGGGGGTTAGGGAGAGGGGGGGGGTTAGGGAGAGGGGGGGGGGGGGGGGTTATAGGGCTTTTTGAGGGAGGGAGCTTTTATTGTTTTATCATTGTATGCGTTATGTAAGCTATCAAGATGGCCTCATTGTCAAATAGCCAATGGCTAAATGAGTCACCATCTATAAATAAAATATTATTATTATGTATTATTCACCGTGCCACTACAGCAATACCTATTATAGTAGGGGAGCAAAGCAAAATATCTAGAGTTATGTCTTAATAAGTAATTTAATTGATTTAGCTGTTGGTATTTAACGCAGTTTTCAACTTTATATATAATAAACAATAAGAAATACTGACTTGGAATCGAACTTGTTGAACAAACATTTGGTGGCCTTGTACCAAGGAATACAAGGCTGGAAGGTTTTCACGTAGTTAACATCTCCCGTATAACTCCCATCACTGCCGTCGCCGTTGTAACATTGCTGTGTATCTAAAACGGGATTTATATTCAGAGTAACCCTGTCCAACATACAGACGCGTTTTGACGCATCTGTAAAAGTGGCTTTTGAAACGATTGTGCTAAAAGCACAGGTACTAGTCTCGTTTAAAATCTAAAAATAGCATTTTGCTATAAATTCAATGTATGGTAAAATGCTATTTTTTTTATTTTAAACGAGGCTGGCACCTGTGGGTTTAAGAAGGAATTGCTCAAAATTAGCGATTTCTCGTTTTGCCACAATGAGTTAAACTATTTTCAATAATTTTGTTCTTGTTATGAATTCCGTAGCTTTTTGAATGGCGTGGTTCAAAAATTCATCCGTTTTCTTATTCAGAAAATTTCGATGGAGACGAATCTGTAACTATCATAGCAGACAATAAGTTGAGGATATAGCACAATTATGGTTTGATGACTGAGGTTCACAT
Organism: Serripes groenlandicus; assembly: GCA_031761405.1. Lineage (NCBI taxonomy): Eukaryota > Metazoa > Mollusca > Bivalvia > Cardiida > Cardiidae > Serripes > Serripes groenlandicus. The sequence goes on from JASEVX010000015.1 coordinate 3,387,025, forward strand.
ATATAGCCCTTTCCCAACACACGGAAAATCCGCAACAGTCAACTTTGAAAACAGCTCGGTAAAATATGTAAATACTCTTTAAATTAACATATATTAATTCAATAGAGTTTTCAGAATTAGTTTGCTTTTATGTTCATAATCATATCACCATTTCAATATTTAAGAATATCTCTCAACGAAAATAGTTTCTCTAATTTGACTCATTCTATTGTGTCAGTCTTATTGTATTATTTCTAAATATTAATGTATATGGGCCAGAAGCCTTAATACTTGAATAAATAAAATAAATTGAATTGAATTGAATATGCCTCAAAATGCGTCTGTGTGAGGGAAAGAGCTTACTCTGTAGGGCATGGTGATGTGTTCAACATTCGTTTACTTAGACGTGTGACCTACCTCTATACACAGTTATAGTAGCATTGAAGCCCTTGAACGTGTTACCAAATTTGGTCACCATTTTTAATGAAAGAAAATTTTCCCACGTCCAAAAGGTCTTCTTGTAACCATGGCCACATACGCTGTTGAAAGATAATAAATGTTTGGGTTTTCTCATAGCCTTGGTGTATACATGGAACCTAACGAAGGATATATTTTTGTTTTGTTTGTTTGTGCTGTGTTTTTGCCACATTAAACAATGTGTTTAGGTACAAGTAGATCAATCTACATCCGCAGTCTGATGAATATTTACACTGTTATGAAAACAAACTTGTATGAAATTTATGATATTTTTGTAGTTTTTGATAAGACAAGCAGATGTGCAGGCTCGTATGTGCCTACTCGGGGCACAAATGTTAACTTTTACCTTTTCAGATGAATGTGTTTATTCAAAGTCGACGAAATTACATGCGCATTTAGTCCGGCAGAAGTCGAGTTGAATCTGGAAGTTTCTTATATAGGTTTTATATAGGTGTTATTATACAACCAATGTGTATAGTTCATTTTTATGAATCCTTCTGTTGGCCTTTGGTCACCCTTGAGAAATTTAAACAATTCAAGATGGCTTCCAAGATGGCCACCGTTTCATGCAAATTGCCATAACATCTCTCATGATATACATAGGATGATAATGTTGGTGTCAAGACATAACATTTTGAGGTCAAGGAATCCATTGAAACCATGTGTTTGGTCATCAATGGTTTATGTCATAGAAAATCCATGATGGCGGACAATTAATTTATGTTATAAGTGTACAATGGTCTGTATGAGATCAATAAAGTAACGTCTTATTTAATTCAGACGTTAACTTTTTTGCAGCAGGGAGAGTTTATATAGACCTGACCGTCATCTCAGATTGACCTTTGCATCTGTTAATCAAATTGTCGTCTACAGGTCCTTTTTTGTCAACAGGGAAGATAACAGATAAGAATAAACGAAAAAGAGAAGCTGTGATCAAATAAAAAACAAAGTCCCAGTGCATCCTAAACATATTTAGAATGAATTTAAACTCATCGTCACTTATTCAATGCAGTCTGCTGAAGGTATACAATCACGCTAGTCAAGCCACATGTGTTTCAGGGACTATTTGGCTGTTTGTAAGCATGTCTGCGAATTTATTTGGTATACTTTGACAATATGCGATATCGTCAGATCAAAGGCACACACAGAGGAGTAGTTTGTTTTTGGTTTAATTATGTACGCAAAGGGAATTGTTTTCGTCTGATTGTTTTGATATACACATAGGGAAGTGTTTTCGTCTGATTCTATTGATATACACACAAGAAAGTGTTTTTGACTGATTCTAATCTAGTTTTTTGGTCTGATTTTAAAGAGATTGGTAGCTACCTGAATCCTTTCACGGAAGGTTTGGTAAAACTGATTTCCACGTGGTCGTTGCACGTGGATGAGTCAGTAGCTGATACCTCGAAATCGTTAAAGTCGAGTTGCATCCTGGTTCCGTCTGGGCTCTAAAAACGTGTATGATGGTTTAAGGGTTGCCGGCTTTAACATTTTCCCACAAACAGACGCTTCTTTTTGACGGCTCTGTAGTAGACGACTTTTGAAAACACTTTGCAAAAGATATATTACTCATTATGAGCACTTTCTCACTTTGCCACATTATTTTTAATTTTATTCAATGGTTGTTCTTGTATTTGCTGTATGTGGGAAAGGGAGTTAAAACCATCTGCGCGAAAGGTATACAAAATAACATCTGGAACAAAAACAATTTAAATATACAGTTGAATACATGTTTAGAACAGGAAATATTTATCAGCTTGAGCAATTCATACCGCCTCGGTCATTCATATATTCCGATAATTGTCAAAAATCAATGTAACTGGCATTATATGTCTTCAAGCTATTAATTAACTAGTCTATAGGTAGCCACCAAACTGGGAATCGTGTTGTATTGAGTCAAGGTACGAGAAAGCCAGAAGACATGCGGTATGTGAACCGAACCACATCCGCTGTGATTTACTGAAAAACATCTGAACAATGAGGGGTAACTGAAAAGTTAAGGCATTACTATGAGGCAGACTAATAGTATGAACATATTTTGGAAAATAGAAAGGTTCTCAGTTATATTACAAGATAACCTTTTCAATCCCAGGAAACAAACGACAAACGTAGCTGACATAAATCGTAGAATTTGCAATAACATAATATCAAAAGCCTCTTCACTGCCCGGCTGCTTGAAATGTTGTTAAATATCTTATTTTAGTGAATAAAATGAAGTTAACTCTTTCCAGCAGTCGACTTTGAAAACATCTATGCAAACAATAGTGTAAAAGGCTTCTCAATTGAATGTTGTTAAACCCTTGTGACAGGGGCATATATTGCTTATTATGGGCAGTTTCATCTTTAGCCACTCTGTATTGGAATGTAAAGCCAGCAGTACATGTTTCGTCTTGTGTTTTCATGTGGTCAAATGTGTAACTCGTACCGTGAAATGCCAGAAACAGTCCATAGCATTGTCGTAGTTTTCTGGATAATTTGGTGAAGTAAATGTATAACTAGTCTGGCTTTCATTGAATACTACAAGCTCCCCACAATCTGTAATGAAACAGGAATGTTTTATTTTTTAAAAGATCGTGTGTTATATAATAACTAGCTACGAGATGTAATACAAATCGTGTAGACCTGAGCAAATGTGGATTATATTAAAGAACTCTCATTTAAACCAGAACTAAACTTCACTGCAGTAACATACGCACGTATAGGTATAATATGAGTTGGATTTTTGCATATTAAAACATAAATCAAACATTTAAATCATTGTAATGTTTAATATTATTATTTTGTCTCGCAAATAAGACGCTCTCCCCTCTTCATTCGCAAATTTGTAGGGGAAAATGTAATCGTCTTATAATCGGGTTTTTACGATCATAATAATGGAATGTTACATAGAAAAGGAATTTGTTGAAATACTGTAGTCAAACAAGATCAAATTAATCAATTGTTGCGGTAAACATGTCAATTTATTTTTGACACAGGTTTGATGGTTTCCATATTAGAAATATTTCGCCTATTATATACTCTTGTTGTAAATGATACATTTTGTTATTGCTAAACAACTGTCACTTTAGTGTTTTTTAAACATATGTAGATAAGATTACATAACAAATTACCACCAACTGATTTTCAAAACAATGGAGACACTCTTACAGTAACTAATTGTTCAATACTGTATCAGATAAACACCTCTGTGGTAAAACATAAATAAGTGTATTACCTAGACAGAGAACAACTACATAAAGACCTGTTTTGGTCCGATTGGCAAGTCTAAGACTCGATCATATTAAAGAATGAGGTTTAACAGGAGTTGTTCTCAAATATTTAAAGGAAAGTTGATTTTATGCTCTCGCTTTGTTTTAATTTTGTTTAAAACTGTTATGTTTCAATTTGGGATAATTTCAGGATGATGCTCAATGTTCATGTTAAAACCAAGAAGCTGTTCTCTATTGATAAGAAATCGTTAGTTTTAAAGTAATGAAACAATTGTAACAATACTGTCAATGCTAAACCTTCTTTATAAACTTCATCTATTGTTTTCACGAAAATGCATTGTTAATATTTGTTGTAAAACAATAATTTTGTATAGTTTGAATTTTAAATTTAGCTCATAATTCTTATTTTAATTGCTTACTATATATCAAGGTAAAGACAAATCCTGAATATCTTAGTCTGCAAGAGATTTCTCGCACATAATCTTAAATTGTATGAAAGTCCTACAACCACATATGAAATTTCCCCATTTTCAGCATTATTTCACCCAACATCTCATCATACTCTATTTGTGATAGGTAATGGTTTATTTACAATTTGCTTGTATATGTCTCGGTTTAAGCTAAATAATGTTAAGATTTAATTAAATGGTTTAACTTGCAACATATACATGTTTTTGATACATAATATATTTCCCTTTGAACACAAATTTGACTTTGAATTAAATGTATTCTATTTATATTTTATTTTGTTTTATCTATCTCATCCATGTACAATCATATATATCTACATGTATTGTTAAAATAATATTAGAAATATAAAGCAAACGGCCTTTCATGAAATGAAATACAATAGACTGTCATACGTAAAGTATGTAAAACACCAATATCTTATCTATATCACAAGCATGTATCTATATGGTAAAATAAAGATTCGGATGCTTATTTCGTCTTAAATACAATCAGAATCGGAGGGGGACTAATTAGCAGCCGATTCTTTTCATGCATAAATATATACTAACAATAAAATGTATTCTATGTAAAATGTGAATTTTAAGCCTCGGCCATAACAAAGAATTTAGTTTAACAGGAGATATTCTCAAATATTTACAGACATGCCCCTAGGGTTTACTAGCAAGACATCTGGCTTGTTTAACAAACGCCGATTGGTCTATGCATTTGTGTGGAAAACGTCCTTAAGTGGGCAAATAAGTATGGATAGGATTAGAGAAAGTTTCTAGAAGACTAGGAACACGAATCTTTAAATATAAACCACTGTGTCTGCTCATAATATATATGATGACTGCCTGTTACGTGTTGTTTCAGATTGACCTTTGCGTCAGCCAATTAAATTGTCGCCTACAAAAGCATGGTATAAACATGGGAGATAACCTATACGAATAAACCCGATGGAGAAGCGATGTTACATCACGGAGACGGTTTCATACCCTTTGTAATTGGTTTGTAAAAGCAGTAGTAGATGTTCCGTCTGTGGTTATCGTATCGCCACATATAGGGAAGGAGTCCTGTCTCGTTGAGTGTTTCTGAACTATCACTTATAAAGTCAAAATACTCTCTAATGACAAGCATGCCTGAAAAAAAAAAACATTGATAAAATTTAAACTTATCTCTAATTAACTCTACATCGATTGTGAAACTAACTTTCATCTAACATTTCATATTTCGGATTGTCTTATTCCTGGAGACATGAACAGAACTCGCGCCGTTTACGTGGAAAATCCCGAAAGACTCATCACAAGATTCGAATCCTGAACCTTTAGTACAAGATGTCAACCCTTTACCACTGTACACCACTATCTTACACGATAATCGATTGATTGGAGTTTAATGATTTCATATCACGGCGACAAAAGAAAAACTCAGACACAAATGTTACCTTCTACTTGTTGACATCCCAGGTGTTTCACTAAGTATAATATAAACGGTTGAATGGTCGGTAGTCTTATCGGTTCGTCCTCGTCTCCATCGTTTCGGCAGCAATAGATGTACTCAAATGGGTTAGTATGCTCGCCATCTGGTAGCGTCCCAACATTAGTGTCATTTCTCTTAACTGGACCGTATGTGTCTTGGTATCCCATTGTAAATTCTAAATGATAAGAAGTGGGAATTATGATATCATATTTTATCACATGACAATGCTTATATCCGATCTGATAAACGCATTACGTATTTCTTTATATGTAAAGTTTGTAATATAACATGACCGAATCACTATTTTTCTATTCATACGCGAATGTTTACAAAACGGATGAGAACGTGTAAACACAAATTTCACGATAGATGAGCGAGGTAAAGGGACCAAAATCGGTCATATAAACAATTATGTGATATGTGATTAGTTGGGAATATTTTCTGACCGAAAAGCCCGATTTTCTGTTTGGTTTCGTCATGTGATAAAAATAATCTGACATTCGTTGTCATTTCATATTAACCTCGTCCAAGAAATGTGTTATTAAGCTCGACAAAGGTTCGCTTAATAACACATTTCTTGAACTCGTTTAATAAAACTATGTATGATATGACAACTCATGTCAGATCCTATATATATTATATCATAAGGTATTTATTTATTATATTGTATTACATTTTATATTACTGCGCATTGTAAATATTAAAATAATACCGTCTCCGTTTACAACGCGACAATTTAACTTTCTCTGAAGTTTGACTTAAGTGTAAATGCTTGAGTTAAAAAATGTTTATCAAAATAGTAACTGCTCCTCACATGCTCCACTTGCTATATCGTTTAGTATATTTATTTTTCTCACGTCTTTTGAACTTGCATTTGTTATACAACTTCGTTAACTCTCTAACCTTTCCCTACATACAAGCAGTCTGTAGCAGACGACTTATTAAAACATCTATGCAAATATATTGAAATTCTGTATAAATTAAAGCATATTTTTAATAGAGTTGAAGACATTGTGGCTAAAGAGGAAATTGCTTATTATGAGCGTTTTCTCCTTTTGCTACAATGTATGCAATAAATGTCTCCTGCAGAGGCGTCAAAGAGCGTCCGTGTGTGTGAGAGGGTTACATGAATTTGATTTTTGAATTAGTTTGTAGTTGCATATTTGAGCAAAGTTTAGAGATTTTGGGTCTTATTGACTCTCCGTAACGGTGCGTTTAGTCGGGTTACACGGCTAGTGTTTCGTCAGAAGTCGCTTGTTAGTTCTAAATGGCATGTAGGCCGGCAGTGAGGGCTCTGATAAGACAGTTTGGGTCCACAGGATTTCCTGGGTCTTCACTGGACGCAAAGGTATTAAGGCCCAACATCGGTAGGCGAGGGTCAAATATTATTGAGGGGTTCTTTTTGAATAATGTACAGTGAAGACACGTGTCCGCATGTACACCTCTATATAATGTACAGTGAAAACACGTGTCCGCATGTTCACCTCTATATAATGTACAGTGAAGACACGTGTCCGCATGTTCACCTCTATATAATGTACAGTTAAGACACGTGTCTGCATATTCACCTCTATATAATGTACAGTTAAGACACGTGTCTGCATGTTTACCTCTATATAATGTAGAGTGAAGACACGTTTACGCATGTTCACCTCTATATAATGTACAGTGAAGAAACGTTTCCATATGTTTACCTCTATGTAATGTAAACCTAACTTCTTACAAAAAATAGAAGTTGACTTTAATTCAATCTCTTTAAAATCCGACCAAAATTACATCGCAGTCCGTATATTGGAGCTGACGACAACGCATAAAAGGGAGTATTGTCTTAATATCCATGTGCAATTGTTCATTATTCTGTCCAATGTAATCGCTTGATACAAACAAGGCTCGATTCTGTCATCAAATTGGTTACTATACAATCGGAACACTGACCGCTTTCCAATTTCGTTGTTTATCTATATGGGTTATCTCTATAGGCTTTCAACACATCTATACCAGCGATGTATTATGCAACGAAGATTAGATCTGGTTTTAATGATATTGACTAGAAGGTTACTCTGACTAGACATTTCAATATGTATTCCTATATAAAACATTATCATCAATATCAAGACATTTGAACGTGAAGTCTTCTGTTTGAGTTGCAGCTCATTATGAATTAATATACACATTAATATTGACATCAAAAATGTATAACAAGACAGATTTAACTCTTACCTTCGGGACAGGCGCCACCATATCGTAAAAAACAATATTTTCCAGGTTGCCAGATTGCGGTGCCGGCCATTGGGTCTGTCTTCGTACAAACGTCATGACCAAGTTCGTACTTTTGTAACCTAAAGTGAACAAAACAATATGGTAAATAGATGGCTTTGATTTAGGAAAAAATGACAAAAGTGCTCGTCATATCACATTTATATATTAGTAACACATTTGTTTTTACCGTTTCGGTGGTATAGACTTACGCTTCGGTGGTATAGACGTAGAGCGTCCACCTCGGTGCGAGAGGTAACTGGTTCAGTCCCTGTAGGATTAAACCTAAGACTTTAAAAACGGTAGAAATAGTTTCCCTACTGATGTTCAAGATTGTGAGGTTAACATTACGACTAACCCACTCGCGTAAGGATAAATGGACCAGTAGTACTGGTAAATTATCCAGGAAACTCTTGATTTGAATGAAAACATGTTAAAATTGGCGTAAAACAAGAAACATACGAAACCAAATTTGTTTAAAGAAGCCAAAAAGGAGAAAGTAAAAAATCATTTTAAAGGTAGTAGCTATAATATAGTATAATTTAATGATTTTCAAATCAATATCATTTGAATAGGACGAATATCATACGTTATATATATTTGTGGTGGATGGTATTGATAAATGTACAACAGTAATTCAGTTACAAACGACATTTCTGATGATTTACCAGAACCACCTGTATCTTTATCTTAAATTCGGTTCATTTGTCGTGAGGCTTTTCCTGCTACTTGATGACCTTGTAAGGCGGAGCTCCAATTACGGCGCATGATCTTTAGTTCTCATTTGACACTCATCGAGCTTTTTTCTTTTGAGTACACACAACATAGGGTTTGTTTGTAAGTAGTAAGAGATATATTAGGGACACAAGCTCTGTGTCTTCCCCCTTATCTAGTTCTCTTGGAGAGGTAAAGATTAACACCAGTAAGGTATTTTATGACACCATTACGTTATGGCTTAACATCATTAAGTTATGGTATAATAGCATTAAGGTATGGCTTAACATCATTAAACTATGGTATAATACCATTAACATATGTTATAACACCATTAATGTAAGGCTTAACATCAGTAAGGTATGGTATAATACCATTAAGGTATGGATTAACGCTATTACGGTATGGTACAACGAGATAGAGGTATGGTATAACACCATTGTGGTATGGCTTAACATCATTAAGGTATGGTATAACACCATTTAGGTTTGGTATAACACCCTTAGGATATGGTATAACACAATTAAGGTATGGTAAAACACCATTAGGGTATGGCTTAACATCCTTAATGTATGGCTTAACACCGTCAAGGTATGGATAACATCATTAAGGTATGGTATATCACCATTAATGTATGACTTAATACCATAAAGGTATGATGTAACACAACTAATGTATGGCATAATGCCATAACGGTATGGCATAATGCCATAACGGTATGGCTAAACACCATAAAGGTATTGCTTTACAGCATTAATGTATAGCATAACACCATTAAGGTATGGTATAACACCATTAAGGAATGGTATAAAACGATTAAGGTATGGTATAACACCATTAAGGTATGGTATAACACCATTAAAGTATGGTATAGCACCATTAAGGTATGGTATAACACCATTAAGGGACGATATAACACCATTAAGTTATGGTATAACACCATTAAGTTATGGTATAACACCATTAAGTTATGGTATAACACCATTAAGTTATGGTATAACACCATTAAGGGACGGTATAACACAATTAAGGGACGGTATAACACAATTAAAATATGGTATAGCACCATTAAGGTATGGTATAACACTATTAAGGTATGGCTACACACGCTTAAGGTATGGTATAACATCATTAAGGTATTGTATAACACTATAAAGGTATTGTATATCACTATTAATGTATGGTATAACACCACTAAGGCATGGTATAACATCATTGTGGTATAGCATAACACCATTAAGGTATGGTATCTCAATTCTCTGAATATGATACAAAGGTTTGTTTGAATGGTGTTTTAGCCGCTTTCAATAGTATTTCTATTATGTCAATGCGCTTCCTGCGTAAATAACCAGTACTGTTTGTAAGCTTATTCAAACACAAGCGACGACGTTATGCCTTGCCAGCAAACTTGAACGCCAAGATTGAAAGCCAAAGCTCCCCGACTTGGTATCGAACCTGGGTCTCCCACTATCGATGCGGACGCTGTAACCACAACACCGACCAGGCGGTTGAGATAAACATAAATGTTAAGAAATGTCCATCTTACGGAGGAGAGTGTCGATAGGTAGCTGATTTCCAGATGCCTCTGGCTGGCCAATGGACCATAGTACCATTTTTGAAACCGTCCGGACAGTCAGCTACGTTTGTTTTTAACAGCGTGAACGTTCCTTCGGGCCACGTCAAACTCTGTAACTCAACATCTGGAAATGTATCAATACATAAACCCTTTTCCCACATACAAGAAATCTGCGGCAGACGACTTTGAAAATATAGTGACAAGAATTTAAAAACCTCCATAAAAGATAGCTTAATTGTTAATGAAAGTTGAAAACAGTTTGGCCAAAGGCGATTTTGCTCATCTTGAGCAATTTCACCTTTGGCAACAATGTTTTCAAAAGTCGTCTGCTGCAATGCGTCAACATGCGTCCGCAGATGGGAAAAGGTGAACCAACGCCGCCCATACAAACAGGTGCAAGTTTTTTTTTTATGCACTATACAGATTCAGATAAGCCCGTGCATCCGTACAGTCTTATCAAAAAGTACACTGTGCACATATAACTTATATAAGCTTCTTTTTTTCTTTTTCTTTTTCCAATATATAACTTATTAGCCACATGCATTGGTCTGGGTAGGTCGTTGCCATCCACCCTCATACCTTATAATGAATATGTTATTAGTAGTATATAGAAATATGTTAGTAAATGCGAATTGTTTAATGTGCATTGATATAATAGGCTTACAATTACTAAGGTTTTCCATATGTAATTGTATTTCAAGCCCTTTTCAACATAATAATCAATTTATGAATTATATAAGTTATTTATGATTCCTGGTAAACACACTAGTAATTTCTAGGATACGTGTTTTCACGAAGGACACTCCACAATGACCGCTGTGACAGTAGATCGAACCGCTGTCTTCCGGTTACTTATAGAGGCTTGTTAAAATGTTATGTCAACGTGCGTAGATGTTTACAAGATGGAGCTGATATTAAGTCTGATCTGATCCGATGATGCCAACGTGTACCGTTTCGTACAGACGGGATCAACTTACAAGACGAGTAGTAAGGCTGATCAATGTCTTCCCTTTTCGCTGTTTTCAATCTAGTCCAATCTCATTAGAAATATACCAAAATACTTCGCTGTTTCAATCTAGTCCAATCTCATTAGAATCATACCAAAATACTTCGCTGTTTCAATCTAGTCCAATCTCATTAGAAACATACCAAAATACTTCGCTGTTTCAATCTTTGTATATTGGATCTGACGACTCCGCATAAAAGTTAATCTTAAATTGACCCTAAACCTTTTAATATCCATGAGCTGGCTTTCATTTGTCTGTCCTATGAAATCGTTGCATACAACGAACGCTATACAATCACCGCTTCTCTATCTCGTCTATGTAAGGACCTTGTTGATAAAAATTTAATCTGAATGCCAAGGAAGGAAGCGACTTCAACCAATAAACAACCTGTGTAAAATGAATGCATATAAATGTATTACCAGAACAGAACTTAAGCCTATACAGCTCGTGTTTGATTCATTAATACAATACTGGTTACCTGTTCCGAACTTTGTTGTGCAGTTCGTGTTGGGATCCAATTCAGGTGGACATCGGCATTGGCATTTTCCGTCTACCACAGATACATATCCGCCATTGAAACACGTGGGTCTGACGTCACATGAATCAAACTCATCTGAAATGAGGATTTAACGATCGAATTCAAACAACCGTTTCCTGGACCTACAAATATGTATTTCATGCACTACCTAGTATGTGCTATGTTGAATGATTGTTCGGGGGTTTAATGCCGTTTTCAACACGTTTTCAGTCATATAGTGGCGGCCAGTTGACATACCAATGTGTTACATGACTTTCTCGCACCTGTATCCCACACAATCTTTCCAAGCAACGTGCTACTTTTCCCATGATTCGTTTCGCATTGACTTTTGTGAAACGTAGGAAAGAATATTGGTTGTGTTGTGTTGTGTTACTGGGGCTTAGCACTGTGCTTATTTGACATTAACTAGCTTAACTAGGAGATTACTCAATACAATTTAAGAAAGAAAATAGCCGATTCAGTCATGACAAGATAACGAACGGAATATCCAATATAAGATGCATGGCCTTTAAAACTTTCCCGTTAACAGACGCGTTTTGAAGTATCTGTAGCAGACGAGATTTTTTGAAACTATTCCGGCAAAGGACATAATTGAGCCGTTCCGCATCGAAATACATTATGATCGCTAATATATCGATCCAGATCAGCCTGCGCAGGTCGTGCAGGCTAATCTGGGCCTACATATTCTGTCTCAGGGGGATAGAGGTATAGAGTAATTATTCCTGAAACAGAGTATCCACAGGATGCGAAAAGTGTCTGTCCGTGTTAGACTGCGCAGCATGCTTAGTTTGATCCGGGTCGATACTTTACGCAGAGTCCACAAGGTTGTTTTCTCATGGGACGGGTCATATCCTTTATAATGAGCAATTTCTCCTCTTATCAACTCCAACCAATTAGAATGCATTGATTGGTAACGATTTTTGATAGTTTCGGCTATATGAATGCTAATGTAGCCTACATACATGTACCATAACATTTGTCATACGTCGCTTGTTAGTATAACTCATACCAATACATTTGTCATACGTCGCTTGTAAGTATAACTCATACCAATACATTTGTGATTAGTGTCTTATTAGTCTTAAATTTAACAGCCTACAAAACGTAACATGTTTGATTGGTCGATTATAAGTACATGTCATATCTTACAAAGACATTTGTGATGGCTCGAATAAGTATGTAATGTAACTGTCCTAATACCGTAATATTTGTCATAGGTCGCTCATAAATATCTATCATAAAGCTATAGTTTTGGTAGATCTCTAATAACTTTAATTTGAGATTGGTCTCTAAAAGCGCATATCCTAACAAGTGTAATGTTCTTGCAGGATGTATGGACCAGTGGTACTGGTTGGTACATGTAACTTATCCAGGAAACGCCGTGATATAAATGAAATCATGTTAAAAGTAGAGTAAAACACCATACATACATACATATAAACAATTAAACACGTAGACACAGTATACTGAAACATATACATACCGTAACAATTATGATATTCTTGTAGCTCTTTAAACATGTAGAAATCATTTCCAGAGCCAATCAGATACGAGTAATCGGGGTCGTGTGCTGTCATTGTAAGTCCATTCTGACGTGTAGAATAAAATAGCTTAATTACATTGTATTGTTTTTGTGAGGGTGGTGGAAGATGTCACAATTTAAATAAAATTCCGAGTCTGCATCCTGAATACTCAGCCAGTTCTGGCGGAGATGCTTTTCTGGGAACATTCCAAAAGTTAACCCGCTCAATATTGTATTCGAAGCCGGAACTTATTAATAGACCCTTTCCCGCTTGAAGGTGTGTTTGGTAAGCTCTGCAGCAGACAACTTTTGAAAACATTGCGAACAAAAAATAATTTCTCATTTAGCCACAATGATTTCGACTATTTCAATTAATATACTTGTACTTCCTTTACAGAGATTTTAAATAGTTTTGCCAAGATATTTTCAGAGTTGTCTGCTGCAGATATGTTGTATGTGTGAAGGGCGTGGGGTGTGTGTGTGTGTGTGGGGCGGGGGGGGGGGTATCAAACCCGTCACTCTACTAAAGAGACGGTCACCATTGAGTCGTTTGAAATGCTAACACCAAAATCCCGAGCGCCAAAAAGGGAAAGCCTTTTACTTCTAGTTTTACAGTACTTGGTATGATCCGGACGGGGATCAATCCAGCGTCATCCCGCAACCGAGGCGGACGATCTACCACTACAACTGCGAGGCGGTCAATTAAATACGTATACTGGAAATTCACAAGCAATTATTATTTAGCACAATCAATGAAACAAATGCTTACCGCTGAACCGTAGTGCATTCTAGAGCTGATGTCGTAGAATCCAGTTCTATCCTGTAAGGCGTCGATATCGGCTCGGATATATTGACTCCTGTAGGCTGAGGGAATTATTATTAATATTTGAGTATGTTAATTTAGATAAAGAATGATATGTTAAACGATTGTAAAATACAAGACCTTTAATATCGGCATATTTTCATTTGTATTGACAATGTTGAGACGTATCAACTTAACCAATTCCCGTGTGTACTTTCATTATGGCGCATCTGCAGCAGATTACCTTATCATTTCTTTTTACAAATGAATTCATGAAAAGTTTACATTTATATGCCAATGTTTATGAAAGTTAAGTTATAGTTACGTTTAGTCTATCAGTGAAAGTAAAAAAAAAATATATATATATATATGCATATGTGTGGGTAAATGTAAATACAAAGCTAATGATGTCTGATCATTATGTACACCATTTAAAGACATAAAACAATCAAACAATGTCCATAGTAGCTGTCCAAAAATGTAGTCTATAATGAAATACTGTCTTAAAATTGGTCTGTTTCAACGGCGTCACGAGTCCAAATTATCTGTAGGGAAAGTGATTCTGAATTCGTTTATGATATAAGCCGTCCCGCGAAAAAGCAACATTGTGGCCTCTGCTTAATGTATCGACCCAGATCGGCATGTGCAGTTCTCGCAGGCTAACCCGGACTAACACTTTTCGCCTCCTGTGGATTTTCTGTTTCAGGAATCATTACTCCATACCTCTATTCCCCTGAGACGGAATGTGTCGGCCTGGATCAGTCTGCGCGTTCTGTACATCTTGGTCGATACAATTCGCAGAGGCTCTCTGTTCAAGCGTAATATTGCATTGCATGTTGTATAATGGGCCGGTGGCCGAAATAATAGAAATAAAGATATTTTGTCTATATCTTGAATTTGAAGTCATGTAATTCTACAATGAAACAAGAGCGCCAAATGTCACAAAATACGCCCGTCCTGGTTTTTGTGAGACCAAGTATAGTGGTAATTGGTTGTACGTCAGCCAAATCTAGAGAGCGGACACTGTTAGTACAGTTTTGGCCATTTCGAGGGACATTATTGTGTAGTGACTAAGATAACGTTGTAAGTTATCAAACGTGACCAAGATATTCTGCCCATCAACATAGTGTCTACATTTGGTGATGATCGGATAAAGGCTTTACAAGTTATTTAGCTGACAAGACCAATTTTAGGTATTTTCTATAATTAAAGGGCAATAACTCTCTATTGACTGGAGCAATATGGCTAGTTATCAATCTCGTCCAAGATATTACGCCAATACACATTCTGACAAAATTTAGTAATGATTGGATAAAGGCTTCTAAAGTTATTGAGCTGACAAGACCAATTTTAGGTAATTTCTATAATTAAAGGGCAGTAACTCACGATTGACTAAAGCAATATGGCTAGTTATCGAACTTGTCCGAGATATTATGCCAATACACATTCTGACCAAATTTTTTCTAATGATGCATCTAAAGTTATTGAGCTGACAAAACCAATTTTAGGTAATTTCTATAATTAAAGGGCGATAACTCTTGATTGACTAAAGCGATATAGCTAGTTATCGAACTTGTTCGAGATATTATGCCAATACATATTCTGACTAAATTTAGTGATGATTGGACGAAGGCTTCTGAAGTTATTGAGCTGACAAGACCAATTTTGGGTAATTTCTATAATAAAAGGGCAATAACTCTTGATTGACGAAAGCGATATGGCTAGTTATCGAACTTGTTCGATATATTTTATTTAGCCCGTACGCCACAGGTAAAACTATAATACGATCCGTTTTTTCAAAACGGGCGTATAAAAAGAGTACCGACAATCCGTTTCTCACATACAGACATATTTTAACGCATCCACATTTTTTTTTTTTTTTTTTTTTTTAAATGCACATAATTATCAAGTTCTACTCTTACCACAATGTGTTGAAATCTATTCAATAGTTATACTTTCAAAAGAAAGTACTCCATGGAAAACAACCAACATTGGGGAAATGTAGGTAAACATCAAATCATGCATTCCTGTTATATGTTCTCTAGATATCCCGTATTTGTCAACAGGTTAGTGAAACATGACTTATTGACGTACAGTGCAGACCTAGAGATCAGATTGAATCGATGATAATGTTAATATGGGATCCGCGTCACGTGACGTTAAACCTTGTACCATTTATCAGGCTACCAACAGATTCATCGGGTAACTGGTATTGTTTGGATTTTGTTTGCGCCGCTTTGAACAGTTTACAGTTACATCATGGCATTTCTTGGGTAAGTTACCGGTACTTCTGGTCCATGTATCCTGACACCAGCGAGTCAGTCGCAATGCTTACCCCTACAATACCAAGTGCCAAGGCGGGATAAGTCATTACTACTATTGTTAAAACCTTTGTTTTCACTTGTAACTACTATTTACCCCGTTCCCTCATATAGACGCTTTTTGACGCCTCTGCAGCAAACAGCTTTTTGAAAACATAGTGACAAAAGAAGAAATTGCTCAAAAACAAGCAATTTCTCCTTTTTCCACAATGTTTTCCACTTTTAGTCACACCAATGAATTATAGAGATTTTCTATTTTTTGACAAAATATGTTCAAAGTCGTCTGCTGCAGAATTTTCGTATGAGGGAAAGGGATAATAATGATTATTGACTTACACAGTTTTATATTGACGAACTTAGGACGAATATAGGGGAAACTCTGCGGATTCATTTGCTCGTGCATCATCCCTAAGGCGTGTCCAAGCTCGTGAATGGCAACACCCTGAAACAGTCAATGGTTTAGATATTCATATTTGTATTTCAAGCTGACATCCTTCAAGAACTCAATACTATACATATTATAAGTTAGTAAAACGATAACCATTTCCCACAAACAGACGCTTTCTGAAGGCTTTGCAGTGTCCATAGTTTTACTCAGATGTTTTCAAAGTCGTCTGCTGCAGGTTTGTTGTAAGTGGGAAAGGACTAAGAGATTCAATGTACATGTAGTTGTTTGTATTTTGATTCATCCCTACAAATACCTGAAAGTATTGAGCTTGTGAATCAGGTTTTTAATGTTCTTATTCAATAACTGTTCGAGTGTTTGTTAGATGATTTGTATGCGATAAAATGTCCAAAACCGGATGCTTAAAAATGCTGATCTCAAGATGGAGATCAAAATTCTGAAATGTTGAAACTTCTGCAAATATTGCTAATAGAGACAACACAGTAAGTAATAAATAGTTCACAACTATTTTGACAGCAAATATTAACAAACAGTCAATTGAAAGTCATGAACATGTACATATTTGGCTTACAGGGTTTTTCTACCCAGTAAAAATGAAGTATAAACGATCACTATTTAGATGTTAATTGTAATCGAAAGTCAAATTATTACTCTAATTTTATCTCTAAATTCTAAACTTTGACTATACTATCTATAATCTGGAGTTTAGCATCTTCAAATGTAATTTTATATTCTAAACCTTTCCCTCATACAGAAGCCTTCTGGTGGCTCTGAAGCAGACGATTTTTACAAACTGTGTGGCAAATGGAGACCGTGATTGCTCACAATGAGCATTTTTCTCAATTTGCCACAATGTTTCAACTCTATTCAATAATTAGTCTTTCGTTTAAAGAAATTTCTTCTTCTGCAGATATGTTGCTTGTGAGAAAGGGTTTGTTTACATACGTCGTTTTAAGACATACGGACGTAACGCTGATTAAAAGTCAATTAGACCTGTGTATAAAAGGCCACCCGTGGGAAAGCAACAAATTTGTCTTTATCACAGGTTGTCTTAATTTACAGGGACATCTGTGCAGAAAATGAGTAATAAGGAGACTAAAGGTGTGGTTGATTTAGACAGGGAATTGCCATTTCGATGATATCTTTAACGCAGGTTCGACTGCTTATGCAAAACCTTTTGAAAGTAATTACGCTGGGTAGAGATACCCAGATAAAAAGGTAAAAGAAGCAGATATTTACGAATAAAAATTAGATCTTAGCCCTCCCCCACATGGTGCTAATTTCGATGATGTCTTTATAGCAGGCTCGACTGTGTATATAAAAACGTTTGAAAGTAATCACGCTAGTTGAAGATACTAAGATAAAAAAGCAAAAAGAAGCTGAAATTTACGAAAAATATGAAATCTTACCCCTCCCCCGCATGGAGATAACTCTTGTCCATTTCCACGCAAGTTCCCAACGAAAGAGTAACAGCTGTAAGTGTGTTTGTAAGTAAGTTAGTAAGTTAGTAAGAAAATATTGAATTATAGTAAATTTGTAAAACTGAACATGTTTGTAAGTAAGTAAGTAAGTAAGTAAGTAAATACTTCATTAAAGTGAATTGTGTATAACTAAACATGTATGTAAATAAGTTAGTAAGTAAGTAATAAAATATTACATTAGAGTGAATTGTGCTAACAAAACATGTATGTAAGTACGTGAGTAAGTAAGAAAATATTACATTGGAGTGAATTGTGTATAACTAAACATGTATGTAAGTACGTGAGTAAGTAAGAAAATATTACATTGGAGTGAATTGTGTATAACAAAACATGTATGTAAGTACGTGAGTAAGTAAGAAAATATTACATTGGAGTGAATTGTGTATAACAAAACATGTATGTAAGTAAGTGAGTAAGTAAGAAAATATTACATTGGAGTGAATTGTGTATAACTAAACATGTATGTAAGTACGTGAGTAAGTAAGAAAAAAAGTACATTGGAGTGAATTGTGTATAACTAAACATGTATGTAAGTACGTGAGTAAGTAAGTAAATACTTCATTAGAGTGAATTGTGTATAACTAAACATGTATGCAAATAAGTTAGTAAGTAAGTAAGAAAATATTACATTAGAGTGAATTGTGCTAACAAAACATGTATGTAAGTACGTGAGTACGTAAGAAAATATTACTTTAGAGTGAATTGTGTATAACAAAACATGTATGTAAGTAAGTGAGTACGTAAGAAAATATTACATTAGAGTGAATTGTGTATAACAAAACATGTATGTTATTAAGTGAGTAAGTAAGTAAGAAAATATTACATTGGAGTGAATTATGTATAACAAAACATGTATGTTAGTAAGTGAGTAAGTAAGTAAGAAAATATTACATTGGAGTGAATTATGTATAACAAAACATGTATGTTAGTAAGTGAGTACGTAAGAAAATATTATATTAGAGTGAATTGTGTATAAAAGAAACATGTACATTGTATGTAAGTAAGTGAGTACGTAAGAAAATATTACATTGGAGTGAATTGTGTATAACAAAACATGTATGTTATTAAGTGAGTAAGTAAGAAAATATTTCATTGGAGTGAATTGTGTATAACTAAACAAACATATGACTAAATAAAAAAATAAAAAAACATCCCATGGGCCTACATGCCACTGTTAACCTTTTCAGCGCCGAATTCCCTATAGTTGACTCTTCCATGTTTAAATCGGGCGACTCCATTGATCATGTTATGAGAGTCTTGGAATAGTTTGACAACTTAAATGCAAACAATGCTGAATTTAGTTGAGACAGCTCATTACGAGCTAATTCACCTGCATCTGCAATGTTTGCAAAAACCTCAATATTGCCATTGGCGCTGAAAGAGTTAATACAAATAATGTTTTCACAGTGATTACATTTCACTATTCCAAAGGATAAATACAAATGTCAACGTAAATACCAGCACCGAGTAGCTCATACTTTATTGTGTTCCTTAAGTTCATAGAGGGTAAGAGACACGCGCACACATTAGATCGCATGACCCTTTTCATTCTAAAATAGTGAACAATTGCTCACATCTAAATTGGTTCGTGTTTTACAAAATGTTTCGCTTAACAGCAGTTATTACGCCTTGTAGAAAGCCGTGATCCACGAGAATCAACTATACAAACAAAATTGAAATGTGTAGAAAGCTCTATCCGAGTCCATATTACTTGTAGGCTGGTAAAATGCCTTCAAAACAGTACTTTTGAAAATCATCGTTCAGTAGAAACCAAGCGCTCGGTAGACGCGTCACCAAGTTCACTTACCCCGAAGATCCCACGTAACGAATATAGTTCTTATGATCCAATCCGTACGCTTCCGGCGTTGTTGTTGCGTTGAATTCCACAAACCGGAAGCCAGTATACTTCTCCCAGTACTTATGCACTTTTTCCATACCGACTTTATCACTCTCCGCTGTGGAAATAAACCATCCACGATCATTCATATAACCCTATGATCCAGAGGACTAGAAAAGAGGGAGTGAACATGTATTAGCCCCACAATATTTATATTATTACTGAACAAGATCCTATGTTGTGGGTACTCAAAAGAATCGTATGACTGACACGATTCTTTTGAGTTCCCACAACATTGGGACTAAATGTCAAATAAGGATTTTAGAACTTGAAAAATGCCCCTTATCTAGAGCTATGGCCTATCAACGATATACTCGACTTAATACGCTTCTTCAGCCGAAGACTTTGATGGTCAAGGGGACATTGCTTAACACGACTACACTCTTTTCCCACAATATGCACAACTCTGTAACAATAAGCACATTCTTATTTAAGTGCGTTTTACCGGTACGATCTTTAATTTGAACAGGATTCGTGTCAGAAATAGGGCTCTGCGTACGAACATTTTGCAATGTTTATAAAATTGGTATCTACTGGATCGCTAAAGCCATAGGTCATTATGTGGAATAGCATCATCATTCAGCCTGTTAGAATGCGCGGCCTGTCCTTCTTCCGCAAGGAAAAATGTCCGCAGGTTTTAATTTCCGGCGTTGCAGTTAGCGTACTGATTAACTATTGTATATATATATTAGCCGTACCACGAGAAAACCAACATTGTGGACTCTACGTAAAGAATCGACTCGGATCAGCCTAAGCATGCTGCGCAGGCTAGCCCGGGCAGACACTTTTTCCCTCCTGTGGATTTTCTGTGGATTTTCTGTTTTAGGAATCAATACTCTATACCTCTATTCCCCTAAGACAGAATGTGTCGAACCGGATTAGCCTGCGCGGAATGAGTAGTCTGATTTGGGTAGAGACATTATGCAGAGTCTATTATGTTGGTATTCTGGTGGAACGGCTCATATATATATATATATATATCAAATGATGACACATTACGTCATGACACTTATCATGTCTAGGACATATTGATCGACTTATGGGCATAGATTATGGTCACCTGTAATGTCCCATATGTACTAATATCGTGTGTGAAAGACTTAGTGATAGATTCATAAACATATGGGTTGATACATTTAGCCTGGACCCTTATCGTGTTCAACACTTAGTTATGATTAATAAACATAGGGGTTGATACATTTCGCCTAGATGCTTATCGTGTTCAAAACATAGTGATAGAATCATAAACATAGGGAATGATACATTTCGCCTAGACACTTATTGCGTCCATCACTTAGTAATGATTCATCATCATAGGGGTTGATACATTTCGCCTAGACCCTTATCGTGTTCAAAACCTTGTTATGATTCATCAACATAGAGGTTGAAACATTTCGCCTAGACGCCTATCGTGTTCAAAACTTAGTGATGGAAAAATAAACATAGCGGATGATACATTCGCCTAGACCCTTATCGCGTCCAACACTTAGTAATGATTTATCAACAAAGGGGTTGATACATTTCGCCTAGACCCTTATCAGGTTCAACACTTAGTTATGATTAATTAACATAGGGGTTGATACATTTCGCCTAGACGATTATCGTGTTCAAAACTTAGTGATGGAATTATAAACATAGGGGATGATACATTTCGCCTAGACCCTTATCGAGTCCAACACTTAGTAATTATTCATCAACAAAGTGGTTGATACATTTCGCCTAGACACTTTTCGCGTCCAACACTTAGTTATGAATCATCAACATAGGGGTTGATTCATTTCGCCTGGACCCTTATGGTGTTCAAAACTTGGTAATAGATTCATAAACATTATGATGATACATTTGGTCTAGTCACTCATCGTGTTCAATTTTTACTAATTCATAAAGAAATGGAATACACTTCGTCTAGACAAGTATTAAGTCCAAATCATATCGAAAGGTGTATAGACAAAGTTATTATACGCTTCGTCTAGACGCTCATATTGTCCAATGCGTAGTTATAGATTCATATAAATAGGGAAAATGATTGATACACAGTGTCTAGATACGCATTGTGTACAATACGTACTCATGGATTCATAAACATAGGGGATGATACACTTCGTCCAGACACCAGTAGTGCTGTGTAGGTATGACCTTCGCTTTCTACCGGCGTGCCCCGATTTTTTCCGATTTTCGTATTGTTCTCGAACAGTGTCAAGTGTGATTCCAGTATCATCCTGCCAATTCAGAGTATATGTTAAACAATAGTTGATGATCTAGCGTGTCAAAAGAACAGTTTGTACAGTTTCTCACCTATTTAAATTCCACTAATAACAGTAGACAGCTCAATCGACATTTGAGTTGAATTACTAGTATGAAGTATCGACTGATTGACTTTCCTGTTAATTATCTTGGTATGAAGTTTGTTTTGTTGTGGTTCAACGCCGTTTTTAATACCATTTCAGTTATATGTTTGCGATAGTTCAAGTATTCATGATCCCTTGTAGACAAACCAGTACTAGGATAGGATATAGGCTTTGCCCAAGGTCACTCCACCATGATCCCTGGGTGACAAACCAGTAATAGGATAGGAAATATGCTTTGCCCAAGGTCACTCCACCATGATCCTTGGGTGACAAAACAGTACTAGAATAGGAAATAGGCTTTGCACAATGTCACTCCACCGTGATTCCTGGCTGAGAAACCAGTACTAGAATAGAAAATATGCCTTTCCCAAGATCACTCCACTGACCGCTAAGGTTATTCCACCATGATCGCCGCCACTGAGGTCCTAACCTAGATAGCCCGGCGCTAACCACTCGGCCAAGGTATGATCATTATGTATTCGGAAGTGTAGCCCGTGTTTGCTTTACTGAGACTAAGGATATGCTTGTAATATTATAAAACAATGAGAACGTGCTCGGTGGTCAAAAACCACATATGCGCTCAAAATGAGCATTTTTCTTTAATGATTCGTTTTGGGTATGAAATCAGTTCTGTCAAATATTTTACCTGACTTCTAAGAAATGATTTATGATACTGCGGTCTGATACATGAAAGCTGTCTTCGCATATTTGATTCAAACAGGTTTCCAAAAAACATAATAGATCGGTTAACCCTTTCCCTCATATAGACGCTTTATGACGCCTCTGCAGCAGACGGCTTTTTGAAAACATAGTGACAAAAGAAGAAATTGCACAAAACGTGCAATTTTTTCTTTTGCCACAATGTTTTCCACTTTTAGTCATAGGTTATCCATTCAGTTATGGAGATTTTCTATGTTTTGACAAAATACGTTCACAGTCGTCTGCTGCAGAATTGTCGTATGAGGGAAAGGGTTAATGTGATTCAACCCTTTCCAACATACAGACTCATTACGGTGTATCTGCATCATATGGCAAATGGAGAAAGTTATTATAATGAGCAATTTCTCATTTTACCACAATGTGTTAATAAGTTTTATTCGTTAATCTCTTTCGCTGCAAAAAACAATTAAAAATCTTTTGCAAATAATTCAGATTCAGTTGAGATAACTCGCAACGAGCAGTCTCTCCTGACATATGCAGTGTTTGACAATTAGACATTAAATGTTACCAAATTTCCTGTTGGACCAAAAAGAGAGTGGTCAAATGTTCAATATGGAAGAGTCGTCTTTGTAAAATATAGCATTGAAAGATTTAAATAAATTTTATATATTTTTGTCTAGATATTTTCGTATGATGCAAATTTGTTGTCTATGGTGAATATCTTATAAATGTCTCACCATAAATTGTTGCACTTCTGTCGGAATTTCAGGCATCTTTCCGGCGGAGAAGTACTCTGCAAGAAAGTGATCTTTTTTATATATATTCATTTAATGTTGAAGACTGATAGTGAAGGCTCTGATCAGACCGTATGAGCTTATTTTTGCTTTCACTTACACATTTCAAAAATTACACAAAAAGGGGCATAGCTAAATAATTAGTTATGTGACTTGGTATAGCCAAGTGTATTGCTTCTAGGAACATGTGTACTAAGTTTCATTTGAATATGTGTAACTGGTTGTTTTTAGTTATGAGGTAAGGTTAAAGTTTTGTGACGACGCCGCAGACCACTACGACGCGTCGTGTGTGTACTTAAGTGTGAGCTATAACTGAAATTACTTGTGAAATATGGATGATAATGTGCGCATTTGAAGACAAATACTGTTACGGAGAAGAATCATTTTCTTTTTCAAGAAGTCAGTCAAGGCTTATATATTGGATTTGAACAGATAACTCCATGTCCCGATAAATTCGTGGCTACACATTTTTCTGTTGTTGAATGTTTTCAAAGTTTGCATATATTATTATCACCCTTAGGTAATAGAATCATGTATTAGCAAGGCTTTGTCGACAATTGTTCATTCATATAAACGTATTGTAACAATTCTCGACAAAGCCTTGACTGTTACATATGTAACCAGATATTTCTTTATATCACGTTGTTTCCGGGTTTAGTTACCAGTACTAATGGTTCGTTTATCCTGACACCAGCCATTAAGTCGTAATGCAAACCCTGCAGCACTGAGCGCCAAGGAGGGCCATATTTAATCGCCGACATGACTAACGTAAATACAATACTTTACAACGCTAATTGATTGACTGGAGCCTATTAAGGCCGTTATGCAAAGATTGTTCAGTTATTTTCACGGCGACTAGGTTTTCTCGCTCCATTACTCCACCCAGGTAATTTACATATAAACTGTTTATCCCATTCATGGAAGACGAATGAAGCTAGTCGCAATAATTTTTATCAATCATCGGATTGAATGAGTGGCCGTGCCGGGGTTCGAACTCACGACCCCTTAGTTAATAGCCCTCGTTGTTACTGACGGAGCTAACGCTGCTCATCAAGGGTGGATAATGAAAGAGAAAAGTAAATCACTGTGGGAGAACACAAAAAACTTTCATAGGTCAAATAACATATAGCATTTGAATTCCTTATTTTCATTTCCGTGTAATTAATCAAATTTCAACCCTTAATTGTCAGGCTTTCTGTAATTTGTACAAAGAACATCCCATATCATTGACAAAAGTTACATCTTAGCTTTAATCAGCTAAAAAAAATAGGGGGGGTTATGTATTATGTTAGAAATATATCGCTCCGCAAAGATAGTTCTCATCCTTGTGAGCACAGATTTCTATACTTTGACCGCATACATGTACCTTGCTCCCATTTCAAATATTTTTCTTCTGCCGCCAGGATTTCCGACTCATGTGTAGGGTCGCCATTGTTTTCATTCTGACGACGTTGGTCGATTTCATCCTGAAATAGATTATTCGATTGGTTGATTGATTCATTTATGTATTAATTGAAATTTGCTGAAACAATTTGAACAATATCGTTTTCAAAGTGGTCCACGAGTTGCTTGCAGCAAGTTGGAAATTAAGTGGGAAAATGATTGGAAGATTCGACAAAAAATGGATAAAATATGTTTGATAGGGTTATGTTTTTTGAGCATTGAACATCTGCAAGATTACTCAAACTATGTACGATATAGTTATGGACCATTTTTCTGACCATGCGGTATCAGTGTTGTAGGTTTCAATAATCAACTTAAGTTAATGCTAACGGACAACTGGACATATAGACAAGAGGACATATTGATGGTTGGGCGAATAAATGTCCAGACGGAGACAAGTGAGAAATGGTACATTATGTATACCAGGATATCGAAAAGGGGCATTTCTAAATATTAATTAAAGCCAGAGTTATGTGACTTGGTATAGACATGCGTATTGTTCATGGGCAAAAGTTACACTATGTGTATGAATTTCGAAGTCCAAAAATTAGCATAACATAATAATTATTAAAGCCAGATGTATGTGACTAGGTATAGACAAGCGTATTTTTTCTAGGAACATGTGTACGAAGTTTCATTTCAATATGTGTAACAGTCTTTGGGTTATGAGGTAAGGTTACTTTTTGTGGCGAAGCCGTGGACGACTATGACGCAGACGCAAACGACGACGACGCCGACAAGGGCATCACAATTATTGAAATATGTATTAAACTTCAATCAATCAGTGAAGCAAGTGCCCAGTTCACATGACTTGTGTCAAACGAGGGAAATAATGTAGCCCGAACAGGCGTTCGAACTCCCAACCCCTGAATTGACAGCCCGTGTCCCTAAAGGATGAACTCCCAGGATCAGCTACGGGGATTGTAATGAGATCCTAAAATCGTGGCTAAACATATCCCTCTGAAACTTACCTGATTATGTTTTCCTTTTTCAAACTCCGGTCCATTTAACTGTTCTTCGTTAAAGGCTCTACCGTTGTTGTTGGGTAAGGCATCATCACCTTTGTCATAATTATCTGTTGACTGTTTCAATGAATAACAGAAAATATAATAATAGGGGTCAGATACAGTGTTTTTTTTGTGTACATCGCCATTGTAAATCACCTGCATCCCGCAGTTTTAGGATATTTTGTAATGTTTATAGATTTTTAATTTGTGTTTTATGCCACTTTTAAATTAAAGATTAAATACGAAAAGCAATACGTTATTTTCAACGGCAGGATAAACGGAGCAGTAGAACTGGTAACGTACCAATGAAACGCCGTGATATAAATGAAAATTGGTGAAAGCGGCGTTAAAATTAATCAATCAATTACATTGACAAAAAGATTCAGTATGTCAAGTATAAAACGGCTCGAAGCAGTATGTATTTGAAAAGAAAGGACACATTTTAAAGGCGGATCCTTTTGTATTCAAGGAGTGGCGAGCATTTTATATTTGTAAATATCGCTTGAAAAAATCTCTCTTCTGATAAATTATTGTCCAGCATGTAAACGATTAAAAAAAGGCAAACCTTCTACCAACAGCTAAAATGTCAATGGATTAGCATAATGACATGCGACAGATTTATACTATATTGCATAGTGCAATATTTCAAAATTAGATTTTCTTTAACTCCATATCTAGATGTCTTTGGGGAGGGTTGTCGGTTTCGTTTACTGCAACATATGTGTATACAGCTCATTTCCCCACACTGTCTTTCTTATCATCCAAATAAACCCTTTATTGTGGGTACTCAAATAAATCGTCTCACCCACAAAAGAATTGTCTCAATGAGACGATTCTGTTAAGTACACACAACATAGGGTTATTATGTCAAATAAGGATTTTAGAACATGCAAAACGATCATTATCTAGAGCTTTACTGCAATTATAGCTAAAGGCAAGAAAATATGTCAACAATTTCAGCGGCTGTGACAATTTAAAATATTCTCCTCTGATACCACTGGTCCTTATTGAAATAGTCTAATCTATGTTATAGATATAATGTGACATACATGGTGTTGTAGGAGACTCAATGTTCGGCCAAACATGGTTGTCAGTTACTATGGCAGTTCAACTCAATACAATATTTGGTCCATTTTAAATATACCTTCTCTTCTTAATGTACGTGTCGTATTGAATATAATTTCACTATTAATAAGCACACGAAGAAAAAACTAAAGCTATATGTGTAGGTACCATGGCCTGACTGTAAAGCGCCGACCATGGGATTCAAAGTGTCTTGGTTCGATACCCAAGATAGTTTGGTCAAACTGTGGAACCACACACACACTCGGCTTGGCATTAGTTAAAGTTTTTTTTTTTTTTTTTTGTATCATGTTAACGCCGCTATCAATATTTTGTTTAAGTATGTAACACGGCGAATCTTGGATCAACAAGCACTTTTCATTTTTCCTGACACCTTTTATTAACCCTACCATCCTGAGCGCCAAGTAGGGAAAGCCACTGATAGCATTTTTAAAATATTCGTATCTGTAAATTCAGGTCTACGCGATAATTTAAAAAAGTGTCTGTGATTCCTTTAAGTCCCGTCTGACGCTTAGGGACCTTTTTGCATCTGTAAACAGTGGTAACTCAGATGAGTCTGTGAACGCGCACAGTCTTTCTGGCGTCGTCACTGTACGCGTGCATGTAGAATATGACAAGAAACTAGAATGATAGTCACTTGGCTATCACTTCTCGAACTGTTATGTAACGAGAGCAATAAACCCCTATCCGTTCATTAAAATGGTTGGGTTTTAAATGTTTCAAACTGTATTCATATCACGATGACCTGTTCACCTCTCAATGCGTGTCCTGGTTTGCCAAGCAACTGGCTGTCTTTCAACACAGACTGATAGCCCATTGGTGGAAGACGACGGAAAGGTAAAGAATTGTGGCCGAGCTGGTTTCGAACGTATATCCCATGGATTGACATTTCATGTCGCTACCGTCTGGGCTGCAGGCCCCTCGGCAACCTATTTGGTAGCCATGACTCAAGTATTGTTGGTAAACACTAACAATGCACAATTGTAGTTTTATACTTACTTTGCTTTCGTCTCCGAAAGTCCAGGTTAAAGTCAGGCACAGAAGGATCGCAACTCCAAACTTCATCTGGAAACATGTATTGTAAATAAAAGCCTATATGTTTCCGTGTATAGGAAAGGTTAAACGTCGGCTTTTATGAAAAGTTTATATACCAGATCAGCCTGTGCATCCGCACAGTCTGATCAAGATCTAAACTGTTCACATATGAGCCGTCCCGCGAGAAAACCAGCATTATGGCCTCTGCGTAATGTATCGACCCAGATCAACCTGTTAAGTCCGCGCAGACTGATACGGGCCGACACATGCCGTCTCAGGGGGATAGAGGTTAGTGTAATGATTCCTGAAACAGAAACGTGTCTACCCGGGTAAGCCTGCGCGGCATGCTTAGGCTGATCCGGGTCGATACTTTACGCAGAGTCCACAATGTTGGTTTTTTCGCTGGACGACTCATGTTACTGACACAACATTATGAAAATATTAAGCCAATTTGTGTAAGTTCATATTGGTCTGAGCAGGTGGGTCAGATAAAACCATACATGTTAACAACTAAGAACATCATGGAATTGACAATCAGAGCGGAAAGTGATTGGATCGTGAGCGAGATTGGAACGAAGTTAGAACGCTTTAAGAGCTAAACAGATTTTTGCGCTCTGAACGAAAGAATCATAATGAATGAAACAACCAAATCACATGAATTCTTCGGTCATTGAGCGGTTGCAACTATTTACTCGACAAGAGTTGCTGCAAAATGCAGCAATTCGATGTTAGCGCGGGAATCAGCATGTTATGGCTTATGACATACTGTTTGATTCGAAAAACAAGAAACCCGCATTTAAACATAAGATATAAATATATGATAACTATAGTTGTTTAGTTAGATACGTAAATCGAAAACAAAAATACATTTTCCCAACGTGTTGACCTCGATCTCCCAAAATTATTGTGAACATTTGTCTGCGCATGCGCGTCCTTTTTTTCCCCTTAAAATATTCTTAAAATCGCAAAATTTAGCACAATAACTTTGCATTTATGAAAATATTTCCATTTCCCTGTTATTAAAACCCAGGTTGTTCCCAGTGATGTAACATATACTCCTCTCTGGCATACTGCTTGCGTTCAGTTGTGTGACTTCGTGTCGAAGTCAAGAGAAAAGAGGGAGAAATGTAACGAGAACGGGGTTTAGGTATATATATATATATATATCACTTCTACAGCCTTGCTGTGGAAGCCGGCTTTTATAGCGACGTTGGTGGCTTTTATAGCGACGTTGGTAGAGTGGTTGACCTTTTCGTAAAGTTAAGCAACGTTCATCGCGGTTAGTGCCTGGATGGGAGACCTGCGATGGCTTAACGTCGGTACACGTTACACTTTGGTTTTAATTTACATTTTAATTTTAAAATAACTATTCGCATATAAATAGATTGGTTCAATACGCAAATATCCGAGAGCTGACGGTCAAATACGGCGCATGCACGATCAAGACGATTGACGCGGCGCAAGCCCATTGCCCATTGCACCAGTGGAAGTTCTAAACACAACCAATATATGCACTTGTGCTGATGCACTCTCGCAATAAATATTTTACGAACCTACTTTTGATAGAAAGAAAAGCGTTCCCAGTGAGCGTAATAGAGCGACCAATTTGATCGGAGCGGAAAAGAGTAATCACAAAGATTTGACCAAATGAAGACTTTAAGATCTGAGTGGAACGTGAGCTGAGCAGAACTGACCGGAACGGAGCGGAGCGTGAACGGTAAACTTGTCAATTTCTTGATGTTCTTAACCGTACCTGCAATGTTCATACATGCCACTTTTCACTGCCCATAATTACGACGTATCCTCACAAAAGAAATATCTGACGAAGAAACGGAGAAAAACGATGCAGCTAATCTGTATATGTGTTGCTCTTTAACTCTTTCTACGCCAATGGCAATGTCGAGGTTTTTACAAACATTGCAGATTCAGGTGAGTCAGCTCGTAACAAGCTGTCTCACCTGAAATCAGCATTGTTTGCCTTTTAGTTATCCAAATATTTCAAAACTCGTATTAAATGAGATATGGTTTCGTCCTATTTGGAATATGAAAGTGTCTACTCTAAACAATTCGGCGCTGAAAGAGTTAAAGTATAATTCTCTCCCTAAAGAAAAAACACGTTTAGACACACCCGACGCAGACAGCGTTGCAAACTATTGTTGGGGAAGTAGAAACTCCCTAGACATAACGCATTTCGTCACGTCATACAGTCTACGACTTAGAATCTTTCTGTTCATGCAATGTTTCTTATTCGAATTTAACAGTGGAAGACAGTTGTGCAGAGGTAGAGCGTCAGGTTCGAGTTTGGGATTTTCCACACAATCGGCGCGAGTACTGGTTTAAAAGTCTCCATGGAGCAGACATCGGGCTTGATTAATATAAACTTAAAACTTGTTTCGCAATCGATGTAAAATAAAAAAAGTTTAAATTAAAGTTAAATTCGAATAATCAGTTGCATTTCAATTCATTTTCAAAATAGTACTGCAATTGGTACATCTGTGCACAGATACATTTGCCGACAGTATTTGGACAAATCATGTGACAGAGTGGGTAATGGTTGATATGGAATGTAGTCGACTGAAATAAAGAATACTAAGAAAGGAAGTTACAGAATCGTACGAGACGTAAAAGATAGGCTGTTTATACGCATACCAGCTGGTTTGACATGGTGGTTATTTAAAATAACACAGTGAAAAACCCTGCAGATAAGTCAGACAGAAAATATAAATTGAACCAAAAGCAGACGAATTAAATGTGTTAATGTTAAAAGTCACACTGAAGTTTTTAGAGATGAAAATAGTGTGTAATAATTTAAGTTATTTAGTTTTAACTTATCTATTTAACTTCGATTGCGAAACAACCTTTCAGCTTATATTTATCAACCGCGACGTATGCTTCATGGAGACCTAAACAGTATAGTAGGTTCTACGAATACCGTGTTATCACGAATACCAAAATTCGGCGATATAAGCATTATACGAGTTAAACAAAGACATCGTCAGACGGACAAACAGACAGACAAACAAACAAATTGGGGTATAATGTAGATAAAATCCAGAAAAGGGAGTTATAGAGATAATTTTTCACCGATACACATCACTAAACACGAAAAATGTCCATAATGCAACTACCAATAGGACAAAGTTTTACCTAGAAAAATCAGTTTCAAAAATGAATATCAAGTCTAATATATCATATTGTGCTTTACAAACCGTTGATAAATATGGAAAAGATTAATTGATCAATACAAAACATGAAAAAGTGTTGTGTATGATGTTGCAGTCAAAAGCACATGTGTCAGTCTCGTTTAAAATTGACAAATGCTGTTTTTAGATTTTAAACAGGACTGGCACCTATCGTCAGAAGCAACCTGTTGATATTAACACCTATGATATATAAAATACGCTGCTTTTTCATCAAGGAAAAAAACACTGCAGGAGTTTGAGGAGATGGGGCCATTCAACATCCGATAAAAGTAAAATGCTTAACGGGGTTTTTTAGGAACTTTTTTTAAAACATTTCTAAAAAAACATGAAAGATTTGAAAAAGAAACGAAAACGTCCAAAAGTAAACAACGCAGAGATGGCAAGCATATTTTTAATATCAATTTTCCTTTAACCAGGTTGAACTCTTTACTAGACCATACTATTTTTCTTTCATTAACGCTTGCTGATTTATAAATACAGAAATTTAATTAATCATTTTAAAGTAACTCACGCAAATGTGTGTGGAGAAAAATTGTCACGTTTTTTCAACAAGTGTTGTTTAATAATGAATGCGAAAAACCGGTGTCGATAAACCGTTCATTAGTCGGTAAACCAAACCTGTTTTGCGTTACGGAACATACCGCAAATGTGACGTAGTGTGAACTACCCATAATGCTTCACTAGAACGACTTCCCGTTTACAAAACACATTGAAAACTCTACCACCTCGAAAGTTATTTTTGATTATATACCCCTTTAGAATAATGTTTCGTTGTAATGATTTGCACATTTATATTCGCCCTTTTAAACTTAATACATATACTATAATTATTTTATGTACAACTAAAGAAATAACACTTGAATCTTTGTTTCATCATCAAAGATTCGTCGACACATAACAATAAACGAGAGCAAAGTAAAAAGTTCTCTCCATCTTTCTCTCCCTCTCTCTCTTCGTAACCCTGTATGTTTCTCTTTTTCTGTCAGTCTCTCCCCTCTCTCTCTCTCTCTCTCTCTCTCTCTCTCTCTCTCTCTCTCTCTCTCTCTCTCTCTCTCTCTCTCTCTCTCTCTCTCTCTCTCTCTCTCTTTCTCTCTCATTCTCCCGCAAACCTATATCTTGTATGAGTGAGTCTATAGCTTATATAAAGGAATTTGGTGTCTTTCATGTTGATACCACTTTTTTTGCGGGAAACGACGTCGCTCCATTTGACGTTGAGCCAAGATAGAGTGTTACGGAAATGACGTCACGTCGCTAATGCTGTCGTTTGCCGTGGGTTTTTGGACGAACGGTAGAAACATATTTTGTATAGAGTTCTATTTGGATTAAACTGTTTCGTGCAAATTTTAATTAACACGAAAATAACACAGCACTTTAATGATCTTAAATATCGATTTAAAAAAGTTTATATAATAAAAAGACGACAATAATTTTAAATACGTGTTTTTCGTCACATTTTATACATAACCAAAATGGCGGCCCCCATAAATTTTGCTAGTTTTATTTAAGAAACCTTCATGGGTTATGACAACAAAAAGAAAAAAAATTCTCACACGTGTTACCTATGAGCGAAAAAAAAACCATTTATGGTTTTATTTCGTATAATGTCAAAGGAAACTGATCGTTTTGGCAACTTGCCCTTTAAATGTTTTTTAAATAGAATCAATGCAAAAAGCTTTGATTTTGATTTGCATATAAAGCTTAAGATTTTATGCGCTTCCAACAAGGCCCTATCCTTAAATTAATTACTTGTTCTCAACAACTAGATGCATCTATAGCAAAATGAAACCTCGTAACTCATTATCATATATATGCATACTGTTTGAACTTAAACTGTTATTAAACCTTGCAGCTCCTCAAAAATAAGTTGTAAATGAAATGAAATTTATAATTTTAAATTCGACAGTTCTTTCCCTAAACGTATGAATATAGTGCCAGTCGTCATTCGCCAAATGTGGAAGAATCTCCAGATTTGTTTTCAGATATCGTGAAAGAACCAATTTCATCCGACGAACGGTAAATAGAATCAGAGGATCTATAACCTGAGA
Organism: Serripes groenlandicus; assembly: GCA_031761405.1. Taxonomy (NCBI): domain Eukaryota; kingdom Metazoa; phylum Mollusca; class Bivalvia; order Cardiida; family Cardiidae; genus Serripes; species Serripes groenlandicus. Next base: position 3,420,757 of record JASEVX010000015.1, read on the forward strand.
ATAATGATGGGTTGTATACAGCTGAGAGAAAGACATGCAAATCATACGTTGGTGTACTTGTCGCCGCCGTAACAGAAGTCGGGGTGAAAGACTAGCCTAATGACACGAAAGTTATTCTTTTGGAACTACGCAGTACATGTACTTCTTCGTCAAATAGGACGTCTTAACTGTAATATTGCCAGAATAACATTTCAAACAATATAGCAGGAACTTGACATGCATTGATATACTAATGTAATCAAAGACATGCAACATCCTATCTACCTAGTAAGATGCTTTATTTTCACATTTATATCGCACCTTTCACTATGATATAGACTCAATTTCACTAGACTCATTTATACAGATTTAAATCAAAACTATTTGAATCTATTTTGGTTTAGAAAATATGGAGAGTCCGTTTTAGTTTTGTAGGTTTCGTTCCGTTCCATAGACATAACTTAAACGCGTTTACGTTGTGTTTTCTATGGAACACACGGCAGAAATGTCATGATGTACAGTCAAAAATATCCATATTATTAAAATTAAATTATATCATTGTTCGATACAATTATTCTGCAGGAGGGACAAGCGACAAATCACGTCTCATTTCGATCGTTTTCGAATTCGAATTGAGATTGGCCGCTATGATGTTTGCCTACATATGACCGAAAATGTCCTTTCTGCAATCTAGTTGAAGATGAATTGCATGTTTTGCTGATTTTTTTTTTATTCGTATGCTGATTTGAGACAGACTTTCATCGACATAGCTATTAAACTATGTCCTGTAATTATATATTATATCTAAAACTGAGCAACTGAAATTTGTGTTCACCATTTCAGATATGATACGGATATGTGCCAAAACCTGTTCTGATATACTACAACGTCGTCTTTCCTCTTTCAATAAGTGAAACTACTTCATTGCTTAACTTTTTTTGTATTCTTTGTAAATATTTTTAGGACATATAAATGTTCTTGATAATACATATCTTCATGCATTAAAAGAATCGGCTGCTAATTATTCTCCGTCCGATCAGAAGGAGGCCGGCATATAATTTCCCAAAATACTTCTTATGCGTGCGTAATTGCATATTTTACCCTTCGGGTGTCGACTTTCTTCACTTTTATTATATTTAAGACGAAATTTAGCATACCATGTAGATACATGCTTGTGATGTAGATCAGATATTGATGTTTAATATACTTTGCGTATGCCAGTATCCTATATTTCATTTCATGAAAGGCCATGTGTGCCTTTTATTTGTTATATTCTTTGAACATTACATGCAAATATATATGATTGTACATGTATGAGTCTTAAAGGTGCTGAACTCCAGATTAAGGATACTAGTTAACGTTTTAAAACTGTTCAAAAGTTGTCTTGAAATATTGGAATCATAATTCTGAGATGAAATTGGGGTAATAATTCACCGTCCAGTACAATAGACATCTAAATATTGATTGTGTATGCTTCATTTTTACTGGGTAGACATGCCCAGAAAGCTAAATTTTGTACATTTTCATGACTTCCAATTAACTGTTTTTCAACGTTTACTGCGGAAAAGGTTTTGAACTATTTTATTCCTTTTTTGTTTCTTCACTTTTAGAAATATTTGCCTAAGTTTCAACATTTCAAATGTTTGATCTCCATCTGGAATTCAGCACCTTTAAATAAAATATGAAACTGTTTTCTGTGTGGAGAACAATTGTCACGCTTGGTCATTTTGACGTCTTAAACTTGTTTAGTGTTCCTGCATTCGCTACATCGGCAACTTTAAAATAAAATCCCTATAGTTATGCGATTGTACTAAATATTGCACAAGTAATACATGTAAATGAGTTTGATTTTTATATATAAAAAATTGTGTTTTAAATACAATACAGTACAATCAATATATTTTATTACATTCAGGCAAATTTGCCTATAGTAAAAAACAAGCAATTATGTACAATTAACAAAGCTATAAGCTTTGATGTTTTGATTATTCTCCGTGTATGACGCTACCTTTTACTTTTCTCTGAATGTTGTGTTTAAGTGTAAATGTTTATAAAATAGTATGATGTTCCTCACATGCTCCACTTGCTATGCCATTTGTAGGCCTAATGCCTATTTGTGTATCTTATTTTCTCACACGGGCCATGTGGCCTATTTAACTTGTATTTGTACTAAACTTCTTCATACATATTTAAAACGATCAAACAACACTTGTATCACGTAATACGACCACATAATCAGGAATATGAAATTTAAGCCATGCAGACATGTCATTCGTGTAATATGGACATACTCAGCAGTGAAATAAAATATTCAAGTGAACAAAACAAGTAATTGATACATACCATTGTTGCAGTACGTTCCTGTAAACAGGCTTCAACTGCTGACTCCGAGTGTCACCGTAAGCCATATATAGATCCTAACGGTCCAGGTGCTCTGAACGAATGTTGCTACGACCCCTTCACAACCGGGGATTCGGAATGCTCCATATTCTAATAAATCCTCAAAGCTTTTCAGAAAGAATTACAACATTCGGCATGCATTTATCTACATGTTTAAAAGAAAATATTGTTGGCATAAAAATCAATGTTTATAACTTTCAATGTTATATTTTCCCACAATGTTTTACAATATATAGTCATCATATATCGGGTTTTGTTCCGATCTAGATGGTCGAAGGAAAACCTTGTATTGTCTGCGTTTTATTCATATTTCAGTATTTAATTAAGGAGGGACAATAGCATCAACCATCTGCTCTACCCTTTCCACACATACAAACATCTTGACGAATCAGCAGACGAGTTTTAAAAAGATTATGGCAAAATAGTTAAAAGCTCATATTGAGGTATTCCTTCTTTAGCCACAACGTCTTCAATTATACTAAATGATAATACTTTCAATTAACATCGTTTTTTCATGTTGTACATGTACTCGTCTGCTGCAGATTTATATTATGGGAAAGGGTAATTTAGAGGATGTTTTGTCTCTCTGATGTATCAATCTTTATTTCGTGTTATGTCATTTTATATCAATAAATAATTAAAAGAAATACGAGCTGTATTTCAATGAAAACGCCTCGTACATAAAACAGTATTTCAACATTTAAGGCGGATTCCGTCTGGTGGAAAGTGATATCCATGCTCGGTTGTTGCAGGGACACTTTATTTTGTAATATAGTGTCATTGGGTGTTGGTTCGACAGCTGATGTTTTTATAAAAGCGCAACATACTAGCCGAACTCTGTGAAATCAAGGAAAGAGATTTTTGCGAACGCACAGTTTATTCATGTTCAGCATGTCAGTTACAGAACATTCCAAGAAACATTTGACAAAGTGTATTTAGATGAGATGGTATGGACAGCATTGATGCGATACCAGATCATCATCCGCTCTTTAAATTGATATTCAGTGATTAATTAATTCTTTCAGTGCCGAATTTTCTAAAGAAGAATCTTCTATGTCCCAACTCTGGCGACTCAATTTTTCAAGTAATAAGAGTTGTAGAACATATTGATGAATAAAATACAAGCAATGCTGATTTCAGGTGAAACAGCTCGTTACGTAGCACCTGAATCTGTATTGTGTGTAAAAACCTTAATATTTCTATTGGCGTTTGAAGAGATTATGACATCAACTTATCTTTATTTATTCACTGTGTATCCATCAGGCTGCAATAGCAAATATTGTTTAAAAAGATACTGCACAGATTTCATTTCTCCTTTTACTACAATGCTGTCAATTAGGTATAGACTATAACTATTTTTTTATTTACCTTTTGGCTGACTACTTATTTCGTATTTCAGCATGAGGCAATTTTTTAAAACAGTTTTAAGAATTGTAAGTAAAATAGGTGTGAAAGTCGTCTCTCATTAGCAACAGATGCATAGCTATAAAAAGCTTAAAACATTATTCAAAATTTAAGGTACAATACATGATATTAGATGATTAGAATAATAAAAAAGTTCAAAAAGAAACTGGAAACAATTTGTAATTATTGTAAACGGCATAATTCCAATATGGTAAAACGACCCGTTTTAAAAAAAAACTATGAAAGCAGTAATGCTTATAAGTGTCATAAGATTATCCGGTTACTAAATCTACATGAACTGCATGTGCGCCGTACCACGAGAAAACCAATAATATTGAATATACGTATTGTATCGACCCAGATCAGCCTGCACAAGCTAATCCGTGCCGACACATTCCGTATCAGGGGGATAGAGGTATAGATGAATGATTCCTGGAACAGAAAATCAACAGAAGGTGAAGCGTGTCTGTCCGTTTAAGCGTGCCAGCCATGCTTATGCTGATCCGGGTCGATGCTTTACGCAGAGTCCACAATATTGGTTTTTTCGCGGAACGGCTGGTGTAGGTTTTTTAGATTACGACCTCACACTGCTTCGGACCGGGTAAAGCCAAGGGTCTTATACTGCTTGTCACTACAGGCATTACACCAAGAACCCCAATGTGTCGGTCGTTAAAAAGATAAGAATCACATTTACATGTACAAATTAATCGGTATTATTCGTGTAATCCCATCAAACCGATTGGATGTCAGTATTCTCCGAACAGTTTCCAACAAGTCAATCGCTTACTTTGCTATTTAATTATTTCTTCTTTTCTAAACCAAAATAGACTCAAATAGATATGATATTAATCTGTATAAATGTGTCTAATGCCATTGAATCTACATCACAGTGAAAGGTGCGATATAAATGTGAAACTAAAGCATCTACCTAGGTAGATGGGATTTTGACAGTATGCATATGATAATGAGTTACGAGGTTGCATGTTGCTATGGATGCATCTAGTTGTTGAAAACAAGTAATTAATTTAAAGATATGGCCTTGTTGGAAGGGCATAAAATCTCTAGCTTTACATAAAAATCAAAATCAAAGGTATTTTCAATGGGTCTATTTGGAAAACAGTGTATTTAAAAGACAAGTTGCCAAAACGATCAGTTTCTTTTGACATAATACTTTCAAAACCATTTTTTTTTTTTTTTGAGGTTATCTTAATTTCTCAGTAGATGTTTTCGGTTGAGACTTGTCTGGAAATAGCGTATGATATGTTGGCGTATTTCATTTAAGCAGCTAGTATTCAAATGACAGATATACATATACAAGTACATCCCATATAACTGGTAGCTATATGTCTGGTAATTTTTTTATTTACAGTAGGAATAAAGCTGCAATGAGTGAGCATTGAGCATATTGTAACGGACATGTGTAAATGTCTTCCAAGCAAGATGTGGAAAGCCAAAAGTAACTAGTGTTTGACCCCACATGACCCAATTTCAAACCTGACTTCGCAGATTTTAAATGGTAGTAATTGCTGCCCTCCTTTGCGCTCAGGGTTGCGACCGACAGGCTGGTGTCGGGATAAAATAGACCAGTAGTACTGGTAACTTACGATAGAAACGCCGTGATATAACTGAATAACTTGATGGAGATCAATGTTCCGATCGAGTTTCAAAAAAGATTAAATGGCAAATTTGACCCCAAGTGTGCTCACAAAGATTCTCTAGAATTTGACATAGTGACCTAGTTTTAGACCCGACATTGTCCAGTTTCGAACCTTACTGCGATTTGATGGTGATGAATGTTCTTATGATGTTTGGGATAGGGGCGTGTCGCCTCTATTCCATTGTCAACCTGCTTTCGAAAAGTCGGATTAAAGCTGCCACCGCAGTCCACATTTGTATACCTACACCAAAATTGAGTTTTGATTGGTTATAAACTGCCTTTTCAGCGATTTCATTGGTTCGACCGAATCACGAAAAAACCTCCGCTTGCATTAATTAATGAGACAAAATAGTTCCAACGCGTGAAACACACTCTGAACTATGATTGACCTCAATGTCAGTGGTGTTAGGTAACGTCGATCGTGCTGTGACCCCATTAGTTTACAACAGTCGACTTATATAGAGAAATGTGCAAATCACTGTAAATAAAATTATTGAAAGGAGTTGAAACCATTGTGGCAAAAGTAGAAATTGCCTACGATAAGACATTTCTCCTTTTGTCACAATGTTTTCGATTGTCGTCTGTTGCACACCTGTAAGCGGGAAATGGTTACATCCTTCCCGTGAAGGCGGAACCATTTCAGTGATACTATAACAGTTCGAATATTGACAATATTGTTGAAAATGGAGCTATTGCTGACAATGAGCAATTCCTCATTTTCACACAATGCTTTCAAACACGTTTCAAATTAATTCCTTCATATTTGAACGTTTCACTATGGATATTCTTTTAATCGAAACATTTTGAATAATATGCAAGAGATGAATGATAACGAGCAATGTTGCCTTACATCAAGGGAAAAATATATAGTTGAAACCTTTGTGGAAAAAGAGGAAATGAGTGACGATAAACAATTGTGCAGCCATCTGCTGCACATGCAACAAGCGACTGTAAGCGGAGAAGGGTTGAACCGTTTCCGTTATAGCTACTTAGTTACATACGAATGTTGAAAGTGTATTTGCAAACGGAGCAATTGCTGACAATGTGGAATTCCTCCTTTCCAAACAATGCTTTGAAACACGAATCAATCTTTTTGTTCTATAACCTAAATAACGAAAACATTTGTCTACGGTTATTATTTTAACCGTTGCCCCTTTTAGACACATTTGACTCACCTTAACAGATGAATGATAATCAGCAAGTTTGTCTTTTTCCACAATGTTTTCATTACTATTCAAAATAGGAAATAGAAATTAAATCTACAAATTAGAGATAAGTTAATTTCAACATTGATTGATTGGGGTTAACGCCTTTTTTTAACATTTCCTCAGTAATACCACGGCGGCCAGTTCACCTACAAATGTATTTCCTGTTTTTCTCAACAAGTACTCCACACAACAATCTTCCCAAGCAAATGGCTGCTTTTCCACATAGACTTAGCCCATTTGTGAAAGACGAATGACGCAAGTCGCATTGACTTTTGTCAAACGTCGGAAAGAAATTTGGCAGAAAATGTCAACATACACACGAGTTATAACCGCAAGGTCATTATTTATTTTATAATTGAGGCGCTTCTAGCGACTTTGGGACACAATTTATAATGTATTAATGCGTTTATTGAAGACTCAATGTCCGTCAACGTGTAATCTAGTCCTTGATGTATTTGTTGACAAATAAACTAGAAATGTAGTCTAAATAGGTTTTTGTAAATTAACCTTGTACGACTTCTGTAATCAATACTTTATGAGTTGTCTCTGTCTGTAAAGCTTGGAGGCATAATCCGGCGTACGGCCGGCTGTCTGCCTGAATGTGCATTCGTCCGTCCGTCATGGATTGCATGTACTGGTCAACACGTTGTTACTGTATGGCATATTTATTTCAAAGTGGTCACACTTATACCGTGTGATCAGGAGAACGGCAAAGTACTAGGTACATAACTCTGGTCTGTTTATTTTAGCTATCTCCATTTTTCCTTATTTAGTTCAGCGATTGTCTCAATTAATTTCCGTTGTATCCATTTCAAACTTGGTTTGTAGGTAACTTATGACCTACAGATTTGCAGTGCACCATTACCATAACTTTAGCATGCTGCGTTTGGAGTGTGTATATTTTTGTCTTTCCATGTTCTCACTTAGTATATGACTTTCGCATGCAACACATGCGTTCCGTGAAATGCCCCTGTTCGTTAATGAGTGCTTCCCCAAGCTGTGTACTTTGTCCGGAGCGATTGACTGTCTGTCCGTCTTTGTGTTCATCCATCCGTCCGTCTGTCCGTTACGGTTTGCATTAATGGGTCAAAACGTTGTTTCTGTTTCGCGTATACATTTCAAAGTCGTCACACGTATACATTGCGATTAGGAGATCGATACAATATTTTGAACACAAATCTGATCTGGATTTTTAGGTGTTATCTCATTTTTTCATTTCTTCGGATATTGTCTCAATAGATGTCCAATGTAACAATTTAAGACTTGGTGTATAGGGAACTCAGAGCTACAGATGTGCAGTGCAAAAAGAAACATAACTCGAGCATGTTTTCGATTGTCTTTCATTTATCAGCATGATTACAATATACATTGTGGATCTTTAGTGATTTCTGAACTGGAAATATTTTAATTAAGGGTCGCTGCTCGGTTTTTTGTCAATCTTTTGTACTTTCTGATTTATTTTCTTTATACAAGAAAAGGGTCAAACTTTGATAAATAAGGTATATGTTATTGGCAGGCAGTATGTGTTGCTTCACACATTTTGGGTTTTGTTTGTTTTAAAGGTCATTGTTTATTATTTCAACAATGTTTGTCCATATTATCTATGCCATATATTTTTAACTACCATATGCCCCTATACCATTAGCGCTTTCAGCGCTTTGATTATTAAAGTTTGGATAAACACGATGTACATGAATGGCCATTGATTGCTCACCCGAGTTATGCAAACCAAATAATCACTTACATTAACTCATTTAGTGGTCTGGTAAGCTATTACTAAAATGTTAACAAGATTTTCTTCAATTTTGCCTAGTGATATAGTCTTTTACTGGACTAGAGCATGATCAAAGAAATACTCATTCTGATAAAGGTTCAAGAGGCTTGAATTTAACAAGAAGTGTCAGAGGAAAGCGTGCTCGACTTGTTCGTGTTTGCCAATAAAACAAAACTTTTTTGGGTGAAAACATAACCAAAAACTTCATAATGTTTATAAGCAAAGTACTTTAAAAGTCATTAACGGGTCATAATTCTAACAAAAACTTTCACTGACTCTTGACTGTTGGTGGAAGTAAAGATGGTAAAAAGATATTGTAAGTGTTAAAGTTATATCTCTAATTGTTTTGGAAAAAATGATTTGGTCTGAATAGCTTCTTTAAAAAAAGCATTGACATAGTTATGTACTCTTGTCTGTTGGTGGAGTTAATGATGGTAAATAAGGAGTGTAAGTGTATAAGCTACACTCTAATGGTTTTAAAAATAAAAGTAGGGTGGTACAAATAACTTTACCAAAATTTTAAGTCGAAAAAGGGCCATAAATCTTACAAAAATTATGACAGAGTTATGTATTCTTGTCTGTCGATGGAGGTAATGATGGTAAATGAGTAGTGTAAGTGTATAAGCTTTATCTCTAATGGTTTTGAAAATAATGGGGTGGTACAAAAAACTCAACCAAATTATATGAAGAAGTTAAGTTGAAGTTAAGTTGAAATTGATTCTTAAGTTCAGGAAAAGATATCATTAGAAACTGAACATTTTAGAAGGACAGACGATAGACAGAGATTGATCGGAATAGATCACATTCAGCTTTGGTTTTGGTAGAGGTTCACAGAAGGAAAGGTTGTACCAAATTACCTTTAAATCAAACATGCAGATTCAGAAGAGAAGTATTTCATTTGTCATTCAACCAACCAACCACCCTTCTGATGCTGCAGAATATAATTTTTTGAACAATGTTATCACAGGACCCCATTATAAAGAAACGTTTGTGCGATATTTGGTTGAAATCGATGCAGTGGTTTAGGTAGAGATTAATAGTTTAAATAAATAAGAAATTACAAAACTAATCTACATGTCATTTTATTCTGTAATGAAGTATAGTAGACATATGCACTTTATTATATATCACATCATTTTTAATAACATGAAAAGTGGTTTATAAAGGTTAATAAATGTATTTTTCCAAGGCAATTAAGATTGATTGATTTATTGGGGTTTAATACCATTTCCAACAGTATGTCATATATGACACTTGAACCTGTACACAACATTACTATCATTTCTCAAATAACTTAGCCAATTGATAAAGAATTACACATAATATTTCCAAAGTCATATGCTGCAGATATGTTGTATGTTGGTTCGGGTTAAGCAACATAAGCTGACTTTTCCTTTACATAAAAACCTTTGAAGACCAGAAAGGAAAAAGTAAGCATACATACATATGTATCTAAATAATAATTATAACCTCAAGTGGAATATTTTATGGACAAACCAGAAAAATGCTCATGACTCATTTTCTCCTCCCATTAAGCGGCATGGCAGACATAGTTGATGCATCTGCAGCATGAGAAATTTCTATTTTTGTCACATTGATTTCAACACTTTTCAATAAATTATTTTTCATTTACAGATATTATATTAACAAAGGAATTTTCGAGTCATCTGCTACAGATTCGCTGAATGTTGGAAAGGATTAACATCTTGCCAAAAATGTGAAAATATCTGTAAAAAGGAAAATTTCAAAAATGAATAGAGCTGAAAACAATGTGACAAAAAGAGAAATTGCTTATTATAAGTAATTTCTCCATTTCTCAAGGTGTTTTCACAAGTTGTTTGATGCGCTGCATCAAAAGGGTTTCTGTATGAGGTAAAGGGTTTTGTTTTTCAAAGTTTTATGTTTACTTTCGTTTTTCCTGAAAAGAACATAGAACACCTCTTTCAGTTCGAAAACAAAAACGTAGCGCATGAGGTTAAATTTGTCTTTCTCTAACAACACTTTCGTAAATAGTATAATATTGGCATATTAAAATCTTTCTTTTTTTTTGTTCATTCCTCGAAAAATTATAAGTATATATCAAACAACGAATGACTGGTGTAGTGTAGCTAGATACATCATGCCTTATCTTGAACTCAACATGAATTGCTAATAGTAAATTTAAGAATAAAATGAACATTACTCAAATAATGCATAACTCTTTTTAAATAAGCTGCATGTAAAGTGAAAATCGTATTATGATTGGTTCTTAAAAGAAACAAAATTTCCATTTTGTTTGATTTTCGTGCTTATAATGATGATGCAAATGATAACTTTGGAAACAACTAGATCTATCATATGACTACTATCCAAATAGGTTACTTTGTTACAGGACATGGGTCATGTATACTATTCGTGGTCTGGTCATGGCTGTGTAAATGTAAACTTATTAAAATCAAAACTTTGTACAAAATATCAAACTGGATTGCCTCTCCTCTATTGTATAGAAGCTAGGAATCATCATGCTTTTGCAATGTTGGTGCTCAAACAAATAAACAACTGACCGACCGACACTGTGACCCCACAATACACAAACAGATGCATGGTAGAGGTATAAAAGAAAAAATAATTGCTCAATTATTCCTTCAAAGAAAACCATCAAGTTTCAAAGTTGCATCTGAATTTTTCACATAAACTCTTCTTTACTCAATGTTTTTAAATCGAACTTTATTTAAAAAGCTCATCTTTTAAATACAAAAAAAAATACATAGACAGGCAAATGTAAGCAACATCCTTATTTTATTCTTGAATGCCATGTATGTCCTTACTGCATCAATGCCTTGAACCTGGTAATATTCAAAGGAAAAGATTAAAAGTTAAAAAAAAATTCTAACATTGCAGCAACAATGAGAAATGGTTCACTTAAAATTGACAACTGCAGATAAGTCAATTGTACTTGTATGTAGCAAATGACCGATGCAGTCTACTTTTGACATTTCTGCAGCAACATCTTTGTTACAAACATTTAAAATTCTCAATCACAAAAAGTTTCTTTTATTATGCCACCCTTTTCTTTAGATGTTTTAAATGAGTTTCCATAACAGCACATCAGTTCTAGTTTTTAATAGAGATACATGCCTCTTATTCTGACAACATATTTTTAACATCTGTTGGTAATCTTGATGAATAACAACAAGAAGCCCAAGAGGGCCAGTATCGCTCCACTGCCATTAGGCAAACATTAAATCTCCAAACAGCCCTCCCCCCACCAGGCCCTGGTGACCATGTACACAACCAATAATCACGGCTTGAAGGAATCTGATAGAGGGTCACCCAAGGAACATTTCTACAAAAATAAGTTTTTACTATAGCCTTAAACGGCATAAATGCCACGCCATCTGGTGGCCATGCTTTTCGACCAACCAAATTTAAGGAATTTAGGAGAGGACATTGAGAGGATGCTTTCTATGCAGTTTCATCCCAATTGACCAAGTGGTTAGGGAGGAGAAGTCGTTTGAAGAAACAGCCCCTGATCTAGGTCTATTTGTTCAAGTTAACTGTCTATTGGATTATGCCACATCCACAACCTACATTTTCACCTTCAGACTGCACTTCACATAACTGTAACACAAGAAGAGCACACTTGGCTAACCCTTAACCTGCTTTTAATGCACATTCTGCAATAAACAAAGTTAGAACTGGTTAAATATAAAAATATACCTATTTCAATCACATTACATAAAAAAGAGCAAACAGTATAGAGCCAGATAAGAGATATAAAGAACCCTCTGTTCAGATTTATATGTTGCTGCAAAGTCAGTAGCTTTTTATCAGTACGATGTATTTGCTGATGAACCAATTATAATTTAGTACCTATTTATTTTCGTTATGTTTTTCATAAATGTTCAAACTGTCTATTTTTGTTAAAAATTACACATCCTTTTGCCACAATGTTTTCAGCTCTATTCAATAAGTTTACTTGCATTACTAGATATCTTTCTTGATTTTAATTAGATGTTTTCAAAGTCCTCTGCGACTGATTTGTTGTATGTGGGAAAGGCTAAAACACAGGGCTCCTATATGCTAATCTTCTGGTCAGTTTCTTTAAAAATATCTTATGTTTAAAAAGATAGCATCTGCAAGCATGAAAGTATAATTTGTATACATGTATATTTAAAAACATGCTGGATGAAAACGAAATTACATTAAGATAATTCGTCTTCTCCCACAATTGTTTCTAATGCTATTTGCTGCAATTTTGTAACAAGTCATCTGCTCCAGATAGTGTACATGTATGGAACAGCTATTCAACACACTTTCTATCAAAGAAATGGAAACATGAAAATAATAGATACAACAATTTACATACACACCGTTTCTAAGAAGTCTATCATTATGTTCCCTTGTATAAAAAGTATGTAAGAAACCACCACATCTGGTCATTTCATAACACTTTGTCTGTTTCGCCTTTATGAAAGATGAAAAGAAAGATATAACTACAATTTTAGTCTTTTAATGGAGATTAGAATTTAACATTTTTAAAAAGCTTTTCTTGGTACTGTATATATACTCTCATCAAATTATTCATCATGGAAATATAATAGATCCAGAGACCTAGATACACTATGATACATTACTCCTTTAACCATTTACAACGTACATGTATAAAAAAGACACTGCATGTGACTTTGTAACAATTGATAATATTTGATTGTTGTTTTATGCTGCTTTCAGCATTATTTCAGTTATATCACGGCGACAGTTCACTTATTCATGATCCCTGGGTAAACAAGCCAGTACAAGGCTAGGAAATGTGCCTTGCCCAAGTACACTCCACCATGACCACTGTGCCTTGACTTGGGATTGAAACCGGGATTCCCGGTTTCAAATCCCGACCCTAACCACACTGATGATGTCAATAAATGAAAAAATGGTAATTGAATCGAGTTGAAAACATTCTGGTAAATGAAGAAACTGCTCATAATCACTTATTTTTCCCTCTGTCACAATTTAATAAATTCTTCTGCTGCATATACCGTACATGAACGCCTAGAATGTATTTGCAAGTGGAAAAGAGTTAAACATACTATTATTAAGTTTATCAACATCCTAGTGTTTGATGAACAAATACCATTTTAAACTTTTTTCTCATGCTATACTGATGCATATGTGTTTGACGAACAAATACCATTTTAAACTTTTTTCTCATGCTATACTGATGCATATGCGTGTAACTATTAGTCTATTAAATCATTGCGTCAAAGAAGCAATTGAAATTATTCATCCTTATGCTACAATGTTTTGTTCCTATATGTTTTCATCTGCTGATTCGTAGTTGTTAATGTATGTGAGGAAGGAAAAGTTAATGTGATCAACTAAATAAACTCCTCTTTGGAAACATTTTAAGTTCATTCAAGTAACATCGCGAAGTTCTAATAGATGGCTACAATGAAAAGACCATGCTATACGAGAGAAAGAGAATAAAGAGAGAAGGATTTACAGAGAGGGATAGAGAACAGACAGATAGAGAGAGAGAGAGAGAGAGAGAGGAGAGAGAGAGAGAGAGAGAGAGAGAGAGAGAGAGAGAGAAGATGAGAGATGAGAGAGAGAGAGAGAGAGAGAGAGGGGGGGAGGGAGAGAGAGATGGGGACAGATACGTATGCATAGAGAAGATAGACAATAAGGGGGCTACAGAGGTGCAACTAGAAAGGAAAAAAGAGGGGGATACAGAGAGATAGGGGATAGATATATGATATAAAAAAGAACACGCAACTTAAAATATTTATTTTTATTTAGTTCTTTTATTCCCCCCACCCCGAACAAACCGTTTCACACATGTCGCTTTCAATTAATAAACGACAGCATTAGCGACGTGACGTCATTTCCATAACACTCTATCTTGCTCAACGTCAAACGGAGCGACGTCGTTTCCCGCAAAAAAAGTGGGTATCAACATGAAAGCGCCAAATTCCTTTGTGATAAGCTATAGACTCACTCATACAATATATAGGTTTGCGGGGAGAATGAGAGAGAGAGAGAGAGAGAGAGAGAGAGAGAGAGAGAGGAGAGAGAGAGAGTAGAGAGAGAGAGAGAGAGAGGAGAGAGAGAGAGATGAGAGAGAGAGAGAGAGAGAGGAGAGAGAGGGAGGGAGAGAGAGATGGGGACAGATACGTATACATAGAGAAGATAGACAATAAGGGGGCTACAAGGTGCAACTAGAAAGGAAAAAAGAGTGATACAGAGATATAGGGGATAGATATATATGTATATAAAAAAGGAACACGCAACTTAAAATATTTATTTTTATTTAGTTCTTTTTATTCCCCCCACCCCGAACAAACCGTTTCACACATGTCGCTTTCAATTAATAAACAATTTCTTATCTTATCATACACGCACTGTCATACACGATTGTCACATGAATACCAATTAATGAAACAAACTCTGCATTTTCAATGAATGAGGGTTTGACATGCAATCCATCTAATTAATAGACAGTTTACTATTTTACTTTGACTGTAGATGTATTTAAATAGTGTTGATAATTCACAATACATCTACGAAATGAATGTCCCTGTCTTTATGTCGGATATTACAAATTTAAATACATAAATCACCTATTTAAATTTCATCTACTGACGCTTAGTGACAAAATAAAGGCGACATCACAAGTTTAAATTTATATAAGTAATTATTTTAATTTAGTTATTTTTTATCTCTTCCCGCCCCTTTCCACCCCCCCCCCCCCCCCCCCCCGAACAAACCGTTTCACACACTGTCGCGTTACGATTGTCACATAGATACCAATTAATGAAACAAAACTCTGCATTTTTAATGAGTGAGGGTTTGACATGCAATCCATCTAATTAATAGATGTATTTAAATAGTGTTGATAACTCGCCATACATCTACGAAATGAACTTCCCTGTCGACAAATTTAAAAAAAAAAAAAAACGCTTAATGACAAAATAAAAGGCGACATAAGAAGTTTTAACTTATATAAGTAACCAAATGATGAGATAATTTCATGACAGGGTATTCAAAATCACCAGGGAAAAATGATATGGTATTCAAAATCCACATGATGGGTATCATAATCCCTTTTACTCAGCTATTGTTTGATCACATTTGGATCTCTTGATCATTAGATGACAGCAAAGGTGTTTAGTAGGGGTATAAGTACAATTATAAAACTAGACGTGTGAATATCTGGCAGTGACACCGCAGTTTAAGGCGATTATTGCTAGATCTTGATTCTTTTAATTCTAGTCCTACACATTCAATGTATTTAAAATCAACCATTTCCTACTCATTGACGCGTTTTGACATGTCTGTATCACACAGGTTTTGAAAATAATGTTGCAAAGCGATTAAAATTACTCCATAAAGTGCCTTTGAACCTTGTATAAACATAAAAGTATAGCAGGATAAGGGTTAAACTGTACATGTGGGACTCGCCATTAAAATAATTATCTCAAGTAAGACTTCTTTCTTTGACAAAAACTAGAACTTAAATACCTTCTAGCCAAACCTTTCCCCATACAGAAGTATGTTGACGTATCTACAACAGACGACTTTTACAAAAATGTTTCAAAATCTATTCATTAGTTATACTATCATTTATATAGTTTATGCCATATCCAATCCCAGATGTTTTCGATGTCGTCTGCAGCAGACTTGTTATATATGGGAAATATATCAGGGACGTAGATAAGAGGGATACTCGGGGACATAAATAAGATCTACGTTACATTGGTTAGTAACTAAAGTGTTCGCTTAAATGCCTCACTTATCCATTTCAGAGTCAACAAACTGCACAATTAATAAACCGCTTTTATGAGTTACTGCCTTCCTAATAACATATGCAGCTCCGACGAAAACAAAGCTCCGCCAATTTGTTATATTTCCAAAGCGGAACAAAAAGTTCAAAGCGTAGTAATTCCTTTGTGATGAAATTTTCCCGGGTATATTTGTCTCGGCAAATGAAAACCAACCCCCTTAAATCAGTTGCATTCAAATTTTAACAGCTTTCGAAAGGATTGTGACAAAAGAAGAAATTCCATCAACTTATCATTTTACTATGATGCTTTCAACTCTACGCATCCATCCCACTTTCATTAGACACACATTTTCGTTTAATTCTGGATCATAAATTGTTTGGGGTTTAATGCCGTTTTCAACAATTTTTCATTTCATATCACGGCCGCCAGTTCAACTACTCATTTGTTAGCTGACTTTCTCACACCAATTATCCACACAACAATCTTGCTAAGCATCTAGCTGCTTTTCCAAAAGACTGTAGGCCCATTGGTGGAAGACGAATGACGCTTGTCACAATAACCATTGTCAAACGACGGAAATAATGTTTGCCGGGCTGGGGTTTCGAACTTACAACCCCTCGATTGAGAGCCAGCATCGCTAACAATTATGCTACTGGGGCTCGATAAGTTCTGGATTAAATTGATTTAAAAAAGAGGGTTTGACAATTTATTTCCAGTTATTCCACAAAACTCTTCTTTGACCAAAGAAAAAAGCATTTGTGTAGTTTTTGCAAGTTTTTCGGGACGGTTGTCGTTGGCTTTCATATAATTAAATGGCAAATAACAATTCAATGACGCGCACATAAATTCAACTTATTCCCACATAAAGAAGCTTTCTGACGCTTCTGCAGCTGAGCGCATTGAACACATTGTTGCAATAGGATAAATTGTTCATCGTGATCACTTTCGCCTTTTAGTACAATAGTTGAACTCAACTATTCAATCATTAAACTTTCATGTGTATAGGTTAATAATCAAAACTTTTAACCAGACTCAAACTCATCTGCTGTTGAATTGTTGTATGTGGAAAAGGGTTTAGTCAAATAATAATTGATGAATCTTTGTCAATATCAAATTCGTTTCATAATACCTTGGCCTAATTAGCAGAACTGTGTTTCACAGGCTCATATTTCTCTGTAATAGTTTTTGTTTTTATTTGATATTGGGCATTTACAAGAAGTATTTCGTTTCCATAGTTACCTATAAGGAAGATTATCCAGGGATATTTTGGAGAAACATGTACATACTATTACAATGTGTCTGATTCCAAGATCAGTTGGTTTGATTGTTCGTTGTGAGACCCTCTACAAAATCGTAGGATGTTGCACGGTTAGCATTACGACTGCATGACTGGTGTCAGGATAAATAGACCAGTAGTACTCATCCAAGAAACGCCGTGATATAACTGAACAATTGTTGAAATCGAAATAAAGCACCAAGCAACCCAATAATCAATTGGAACCGGGCATGCCGGGTTCGATTCTCAGTCGCGGCGCAAAAGTTATGATGGTGTACCCTTTGGCAAGGCACATTTCCTAGCCTAGTACTGGTTTGTTTACACAGATATCATGTAAGATGGTGTACCCCTTGGCAAGGCACATTTCCTAGCCTAGTACTGGTTTGTTTACACATAGATCATGTATGATGGTGTACCCCTTGGCAAGGCACATTTCCTAGCCTAGTACTGGTTTGGTTACACAGAGATCATGTATGATGATGTACCATTTGGCAAGGCACATTTCCTAGCCTAGTACTGGTTTGGTTACACAGGGATCATGGATAAGTGATCTGTCGCCGTGGTAGAACTGAAATAATGCTGAAATCGGCGTAACCCCAATAAATTAAATAATCCTACTAACACCACCCAAATCAACCTTAGTTAACAAAAAACACATGACATTAAGTAGAAACAAACATGATTCGCCTTGTGATAATATTACACAGAGTAGAATTTATATTGGATGTTTAGATTCTTACGCCGCTTTCAATAATTGTTCAGTTATATCACGGCGTTTCCTGAGTAAGTTACCTGTACTACTGATCAATTTATCCAGACACAAGCCAGTCAGTCGAAATGCTAACCCCGTAACCTAAGCACCAATCAGTCCAGCCGTTACTACCAATTTATAAGTGTTCGGAATGCACCTGTCAGGGATCGAAAACCCGCGACCTCTCGATCCCGAGGCGGACGCTTAACCACTACAACACCGAGGTGGTACGTGGACTTACAAAAAGGTAGGTATGTCATTCATTGTTGGCACTCACATATTGTGTCAAGTTTTTAAATCCTTGTATGTTTTACCATCACTAACTAATCAATTGGAACCGGGCATGCCGGGTTCGATTCTCAGTCGCGGCGCAAAAGTTATGATGGTGTACCCTTTGGCAAGGTACATTTCCTAGCCTAGTACTGGTTTGTTTACACAGAGATCATGTATGATGGTGAATCCCTTGGCAAGGTACATTTCCTAGCCTAGTACTGGTTTGTTTACACAGAGATCATGTATAATGGTGTACCCCTTGGCAAGGCACATTTCCTAGCCTAGTACTGGTTTGTTTAAACAGAGATCATGTATGATGGTGTACCCTTTGGCAAGGCACATTTCCTAGCCTAGTACTGGTTTGGTTACACAGGGATCATGGATAAGTGATCTGTCGCCGTGGTAGAACTGAAATAATGCTGAAATCGGCGTAACCCCAATAAATTAAATACTCCTACTAACACCACCCAAATCAACCTTAGTTAACAAAAAATACATGTCATTAAGTAGAAACAAACATGATTCGCCTTGTGAGAATATTACACAGAGTGGAATTTAAATTGGATGTTTAGATTCTTACGCCGCTTTCAATAATTGTTCAGTTATATCACGGCGTTTCCTGGGTAAGTTACCTGTACTAGTACTGATCCATTTATCCAGACACAAGCCAGTCAGTCGAAATGCTAACCCCGTAACCTAAGCGCCAATCAGTCCAGCCATTACTACCAATTTATAAGTTTTCGGAATGCACCTGTCAGGGATCGAAAACCCGCGACCTCTCGATCCCGAGGCGGACGCTTAACCACTACAACACCGAGGTGGTACGTGGACTTACAAAAAGACAGGTATGTCATTCATTGTTGGCACTCACATATTGTGTCAAGTTTTTAAATGCTGGTATGTTTTACCATCAATAACTTATAAAGATTGTTTGATTATGGTTAAACTCCGTTATCAACAATTCTTCGGCCAGTTCCTGGCTTTCTCTCACCAGCACCAGCCAATCAACTGACTGTTGAACCACTACGACTGTCAGCCCATCGGTGAACGGCGAATGACGCATGGCACAGTGACTTTGGTCAAACGTAGGTGAACTGGCCACACGTAGACGCATTTTAAAAGAGACGACATTTGAAAGCATTTTTGAGCATAGGAGAATTTACTCGATACAAGCTACATGTATTTCTCTTTTGCCATAATGTATACAGCTAATATATCTTCATGTGTAAAGATTTCAAAATGTTTTCAACTTATACAGATAAAATACCTCCATGTGTAGAGATTGCCTAAATGTTCTCAACTGTATAAAGGTAAAATACCTCATTGTATACAGATTTCCTAGATGTTTTCAACTGTATACAGTTAATAATCCTCCATGTGTGGAGATTTCCTAGATGTTTTCAACTGTATCCAGTTAATATACCTCCATGTGTAGAGATTTCCACGATGTTTTTAACTGTATACAGTTAATAAACCTCTATGTGTAGAGATTAAGTAAAGATTGTCTAGATGTTTTCAACTGTATACAGTTAATAAATCTCCATGTGTAAAGATTGCCTAGATGTTTTCAACTGTATAAAGTTAATATACCTCCATGTCTATAGATTGCCTAGATGTTTTCAACTGTATGTAGTTAATATACCTCCATGTGCAGATATTGTCTAGATGTGTTCATCTGTATACAGTTAATATACCTCAATGTGTAGTGATTTCCACAATGTTTTCAATTGTATACAGTTAATATATCTTCATGTGAGGAAATTGCCTAGATGTGTTCAACTGTATACAGTTAATATACCTCCATGTGCAGAGATTGCCTAGATGTGTTCATATATGTCAGTTAATATACCTCCATGTGTAGAGATTGCTATAATGTTTTCGACTGTATACAGTTAATATATCTTCAGGTGTAGAGATTGCCTAGATGATTTCAACTGCATACAGTAGAAAGTGTATACAAATAAATCTTACACAACTGTCGCGTGTAAACCACACAGGTTTAAATTATCATCAAGCTAAAGGTGTTACATGTAAAATTACCCGAGGTCAGATTCTGAAGACGTGTATTAGAATGGGTAAAAAACGATAATTGCGTTGTTAGCAGTTTGTATTTAATACACTTTAGCTACAGTTATTGTCTTTGTTATGACTCTCGAATACTGCAGATGTATCACAGTGGTAAAAGCCGATAATTGCAGGTTTATCAGTTTGTACTTAATACACTTTAACGTCAATTATTGACCGTGTTAAATTAGTTTAAACTTATATATTTTACATCGATTGCGACCTGGAGACTTCACCAGTACTCGCGCCGTTTGTGTGGAAAAATCCGAAAGTCAGGACCCGCTCATCACGGGACTCGAACCAGGGACCTTTGATACGAGAGGCCGACGCTCTACCTCTGCACCACTGTCTTCCACATGTGTTAAGATTTTCTGATATCAAAAAATCGAATTCCTGATATAAAAAAATATCAAGAAATATGCTCTATTTTTCCTTATCAGAGGATTTTCTGATATCAAGAATTCGAATTCCTGATATAAGAAAATGAATATTTGATATCAGAAAATATAACACCGTGTTAAATCACCCCGTGGATAGTTTGTGGATTGTCTGGGATTAATTATGACAATTTTGGTCCGACTTTTTGATCTCTTTAATTGGATCTGTATTTGTTTTTTGCTTTCTAATGGTGATAGCACGTTTATTTAATCGGCTCTTTTATTATATTTAATTAGCGTCTGTGGACACTCAAACATTTTAAACGTGACAATGTCTTTAAATGACTCCTTAAATAATTTGTTTTTAGATGGACAGTCTTTGAAACAGAATACGATCAGTGACTGTTTTAGTAAGAAATAGTGCTCTATTCTTCTACTGAACATACATGTACATATCCTTTTCATGTTATAGTTAAACAAAAACATCAAATAATAAATAACAATCAAGTTTGTGATTAAATGTATATATGTTTTATTTATCAACTTACACTTTTGCAAATAAATATTATTAATATTGAAATAAAATATAAAATTAGAAGATCAACAAAATGTTTATTGTTATTTATTCTTCAATACCAATACATGTACGTGTATAATGTAGTATACATAAGACACAAACAAAGAAAAATACATTTGTACCTCAATAAGAGACCACCTGTCTTAAGAGATCACTTATAGCATTTCCCTTGGGTGGTCTTTTAATACAAGTGTAACTGTATATGTTTTCAACTGTGTACAGTTAATAAACCTCCATGGGTAGAGATTTCCTAGATGTTTACAACTGTATACAATTACTATACTTCCATGGGTAGAGATTTCCTAGATGTTTACAACTGTATACAATTAATATACCTCCATCTGTAGATATGTCCTAGATGTTTTCAACAGTATAAAGTTAATATACATCCATGTAGAGTGATTGCCACGATGTTTTCGATTGTATACGGTTAATATATCTTCATGTGCAGAGATTGACTATATGTTTTCAACTGTATACAGTTTATTTGCCTCCACGTGTAGAAATTGCCTAGATGTTTTTAATTGTTTACAGTTAATATACCTGCATGGGTAGATATTTCTTAGATGATTTAAACTGTATAGAGTTAATCAATCTTCATGTGTAGAGATGTCCTAGAGGTCTTCAACTTTATACAGTTAATATACCTCCATGTGTAGAGATTGCCACAATGTTGTCGACTGTATACAGTTAATATATATTCATGTGAAAATAATTTCTAGATGTTTTCAACAGCATGCAGTGGGTAGAGATTGCCTACATGTGTTCAACTGTATAGAGTTAATAATCCTGCATGTGTAGAGATTTCATAGATATTGTCAATTGTATCCAGTTAATATACCTCCATGTGTATAGATTTCCTAGATGTTTTCAACTGTACACAGTTAATATACCTTCATGTGCCAAGATTGCCCAATTGTTTTCAACTTTGTACAGTTATTTTATCTCCATCTGTAGAGATTGCCTAGATGTTTACAACAGTATACAGTTAATATACCTCCATGTGTTGATATTGCCTAGATGTTTTCACCTGTATACAGTTAATGATCCTCTTTGTGTAGAGATTTCCTATATTTTTTCAACTGTATAGTTAGTATTCTTCCATGTGTAGAGATTGTCTATACGTTTTCAATTGTATACAGTTAATAGAGCTCCATGTGTAGATAGTGTCTATATTTTTCCGCTGTATACAGTTATTTTATCTCCATGTGTAGAGATTGCCTAGATGTTTACAACTGTATACAGTTATTTTATCTCCATGTTTAGTGATTGCCGAGATGTTTACAACTGTATACAGTTAATGTACCTTTATGTGTAGAGATTTCCTATATGTTTTCAACTGTATAGTTAGTATTGTTCCATGTGTAGAGATTGTCTATACGTTTTAAATTGTATACAGTTAATATAGCTCCATGTGTAGAGAGTGTCTATATGTTTTCCGCTGTATACAGTTATTTTATCTCCATGTGTAGAGATTGCCTAGATGTTTACAACTGTATACAGTTAATATACCTCCATGTGTAGAGATTGTCAAGATGTTTTCAACTGTATACAGTTATTTTATCTCCATGTTTAGTGATTGCCGAGATGTTTACAACTGTATACAGTTAATGTACCGTTATGTGTTGAGATTGCATAGATGTGTTCAAGCTGACTACTTCTGAAAACGATTCACCAAAACGAGAAATTGCTCAAAACGAGTCATTGCTCATTGTTACACAATGTTTTCAATTTTTTTTATAAATTATGCTCTATTTCATAAAGATTTTCCGCACTTTTGCTTAGATGTTTTCAAAGTCGTCAAGTGAATAATTGTTCTTTGTGGGAAAGGGTTAACGTTCGTAAACTCAAAATGCACTTCATGACAACCAACCATTAGTAATCTTCTTTCCGTGTAAAGTTGGTTAAGCCAAATAAACATGCACACACATCCCGTGCAAACAGTATAGATGCGGATCAATGTAAAAATCCGCATATTATACTTCTTGTATCTACACTGGTCGATCCTGATTCATAGAGGGTTACAAGATAATAATTCAAAACCCTTTCACAAAAGATAGACGCATTTTAACAAAAGGAGACCTTTTTGCCGTATTGGTGACTAGTCACAGAGATTATAAGCATTTTCAAACCATTCCCCACATGTAAACGCATTTTAACGATCATGTATAAGAGGCAGATGACAACGAGCAATTTCATCTTTTGCCACAAAAATTACAATTATTTTCATTTATTATACTTTCATTCATAGAGATTCTCCAGAATGTTTCCGGAATGGTAAGTTGTATATTTGTTGTATGTTGGAAAGGGTTGAAGTACATATACTTGAGCTGCGCTACCTACAAACCAACTGTTGGTAAATTTCTTTCCGTGTAAATAAACCAGATCACAGAGTAAGTGCGATATTGCCGAGTGCGAGGGTAAACAACGCCAATAAACATCAAAACACCAAGTGCGACCACTGTTCTCCTTTTATTACAAAGTTTCCTACTCTATTCATTAATAAAACTTTCACTAATAGAGAGTTTCCATACTTTTGACAGATGTTTTCAAAGTCGTCTGCTTCATATTTTTTGCATGTAGGATCTATGAAAACTAAGGATGTCAACGGTTCCCGATATTACTAACCGGTTAATCGTATAATTTTGTAACCGGTTACTCGGTTAACCGTATTGATCCAAGACAATCAATATTCACTTGCTTCCGGGTTTTGTTATAGTTGTTGTTGTTGTTTTTAACTCGCTTAACCCGGTCATGTATAAATCAGACAAGAAACCAACCGATAGAAATGTTCATTCAGTATAAAGTGTTAAAGCCAATTATACCTGTACACATATGAAGCAGTCGCCTTTTGAAAACATTGTGGCAAATTTAGAATTTTTTCAAAACGAGCACTTGGTCCTTTTATCTCAAGTCAGCGAAAGTTCAAAAAAACTTCCTTACCCTTTCTCACATGTTGACGCGTTTTGATGAATATGTTGCGACTTTTGAAAACATTGTGGCAAACGGAGAAATGGTTCAACACGAGCAATTCCTCCTTTTGCCACAATGGTGATAAGTCACAGATAGATCTACGAACATGATTAGTCTTTCATTACATGTAGACACACTTTGACGTACATGCATAGCAGATGACATTTGAAAGCATTGTGACAAAAGTAAAATTTGCTCAAAATGAGCAAGTTTTCCTTTTGTCACTTTGTGTTATCAAGTCCATGTAATAAAACATACATTTAGGTATTATCCATATTTTTACCTAGATATGTTGTTTCGTTTGTTTCAGATTTATTTGTATGCGGAAAAGAATTAACATGTATTTGAGAAGCGCTCCATGAAAATATCCATTTGTAATTTTCGTATAGTGTAAAGTTGGAAAAGATCAAATGAACCTGCACACAAATCACGTGCGACCTGTGTAGACAAATATCAATGTGAGCATCCGCATATATCTGTATCTCGATCTACACTTGTCGATCGATAGCCACAGACGCTCCTAAGAAACGTTTCAACCCTTTCCTTCGTGAAGGGTTTCAACAAACGTATTAACCCTTCCCCACATATAACCGCCTTTCGACGTAATGAAGCGACTTTTGAACAATTGGTGACAAACGCAGAAATTGTTCAAAGCGAGCAATTTCTCCATTTGACACATTGGTGATAAATGGGATCTAAGAAAACGCTTAGCCTTTCAGCACATGCAGACGCATGTTGACAACACAATGTTTTCTACTTTTGTTCTGCAGTAATACTTTCATTTATAAAGAGTGTGTATACTTGTGTCTATAGGTTTTCAAAGTCCTCTGTTGCAGATGTGTTAGATGTGAGAAAAGGGGTAAGCGTACGTATACTTAAGCAAACGAGCAATGTCATCCTTTGCTACACTGTTTCCAACTCCATTCAATAATTACATTTTCATTTATAGAATTTTTCTTATTTTCACAGATATGTTTTCAATTACGTATGTTGCGTATTTGTTGTATGTGGGAAATAGGGATAAGCCTACATATACTTGATCAAATGAGCAATTTCATATTTTGCAACAATGTTTCCAACTCTTTTCAAAACGTATACTTTCACTTAAATAGATTGCCCTACTTTTTCCCAGATGTTTTTAAAGTCGTCTTTTGTATTTTGTTGTATGTGGGAACGGGTTTTACGTACGTATACTTGAATTGCGCTCCATTGTAACTTTTGTTGCTGGGTAAACATTATAAAGACAAAGAAACCTGTGCGACCAGTGAAGATGCAGATCAATGTTATAATCCGAATAGATCGCTGCTTAGATTTACACTGGTCGATCAAGATTCAAGAAACGTGTTAACCCTTTCACATATGCAAACGCATTTTTGCACATATGAAGTAGACAACTTTAGAAATATAGACAAAAGGAGAAATCGCTAAAAACGAGCAATTTCTCTTTTTGCTACAATATTTTTAATCTTTTACACAATTTAAACTTTCATTTTTAGATATTTTCCAAATGTTTGCCTAAATGCATTGGAACATGTTCGTAACAAGGGAATTAATTCTAAAACATTTTCAAATACTTTGTCTATTTGTTTCCCTTTCATACAATGGTAACATCTACAAAAAAGGGATATAAATCTGTTAAACTATTTTGAATGTTTACAAATTTGTTTTTCTGAGATACTTAACCTGATTTTTTATGAATGTTGTGTAATAGACATATTTTGTGTCAACGAGAGAAGAGCCAAGTTGACGTTCCTGTGAAATAATAACCTTTTTCGAAGTTTTTGTCAAATATGCATTAATTCAAACTTCAATTTTATCTAATAACTGGATTAAAATTCGGATTAAGTGTCAAGTTTGATCGCAAGTTGCGTTAATTTGTATAGGTGCGCTTTTGTCACCAAAATGGTGGAGGGTTCTGCGATTTTCGGATTTACCTGCTATTCCCTACTATTCGTTTTTTCGTTTAGATTTAATATCGACACAATGATACCTTTGTTTGTTTGTTTGGAGTTTAACGCCGCTTTCAACAGCTTTGGTCATATCACGGCGGTCAGTGCACCTACCCATGTTTTCCTGGCTTTCCCACACCAGTACTTACACAACATTCTTTCGAAGCCACTGACTACTTTCTCACATAGATCAGAGGTGAGAGGCAATGGAAAACATCGCCCGAAAGAATGTCGCCGCAACCGGGTATCGAACCCGTGACCTCCAGATCACGAGTCAGATACGCTACCAATTGAGCTACCCGGCTGGGCTCACAACCAGTGATAAAGGAAGGTCCGAAAAACAGTTATTTTGGATATTCAATCGCTCAACATCAGACGATTCGCACAAATACAAATGAGGTTGTGGTGAATTAGTAACTTTTCAAAATCATGTTTATTTCACCAATGACAGTCGAACAATGTGAATAACATTGACAGTTCCATGTCCATTTCAGGATTATATAAATTGGTCTTTTAATCACGATCCTAACAGGTACTTCATTATAATACTATAGTTTCTTTGAAAAATGAGATTCGTTTATCAACTGAGTTCCAACACTTTAGGATTTGAAATATATACCAAAGTTGAGATATCCTTTTGCAGAGCTCTAGATGAGGGGCGTTTTGCATGTTCTTAAATCCTTTTTTGACCATTTAACATTATTGTGTGGGTACTCAAAAGAATCGTCTTAGTGAGACGATACTTTTGAGTACCCACAACATAGGATTTGCTTGGATAATAAGAGATATTGTGGGGAAAACAGTTGTTTACACCTCCTTGGTTGGACCTCTGGTACTTTGACAGCTGGCAACAATTTTTTTTTCTTTTTTCATATATTCAAAACAATTTATACATAATTCATGTGAGTAAAATATATATCTTAGAGTCAAAGTCAGTGCATATGTAATTCACATTCTAACGTAATATATATACATATTATCAGAGCATGTCGATGGCTCAGCGCAATATTAGGCTAACTCCATTTTCAATTTCTTTACAGGAGAGTGAAAAAACTGTTTACATGTTTTCCCTTTTGATATTTGGTAGGTATTTTTTCTGTTCTATATGCTGATAAATGTTTGAAAACTAAAGGTCATATTCTTTTTAATCTGAAGCTCTTTCTTAATAGTTTAAAATCAATTATTTGAGTTAGCAATACTTTTGCACTGAAAATCAATGATTTGTTGAAAA
Organism: Serripes groenlandicus; assembly: GCA_031761405.1. Classification (NCBI taxonomy): domain Eukaryota; kingdom Metazoa; phylum Mollusca; class Bivalvia; order Cardiida; family Cardiidae; genus Serripes; species Serripes groenlandicus. Next base: position 3,448,410 of record JASEVX010000015.1, read on the forward strand.
AAAATTAGCGCAAAACTAAAGTTAAGTCAAGATAGACATAGTTTTGCACTGAAAATCAATGATTTGTTGGAAAAAAACACAGCGCAAAACTAAACCTAAGTCAAGTTAGACATTGTTTTTCACTTAAATTTTAATGAAATCTGTTCTTTTTTATATAAAACCTATACTAAGTCAAGTAAGATATATTTCACCAAATTAATTTTTAAGTTATTTTAAAGTTTAAATAATAATGCAATAAATAGAACATGATCCATAAGAGTTTTTTGAACACATTTATTTGCCACTTATCAGTAATGGCTAAATTATGTTTATATTTAATGACAGAGTGGAAAAGAGTGCAGGTGCAGGAAAAGTTAAAATTTCAATCTTTTGATAATTATATAACTTTATTTTGCCTATTCAAACAAAATGCTATACATCAAAAACATTATATTAAATCTTTACTACATACAACTGCCTTTTCTGGCACCCAATACAGTATGCCTTTGTAAACAGTGTAGGAAGCAATCTGAAATATTCCTGTACTGTTTGTCACACTGTCAGTAAATGAAACCATTTTTTATTAATTACTGATAAGTGGTGACTTGATGCTTCCAAGTTAGTACAGTCCAAGAAAATGACTATGGAGCAGGATTACCAATATTTATCATAAAATGTTTGATAAAATGGCCCTCAAACTATTTATTCTTTGCTCCATAAAATTGCATTTCCTCGCATCCAATAAAGCAGGCATTTGGAAGCAATGTAGGAATAGTTGTAGGATAAGAAGGCCTTTGGAAACAGTGTAGGAAATTTAAGATCACTCGTAAAGAGCAATCTGAGTCTTTCCTTCACAGATTTTCAACTCTGTCAGTTAATATGAACATAATTCACCCATTATTGATAAGTTGTGAATTAATGCTTTCGATTTGGTGGACTGTTCAAGAAAATAACTATGGAGCAAAGGGTCAAATAGTTATGTCCTTAACTTATTTATTCACATCATATGTGTGAGCATATCATTGTAACAAAAGTACATTATTACAACAAACAGAAACTGTTGTAGAATTGTTTAAGTACATATTGGTAGCAAAATAGCCTTACAGTACTATGAATTAGTTTGGAATCTCATGAGAAATGACTGCATAGAACGATGTGATGGGAATGAGGGATCACACCCTACCTACATAAGGAAATGAGCTCTTTGTACTTCTCAAATGTTATCATGGAGTAGTCCTTATGCAATATATTTAGCTCAATATCTTTCACATTCAGAACAGTGTTTGACCTTCTTAACCACTGAGTCTACTGGACCATTGTTATCATACTAAATTGCTGATATATTGGAATTGTTAGATTCTATTTTGACTCTGTCGAAAAACCTTGTTCCTTTCTGAATCCTGATAAATAATTGAGAATTTTGGAAACAGACTTGAAGTAAAAAAAATGACAAGTTCATTTCCGAAAGCTACAGTCACACCTAAGCCGGACTCAACACAGAGCAACCCAGATAAACACGGTACACCCCTCATCAATAGATATCTTTATCCGGGATGATCCTGGGTGAAATTAAGTCGCAAATCATCGTCACTCCGGACCAGCCCTGACCCAACACGGCACCTCAAAGGATGAACACGGAGCCAACAAGGATCTGACCCCGGTACCACCACGGCAGCTTCATGAAGCTAACAGACTATGACAGACTATCCAGGACTATCCCGGACCCAACACGGATCTGACCCCGGAACGGCCAAATTTCAGCACGGGCGGTCGGATGAACTGGGGCTTGAGCATGGTTGGGATTTTTATGACATACAGTTCTTACAATGGCCCACTGGGCGGTTGTGTACACTAATTTGACAACTTGCCCTTCCAATACAGGCATGGACAGAATAATTGTATTTTTGTGTGTGACTGTACAGTTTGAATAATGATTTGGGCATTTTTTATGTGAACTTTCTAAGGAAAAATATTCAAAGTTTGGAGAAAAAATGTCTTGTACCATTTAATGACAAAATCCACATAAATGAATTAACTCATTTCTGACTAATGGTACTGGACTGTTTATTACTTTCTTCTTCTGTGGAACAGAATACTTAAAAAGAAACTGTCTTTGTCATATTGCATCTCCTAACTTCCAATTGTTTGGTTTTTAATGCCGCAATCAACAATTTTTCAGTTATATCACATCATTTCCTGGGTAAACTAAAACTATCACTGAAGATGATAAATACCCCCTTAACAGCACATTGACCTACACCGTAACTTAATTAGTAAAAGGGTCATAACTCTGTAAAGTATCATGCAATTGTAACCCCTTTAGGATATGCACATCTCCTCTTAGTATAGACGCTTCATGTAAAATGTTATTGAATTCCACCAAGTGGTTTGTAAGAAATAGGTCGGACAAAATATGGCTTCGGACAAAATATGACCAACAACTTAATAAGTAAAAGGGACATAACTCTGTAAAATAGCATGCAATTGTACCTTTAGGGTATGCATATCTCCTCTTGGTATAGAGCTTCATGTAAAATTGTATTGAATTCCACCCAGTAGTTTGTAAGAAATAGGCCGACGAAAAAATATGGCTTCCGGCCGACCGACCAACAGACAGACAGACAGACAGACGGACGGACAGTCAGACAGACTGCCCAACTCAATGACTCCTATATACCCTCTCTTATTCGAAGGGGGTATGATTACAAGTACTACTGGTCCATTTATCCTGACACTAACCAGTCAATTGTAATGCTAACCCCCATAGCTTCTTCATAGACCATTCTACAATAATTTCTGCAGCCATGCCCAAACCCTGATCCACCTGCATATCCTATTGACTTTCAAATTGTATTTCACTCTGATCAGCTACTAACTTTGCAGTCTTTCATGTTAATGACTTCAACTATATCTTCATTTTCAAAATCAATGCACTGTTATTCACTCTCAACAATTTCTTCAACTTGGGCCATTAGTGTTTTGTCAGTTTCTTTACTATTAGATCCCCTTTCTACTCTAGAACAGTAACTGAGCTCCGTTTCATTTGGTGAAACTGATTTATCAACTAGATTCAATCTTCCTAATGTCATACACCTTTCTACTCAATTCAGTTTGCACCTATTGTTTCTATTCTTTTTCATTTTGGAAGAATACAATTGGATAAACTTGATTCTTAGTTAGTTTCACTCAACATTTTCTTCTCAAATTGTGAGAACATTTATTCAATACCATAAGAGATGTGCTTTCAATCTAACCGAGATTATCAGACTTCAAGATGTTTGAGAGTTTATATAATGGGATGTCATCTTCAGATGACACAGCTGTAGAAAGTTCATAGCATTATGAACAGACATTAAACTATGTTCTATTGTTCTAGTCATTCTTCAATCTTTTTGATTTTCTCATCGTTTTTGTCTTTAATTATTTGAAGAATATAGGAATATATGCTTTCTGATTTGTCAGAAAATAATTCAATATCATCTGTTTCATTTGTATCAGTACATGTATTCTACACAATATCTACATGTGTGGCTTCAAATGTTATGAATTCAATTTCTGGGTCACCCAAACTTGATGCAAATGTTGATCAAAACAGGATCAAGTTTTCAAACTTACAGTGTGATGTGAACACTACATTTCCACTGGCTTCTACCATACTATGTGTGTTACTTGAATGAGGTGTTACTAAGCATTTCATTGTTAGGAAAGGGATTTGTTTTATATTTCTTATGGTTTGATGCAAACTCACATACTGTTTAACACTTAAAATTGAACCTGTATCAGATTTTAATACTTTCAGCTAGCAATTGCTCCACTAATTTGGAAGATCAGTCACAAGTAGATACTCCTCTTTCTGTACACAAGATGAGGCTGTTTCTACATTGTAATAAACAGTGTTCCCTTTGATTAATATCTCCTCCAGGGCTTATTGTGTCCATTTTGAGGCTTTCTTGATTATAAAGAACATTTCAGTTGCTTTAAAAACACTTTTTTCTATTTTACATGTTTTAAAATAGGACAAAAGAGAGAAACATGTATATGATTTATACTATGTATCAGTGTAAAACTATGTCTGAGTCAAGTTAGTCATAGTTTTGCACTAACATTTGTTGTTAAATCTATGATATTGTCGGTGCATAACTATAGCTAACTCTACTTAGCTATAGTTTTGCACTTAACAAAAGAATGATTTGACTTATCATATTTTCTTGAAATTCAAATATCCTTGTTAAATACTTAGAATATAATCAAGAATTTTTTAGTGAACCAGGAGAGTTTGATCATTGTTCAAAATTTATAAAAAAAACTTTGATTGCGCTGAGCCATCGATGTATTCGTGCATATAATGCTGTTAATTCAATTGTATGAGACAGAGAGAGAGACAGAGAGAGACAGAGAGACAGAAAGAGAGAGGAGAGAGAGAGAGAGAGAGAGAGAAAGAGAGAGAGAGAGAGAGAGAGAGAGAGAGAACAAAAAAAGAGAGACTGATAGAATTTATGTATCTTGGACTAAGGCTCGATAAAATAAGGTAAGGTCTAATGATTTAGAAATTAACAATGGTTTAAGAATTTTTTCCATTTTCCATTAAAATGTTCTGACTGGTCTTTTAAAAAGGCTATCTTTTGATCTACTTTTTAATCTTTTATTAAAGTAATTAATATACATATTACTCGTTGGTATTCGATTGGCGTATTTCTTTTTAAATATGTATACTTGGACAAGTATTATAATGTAATTTAATGTATTAATATCTGTGATATGTTTTGATATGCCAAGAAAAATCATATTATTTTTGTATCTTCACTTTTACCTGATTTCTTTCCAAAAAGGTTATAATTTCATTCCATAACAATTGTGTGTGTGAGCATTCCCAAAACAGATCGCATAAATTCGAAGGTTTTATTTTAAAACTTAATAATAGCTCGTTTGTAGGTAGAATTCTATTTAAAAGCTTGTACTGGAAACATATTAAAGTTGTATCTAATGTGGACTTAAAAGGTGAGATATAAATACTCTTCCAGTCAAAGGTTTCGTCAAATACTTTTTCCCATTTATCTTCTACATTTGTGAGAGACGTTTCACCTTGTAATTGAAGTTTATTTACAAATTTATTTACTTTTTTCAGTTCTACTATTTTTGTAACTAATTGTTTATTTTCGTCATTCATTGGTTGTGCCTTTTGTATTTCTTTCTTCATTTCACCTGGAAAGTTTCCAATGATATTGTGATATTTCAAGAAATTGTTTGAGTTAAGATTGTATATATATTTCAATGTTTCAAAATCAAAAAGTGCTTTTGTACGGAAAACAAACACATGTTCTAAACAAGAGGGCCATGATGGCCCTGGAATCGCTCACCTGATTTTTTTTTTAACTTTAGCTATATAAGCCCCGCCCCCTGGCAGTCATAGTTTCCGACCAATCAACTTGGCTTGAAGGAATCTGATAGATGGTCACCCTAGGAACATTTCTACAAAATTATTTGGAAATCTGCCAGACACTTTTGGAGGAGAAGATTTTTTAAGTTTTCACTATTGTCATATAATGCAAAATAGCCCTGCCCACTGGCGGCCATGTTTTTTACCAATCAACATGGCTTGAAGGAATCTGAAAGTGGGTCATCCAAGGAACATTTCTACAAAATTATTTGAAAATCGGCCTGACACTTTCGGAGAAGAAGATTTTTTAAGTTTTCACTAAAATTATTTGAAAATCAGCCTGACACTTTCGGAGGAGAAGATTTTTTAAGTTTCACTTTGGCAATATAAGGCAAAATAGCCCCGCCCCTGGCGGCCATGTTTTTCGACCAATCAACATGGCTTGAAGGAATCTGATAGAAGGTCACCCAAGAACCATTTCTACAAAATTATTTGAAAATCGGCCCGACACTTATTGAAGAGAAGAAGTTTTTACTATAGCCATAAAAGGCAAAATAGCCCCGCCCCCTTGTGGCCATGCTTTTTCACCAATCAACATGGCTTGAAGGAATCTGATTTAGGATCACCCAAGGAACATTTCTACAAAATGATTTGAAAATCGGCCTGACACTTTTGGAGGAGAAGATTTTTTAAGTTTGCACTATAGCCTTATAAGGCAAAATAGCCCCGCCCCCCTGGCGGCCATGTTTTCGACCAATCAACATGGCTTGAAGGAATCTGATAGAGGGTCACCCAAGGAACATTTCTACAAAATTATTTGAAAATCGGCCAGACACTTTCGGAGGAGAAGATTTTTTAAATTTTCACTATAGCCATATAAGGCAAAATAGCCCCGCCCCCCCCCCCCCCCTGGCGGCCATGTTTTTCGACCAATCAACATGGCTTGAAGGAATCTGATAGAGGGTCATCTAAGGAATATTTCTACAAAATTATTTGAAAATCTGCCAACCAGTTTGGGAGAAGAAGAATTTTGAAGTTTTTTCGGTTTCGTTGCCATGGAAACCAGAATTTTGCATGGATCCCAAAAATTTGAAGGAATTCTGGTGAGGTCATTGATAGGATGCTTTCTGTGAAGTTTCATCCAAATTGACCCACTGGTTACTGAGGAGAAGAAGTTGACGCACGACGGACGACGGACGACGCACGACGGACGACGGACGACGGACGACGGACGCCGGACAAAAGGCAATCACAATAACTCACCTTGAGTAAAGCTCAGGTGAGCTAAAAACGTTATGCCTTTATTTTACCAATCTATGTATAAAATTGTATCCCAATTAAATTTTATATTGTGTTGTTCCAAATGATTTTTTTTTTAACATTATTCTTTTGTAATTTGCTTTTGATTTATTCCATGATACCAATATATCCTTTAGAAATGTATTTTTATTAAAAATGTTTTGCTGGCAACAATTTTATGAGATCTTTATAATCCTGTTACAATGCTGTAATATTGATGTATAATTGAGAATGGTCCAGTCATTGCATCCACGCCATCTGATATTGTAAGCTGCCCTGAACTCAACATTCTGATTTTTATAAATATTTCTAAAATTGGGTTTCAGCTTTTTCAATTGCAAAGGTTGACAAGTGAATTTAAAAAATACACAAAAAACAGTCTTTGAAATGTTAACGGAAATTGTTAAAACCATAAAGTTCTAGCAGAACTAGTAGATTAAATTAATTAGACATAGAGATATGATGAGTGATATGTCTTTTCGCGAAGATGCATTATGGGCTCGATATTTTAAAATATTTGTTTTAGTTAAAAATCTAAAAAGTATTTTCTATCGTTGCACAATGAGTTTTATCAAATCAAATCTGACTTTGGATAATTTGTGTCTAGTTCTGATGAAGCTGCACTTCTGTGAAGTCTCATCATGATCTTCTCTTGTTGCAATCTAGTCATTAAAGTATTTTGACTGTCCCCAGTGATCAAAATTAAGATATGACTCAGCAGTGTCTTAGTCTTATAATCTCCCTCTCCACATTGAAGGAACCTGCAGCAGACTATTTTGAAATCATTTGGGTAAAATATATATGGAAAAAGGAGACAGTAAATGTGAAAAGTTAGATTATTTAAGGAGACAAAAAGTATAAATAATTTCTCCATTTCCAACAGTGTTTTCAAAATGTGTCTACCGCAGATAAATGCATCACTATGTGGGAATTTTTTTGCTGTACATTTTCAAAATGACTACCTGCAGTCTGGCTTGCCCATTCCATCAAGAGAAATTATAAACAGTAACTATTGTTTTCAACATGTTTGACCTTTTTTTCTAGAAGTTATTTAACTGTGTTGTCTTTTTTGCAGTGAAAACTGACGAACACACAAAAGTTACTTGACTAGCTAATCATTTTAACTCCACTTTAAATGACAAATTTAAATATTAAAGACAATTCGCTGTACAAAGTTTTCGGAAAAAATCGCATCGTATATACTTCTATTGTTTGCATGTTGCCGGCCCCATTCAATTTCCAAGATGTCATGGGCCTGTTGAGATTTTTAATAAATTTACTAAATTACGATAACGTTCTGCTTATTTTCTGTTATTTGAGTTATCATTCATACACAAATGGTTATTCAAAAATTGTCAAAAATAGTCTTTTGTTTCTGTTTAGTTCAAGCTTAAGTGTATGTGTTTTCCATTTGTGAAACAGCAATAATCCTAAGGCAGTAGATTTGGGAATTCAAAATTGACTTCACTTTGTTCAATTTTAGAAGTCTCAAATCACGCTATTTTCCCAATATGTGTATTAATTTAAACGTAAAGGAATATTTTAAAGTTTATTCATTAATCCGTTAATTAAAATAAGAATCATAGATTTACCTACTCAAGAGTTAAATTGTCTCATTTCCATGGAATATGCAAAATAAATTACCAATATAATTAGGTCAGTCAGATGCTTGGTAACTTCATAAACCGGTCTTTTCCTGTTCACACTTGTCAATACGTGACTGATTGTTGCACCACTAATCTATTTTTCATTTATTTTTGTCAAATATATTGTGAACAGTAAGAAGCTAAACTGATTCAACTAGTCATGTAGTCCAAAGACGTCGCAGTTTTTCTTTATTTATTATAAAATCGGATCATTTCATGAAAGAAATATAGAAGTCACCAGAATCTATGAATCCATAACATACGGGTTTTCAATTATTCGGCTGACTTTTTCCTAATCATCACACGCTAAGCTGTTTATAAATAGCTCACTTCATAGCCTTTGGTTTTCGAAAATTGATGCTTGGGATACGATTTGTATTTGAGATTGGAGTCCTGTGTAAACTAGCGAAATTTCTCAAATATGACGCTTCAAATACTATATGGATTCTGGAAGTAAGGAGCCCGGATATATGATTCATCCCCTGTAAGCAAATGCTGTAAATTTGTATTATTCGATAAATCCTTATGGACTGTGGAGGTTTCTTCTGCTTACCAATCCGTTTTACTTATTTCACGGCGCCACATTGTTCTACCATTGTTTCCGCGAAAGTGGAACCAATTCTCACGGAATTGAAACCGGTGTTTTGTTATACATGTGTTTGGTTAATAATGACGCCTGTCGAACTTAAACACAATTTGAGAGGGTGCATATGAGCTGCCCAGTAAGCTCAGTCGATAGAGTACTCTCTCTGAAAGCCAGAGATCCGGGGTTCGAGCCCCGGACTGGCTGCAACCCTTTTCTCCATGTGACATTGGCGCCAAGTATTTATGATAAAGAATGATTGGTTAATAACATTATAAAAATTATAAAAAGAATATAGTTATAAAATGTTATTTGGACCTCACAATACTGAATGACTCGGTGTTTAACAGGCTGGACTGTCAATCCAGACGTATTGGGGGAATATTCCGGCCCGGGCACTGGATTTGTCTTAGGTGCTTTAAGTGTCTCCAACTCAACTAGAGGTCAAGTACTGGTCCTTGCCAGGAAAACTAGTCTCGCATGTATCGGTACTTTACACTAAGAACCAGTGAGTCTTTTCGGAAATCCGGAATCCCGTATATCTAACTGTGTGCAAAAATAGAGCGTCGGTCCCTCGTACCAAAGGTCCCGGGATCGAGTCCCGTGATGAGCGTGTTTTGACTTTGGGATTATTTCACACAAACGGCGCGAGTACCGGATAAGTCTCCAGGATGCAGACATCGAGCGTGATTGACATAAGCTGAAGGCTTGTCTCGCAATTAAAGTAAAATTAATAAGTTTAAACTAACTCTGTCTCCTGATTATCTACACCTGTCAGATGATTGTACATGATATAGTGTACACTTTTAAAAGGGCCTATAGAAGCTTAAAAGCTTATTCTCAATTAGAGCAATTTCTTATTAACTTCTGGAAAAAGTGTCCTTAATTGAAATTGTGGTATGGCAAACTTTTCGATGGCTTTCACTTTAATTATTCATGTGGAAAATTGAAAGTTGACATACTTCACTTAAATATTAAGCGTTTTGAGCCATATAGGACGGTTGAGAAAACCCAGCTTTGATATAACTTCAATTGCGTCTTGTTTGCGTATTGCCTTTGAGTCGTTCATACATTGTTCAATAACTGAAAAACAATCCTTGCTTTGTTGATACGGTTTTATATGTCATTTCCACCCACTCCTCTACTAAATCTTTTCTGATGAATTATTTCAGGATGTCACCTAATACGTGGACTTCTTTTGGAATTCATTAGACTCGCGCTTACTCGAGCATGTGAGCATTTGAATAGATACCAATAACCTCCGACATATCTGTCCTTCAAAACAAAGTAGCGGAAGTTCTGTTTGGCTGATTTCTTGAAATGATTTCAAGTAACCTTTAGCTTGCTCTTTGTCAATTTCCCAAATAAAACAAATCTGCTGCAGACAACTTCGAAAACATAGAGGCAACTGTTTGAAAAAAAGGTTTTCATGAAAGTATAATAATTGAAATGGTTGAAAACATTGTTGCAAGAAGAATTGCTCATTATGAGCAATTTCTCCTTTTGCCAAACTTTTTTCAAATGACGTCTGCTGTAGAGACTTCAAAATCGTCTACTTATAGGAAATGGATATTAAGTCCCATTTCAACCTTCACGGTTTACTCCCCTTCAGACGCCGATCTGAAGATAATGGAGCGTCTTGGGCTGATCGGGGAGGTGATCGGAGTTGATCCCCATCACTCGGGTAGCGGCGTCGGGAAGGACCGTTGGTCGGACCAAACGTTTAAGCATGTACACAACTTTCATCACCTACACCGACCAAGTGAAGGTCGTGGAAACATGTAACAAAGTCATGGCGACGTGTTGTCGTGTTGAGTTATTGGTGATGTCGGGACAGCTCGTAGCGAAGTCGTAAAAGCCCAGGTGGGAAATTTTCTTGATTTTTCGTAACGCGTCGTAGTGTTATCGGACGAACTTGTTACGATCCACAAAGACCAATAGTCTTAAAACCGTCAGGGTAGGTTTTTTGTGTGAAATTTGTATAATCGCCACAACCCACGCCGATCTTAGCATCCTTTCAACGTCGGCGTAATTCGTGAGCAAGGTCGTGAAGGTGAGTAGGGGCTTATTAAAAATAACCACTTAAGTATAATAGCAAAGATAAATCTAGCCAAAATAATGCGTAGCTAACCTTTGTATAAGTTAGATATGTATAAATCGAAAACGGTGACTATAACACAAGAAAGGGTTTATTGCAACCATATAATGAACAGAAACTAGATAGAAAAAAATAAGTTAATATATATTTGTTAATAATTGCTCAGCACGTAAAAACAAAAGATGATGGGTTACCCTGGAATAAAAACGACGTGCTGACACTCTAAGGAACAACAAAGGCCATGTTGGACTGCTTGAACAGCAGCGCAGTCTTCCATGTTATCTAAAAATAGACGACAGGCGTCCGAGTTTTCAATATTGTCCATATGCTATAATAATAATGACCGTAAAGATTTCGTATGAGAAAATTTGGGCAATCGCACCCAGTACGGTGTTACTATAAATAGCTCATAATAGTTCATAAAGTATAACAATATATAGATGATATTTTTTTAACACGGTTCTGTGTTGGATTCGCCGAATTTTCATAATCATTTCAGCATAGGATCATAAAGATAGACTTTTTGTATTATCTTTACGACGTATTGTAGGGCTTTTCCCCATTTTTTTCTCAAATGAAAATTCACACGCCTGTGAATAGACACGGAACCTTCCTAAGTAGCGACATTTTGTACAAATAATCACGAAGATATACGAACACATCTATTTATTTTCTAGTGTAGAGAACCGAATGAAGTTTGAGTGCCACTGCTGTCATTTAAACTTCACCGTATCAAATGGAAGACATGTTCCACATTTGAGAGACTGATTAAACTTGAGCATTGGTAGGGTGGACCGTAACATTATTTTAACTTTGGTGTACTTGCCATGAGCTTTACAAGCAAAAAAGGCTAGAATAAGCCGGTTAATCATTAGTTAGTTTACACTGATGTAATTTCAATCCTTTATCCTGCAAAAATATCAGAAGACAAATCAATGCTAACTTGGAAGATAACTAAAACTTCTGCTTATTAGAATGAAACCATTAGATACATTTAAATGAATATATAGGATACACTTCATGTAATGATTTCATTCGTATGGTAACGGAAAATCGTTTTGAAAAATGATTGTGTTCCGTAGGCCTATTTATATTTGCAGAAAAGTTTACTTTGGAAAAAATACGAGAACAAACTAATAAGATCTGGTTAATTTAAAGAGTCACTTTGGTGTTTAAAGAGATTTAAAACATTTAGGTGATTGGCTTGTTTCGGATTTTCCAGAAGGTTTTCGAAGTATACTGCTGCATGTGCGTCTTAATTGGTTGACATAAATCATAGACGTAATTTAACATACAGTTGTTACTCAACCACGTATCAAATGATCACCTGTAAACCCGAAAGTAACACATGAATTGCAAAAGACAGACAGCGAATATTTGTAGACAGTTTTCTTTTTAATCGTCAAGAATGTTAAAAATGATTAGACAGTTTATTCGACTATCGTTCCTGTTTATAATTGTCAATTTACTCATCACCATCTGTACAGGCGGATGGGTTCACTGATGCCCGTATTGAATAGATCCGACAATCCCTCGACGACGTCACGAACGTATGCTCCACTCCAACGGCACACTCGGAAACTTGGCTTTTCTGCAAAATAATCAAAAATCTGTTTAATATAATTTATCATTTTATTTAACATCACCAACCCAGTGGTGTGGTGACTGTTTCAGACGTCCTCTTCGAGAGTGGAAACCCAGCGGGCTCACTCTCTAACGCGAGTTGGTGCCCGCGACACAGAGAATATATCAACACATATGTTACATTTTAGTGATTAACAATCGCTCGTATAAAGGTCTGATGAACTTTGCTCCAGCCAATCAAATTGTCGCCTTTAAAATTGGTATGAAACAGGGGAGATTTAAATAAACCAGATATTGAAGGGGTGATTGTCGAGTGTTAAAAGAAATGTACAAAATGCGCTTGGGTATGTGGACCGAGTAAAAATGAAGCATCAAAGACCAATATTTAGATAAGCTTTTTTGTATTGGGTGTCATGAACTGATGATCTGAGATGATGTGTTTTTATTATCGACTCATTAAACTAAAGCCAAACAAAAATCAATTTTCTTCTGCTATTTTCAAAACGCTTCTGCAGAGACCGCGAAAATCGTCCCCGCGGGCCCGCTCGGTGGTTTAGTGGTAGAGCCTCCGCTTCGGGTGTGGGTGGTCGCGAGTTCGATACCAAGCCAGTCCATATAAAAAATACTCTAACAAATGGTAATAATGGCTTTCCCTCATAAGCCCTGATGTAACCTACCCAGGAAACGCCGTCAATTGTCAAAATGGTTGAAAGCTCCGAGAAACACCATACAAACAAACAAGGGAAAACACATTTTCTCTAAAGTAAACTTCAAATACATTACCGAGCTTTCTGTCTGAAGCCATGTGGCATGTTCTGGTTGGTAACTTTCGCTTCAGCGAGTGTACGATAGCTCCGAACCGTACTGGTAGATCACAATGACGTCACCAACCTCGGCATGGATTTGTTCTGCTTCCGGTACACGGTAGATGTACTTCCGCTCATTCGGATTGTTTTTGATGACGTTCTTCCCAATAAGTCGTGGTTCCATGGCCCTAGATACAAAAAGGCTTATTTGTTTATTTATGATTTAGTTTTATTTATCTGATTAAGCCAAATGCTAACCATGGAGTCATGGTCCGATTCACGTCAAGTCTATACATTTATTGATAATGTAGTCCTCCGGCCAAAACTATTTTATAATACATAAATAATAAATTGCGTAACCCCTTTTGATGTCGTGATGATTTTAAATGGTATGTTAAAAACATGATAAACAAATATATCAATAGTCTTTATTATCGTCTAGGAGTCAGAGCTCATAAGTGAATACAAGTCGTCTAAAGATGATCAATTATTATAAAAACTGAAAAGAAATTGATCACGAGGAAAAGAGAGCTTAATTAATTAAATAACATTAAAAGGTCCTTGAGAACATATTTCTATTTTTGTCAACAACTCTTTCTTTATATTTGAATAAAACATTCACAGAGATTTAACCTTTTCTTCCACCACATACAATAAAAATGAAGCAAACGACTATGAACACATCTAAAAAAAATGTAAGAGATGTAACCTTTCGAAAAAAAAGGAGAAATTGCTCATTTTCAGCATTGTCGTGGGTTCGTTCTCCGGCAGGATCATACCAAATAATTAGGAAATGGAACAGTGATTTTCACACCTTATAGCTCTGTATTGTCGGGTTAACAATGCGACGGACTCGCTGGTATCAAGATGAAAGACCCAGAAGTACCGGTAACGTACCCAAGAAACAATAGGTCATATAACTGAAACATTTTTGAAAGCGGCGAAAAGCACCATTTAAACAAACAAATGAACTAAATCAGCATACATTGTTTCATTATCGTAGAACCTCCAAACGGCAAAGGCGATTTCCTTGGCATAGTTACTGAAGAATGTCCATGACGTCACTTTCCCAGAGACAGTGAACGTCATATCTGGGATGTTGGCAATGACGTAGCGCTTTTCAGTCCCGCCTTCTGAGTGTTTGTATATTTCTTTATCCGTGAATAGATCAACGTTGGTTGTGACATCTCTATCTGTTAAATAACGGAAAAATCAAAACATGTTCTTAAGAGCCTTAACAATGTATTTTCTCATATTGAGTATCACGCGTAGATGGCATGGTCATCTTTTTCACGTGATTGTTTAGGACATAATCACTTGATAACGATTGCCGTGCCATCGAAATCTTGTAAAACACAACGAATAAATGTAAACAGAATAATTATTGATAATCTTTACAAAACTAAAAAATAAATCAAAGTACTGAACGTACTGAAGGTAGAATTGCGATCGTTTAATAAAGGGTTAAATGTATGTTTTGGTACAGTTATAAGAGTATAACACGAAATTACCCAATTACACAGCTGACATAATGCCCTTCGTTTTCGCCAAAGTTACTAACGTATGACGTCAAAACGCTGACGTGACGTCATTTTCCTAGTATTAAGTCATGTTCATCCGCGTAAAGAACATACAAAAGATATCCCAATTCTCAATTTATATGTCTCTTTTCAAACAATTCTTTCGATGACAAATAGCTGTTTTTTTTTTTCTTAAACTACAATTATAAGGGTTTAATGTATGTTTTGGTACAGTTATAAGAGTATAACACGAAATTGCCAAATTACACAGCTGACATAATGCCCTTCGTTTTCGCCAAAGTGACTAACTGACGATTTTCTGATATCAAGAAATACATTTTCTGATATCAGGAGTTCGAATTCTTGATATCAGAAAATCATTTACATTTCTTGATATCAGTAATACCATTTATTGATATCAGAAAATCATTTTTGGATGTCAAGAAATCGTTTTTCTGATATCAAATAATCTATTTTCTGATAGCAAAAACTACTGACGATTTTCTGATATCAGGAAATACATTTTCTGATATCAAGAATTCGAATTCTTGATATCAGAAAATCAGTTTGACAGAAACAAAGCCTAATCTGAAATTGTGTCAATGTGTTATTTGTCAACTCTGTCCCATAAGTTTTTCCTGTGATTTGAACTTTCATATAAAAAGCACGGAAAGGGACAACCATACTTTCCCGACTTTGATTAAATATATTTTCAATAAAATTGTAATAAATATTTTTCTTGTTTTTTTAAAGTTTTGCCATTATTATTTAAGACGGACATTATATACTAGAATAGCCAACTGACTATCATTTGAAAAAGTGTTTCTTATTGAAACCTTTCCCACTTGCATACGTATTAGCAGCCGACGACTTTTGAAAACATTGATGCAGAAGAAGAAAGTGCTCATAACAAGCAATTCCTCCTTTTGCGACAATGTTTTCAAATATATTCAATGATTACACTTCCAATAAATGTTCTGTATCTTTGCTCAGATTTTGTTTTAATTCGTTTCCTTCAGAGTTTTTATACTGTGGGGTGGATTGTGATTTGTTTAAGGGCAAGCAGGATTGGGACTTGAGTGTTGCACTTATCCTAATAAAACACTCGCCTGCCTGTGCATGTTTTAGCGTAACTTAATTGTTTAATGTTCTTTCCATCAACAACTCAGTCATCTGTTAGTAATCAACTCTATTGAACGAAATAATCGCGTCAAAATCTTGAATCGCGTCAATATCATAACGAACAAACTGTCAATATCAAATGTTGAACTGTGTAATACAAATTTAGAATTAAAGGATGAATTATTCGTTCCTTATTCGTTCTGACTATTATAATCAAAGTATTCTAAACGCTTTATAAACAAGTGTTTAGAACATTGAGTCGCAATCGCCGCAATTCAAAGCGCTCAAATCTCTTTCTTAAAAGTCGGGAAATTAGACGCGGACCTTGTCGAAAGCACTATCCAAAATGCAAAAGTCATCGTTAATCGTTGACTTTCGGCGAGTGCTAGCAGCTATCGGAGAATACTCCTAAAAACACTGTTTATTCATATATTTAAAAAAAATATCACTGTCATAATTATTTGATTGTGGCACAGATTTGAACCGGCGATTATGTCAAAACGAAACGGCAATGATTCGCCGGGAACCAGTCCTTATTGAAAACTCTATTACATTTATTTTATTAAACCATGCAATATGAAAATAGTGTTGATCGTGTTTTTGCGGAAACCTGCTTGTGGTATATATGTGAAAGTCAAATTACCTATTGAAAACGAATGCATAACTAAAACGACTTCGATGGGCTTTGTTACTAGAAACGAGCACATGTTGACTCTATACGCAACTTTGTCAAAGGAATAGATGGACTGAGAGAAAGAGAAAAAAAAAAGGATAAGCAATGCATACTATCAGTATGAATAAGGACATGAACGAATATGTATGGACTAGCGCCTAGAATTTCGTACTAGCCCGATCCTTCCTTCCACTCGCTTATATGGCCCTATTCCACTACGATCACGAATCCCACGAATCACCAAAAATAGCTAAATTTTAGGATTCGTAGATGGATCGTAATCATTTCGCGAAGTTCTTAACTCATTCGTATATATTCGTAGTCGGTTCTTGCAATTCTTGAGCGATCGGGAATTCGTGACAAAAGTTTTGAACTGTTCAAAGTTTTGGCCCCGAACTCCACGATTAAAAATCGTAGCTTATTCGTAACAACTTCGTAGTGCATTCTTGGGCATCGTAACTGAAACGTAATCGATTCGTAGGTAATCGGGTGTATTCGTAACTCATTCGGGGGATCTGTGAACACGCAGGGTTGGCGGCCTTTTTATACCTATCTTGAGGTCAAATCCCACAGATTGTCAAGAATAGTCACGAATGCATATGTATTCGTACCTGATTCGTACATGCATTCGGTGTGTTCTTAGCGTAGTCGTAACTGATTCCTAACGTCCGGGCAGTATTCGTAATAGATTCTTATACATCGTAGTCAATTCTCGCGGGACTCCAGCCGAACCAAGCCGAATACCACGAATATTCGTAACTCTATCGTTCATGTATCGTAAATGAATCGTAGAGCGTCACGAATTAGACCAGAAAATTTGCAAAATATCACGAATCCTCCCGAATCCTAAAATTTAGCCACTTTTGGTGATTCGTGGGATTCGTGGTCGTAGTGGAATAGGGCCATATGCTAGCGGGCGATTGGATGTTTACATCTCTGACGAGAGGGAAGAAAGGGTAATTGCGCGATTGGCGTAGTGATATCTAAATAATTATGTACACTTAAATATGATATTTACACATTAAGAGACTTTGTAATTTTATTTGGATACCTAGAATAAGGGAATTTATTTTACTTATTTTAATTTTGCTTATGTTTGCATTCGGAATTCAGTCTGATTTGTTTGCTCTAAATTTGTTTGTGTTCTGGGGCATTCACATCACGTTACTTAAAAATTCAACCTGTAACAATGGTCTCGTTTAAGCATGCGCGCAACTCTACCAATAAAAAAAATGAATACATTGTCAGAGCACAGGCGTCCGGATTTCCATTTAAGAAGAAAATGGGGAAAAAACACACAATACCTCTTTAACATACCTAAAATGTCTCTCTATATTGTCAATATGCTATGATAAAGATGATCGTAATAATCTTTTGGGGAATTCCTCATGTGATACTATAAATAGCCCCTCTATACGGCCCTTATAATGTAATAATAAGGTGTGCAACGACATTTTACCCCCTTGCTCGATTCGGGCAATAATTTCCACAGAAAACGTCTACACTGACCTGGTCCAAGGTAGCGACAGGTTCATAAATGATTTTTCTCATGATCCACCACATCAAAATTTTCAAACTGACCAATACGCCGTCGTTTTTAAGCTTACTGCGCATTATTATTGTGGCACAGATTTGAACCGGTTTGGAAATTTGCAGATGGCCTGACCGCCATGCACTGACGTCACAATTTGCAACATATCGCAGCAAAAATATTAACCAAACGACTATTTTAAACATAGTCTAAAACATATTTGTTATTAGTCGCCGGGCAGAAGCCCGCGACTTCTATTTTTAATAGGTTTTCGGAAATGACATGGGAGGGGTGATTATTATTAGAAAGAAACACATTTAGATGTCTTGAACATATTACAATTGTGTTTGTTTAAAAACACTAAGTAATGACACATCTAAAATGAAATAAATATTCCGATGTTTTAGGTATTTTCAGTTTCTTTATTTTGACTCACATTTATGTTTTTTTGTTTTATTTACGAAGACAAAACAGTCCCTATTAGCTAGACCGGTATACTTTATTTTACACTATAAACTACATGTAATCAAAAGGCGTTAACTACAAGCCTTTACGTCGCACAGTCTAATTTGTTTGTATACGCGTACCTAATTGCAGCAGATTGTTCGAGATGAAAATGACGTCGAATATTCTCCTTGTAATGGCAATTTTAACTTACTTAATGTTATTTTCATGTTCAAAGAGATGTTTTGATTTGTGAAGAAGGCATTTTATAATGTTTATCCATATATATATAAAATATGAACTGTTTCTAAAAACTGTTGATCGCGTGACTCGCGAATACCAACTGCGTAGATCAATCTTTTTTGCAGAGATCCGCTTTTTACACTCACTTACAAATAGTAAACCATAGGTGATTTAAAATATTTATTTGGTTCGAAACAAATGAAGAAAAGAACAAACCGAGATAAAACTGGTTTTAATAGAAAAATTACTTTGAACAAACACTCTCTGCCTATAAAGAGAGTTTCAAGAACGACACCTCTGCGAATAAGAAAGAATCGGGTCTTTCGTACAAAATGATTTCGTCCTTGACAATTTTAAATGTGTCATTTAATTCCCTAAAGGCATATTGCTTCCGATCTGCATATTGTTATGCACCATTGACACAAGGGCGCTCATCATAATATAATTTTAAAACATGAGTAATTTGTTATTTTCATTATAAAAAAGGAAGGAAAGAATTAAAATAAATTAACATGTTGTAGGGCTCAGTTTATGTTCAAAATTAAGTTTAAATTATACAACAATTTCAATGAGGTTTAACTGTTTAGTTGATATTATATTTCGAAGGTGGTCTAATTCATAAATATTGGACTACATTTCAACATTTGTTAAAGTATGATATAATTAGGATACCAAGCTAATATCATTTTGAGAAAAAGAGAAAACTCATTTCTTCAGCGATTTAACCCTTATCTCATTGTTTTAAAAGTAGATTGCTGCAAAGGTGTCCACTGTTGACTTTAAATTGTCTGTTTTGTGGTTTTATTGAAAAATAATAAAATTCAAACATTCTGACAAACATCTTGAAAAGTGTATGTGGAATTCATAAATCTTATAATTATTCCTTAATGAAAGCACTGTATACATACTAAGACTAGTGATTGGCAAGACTACTCATTACCATTACTGTTTATGATCAATAATTAGTTGGTTGTGTGTATGGTCAACCTACTTTGGAATGGAGATTGATCATAAACAATGAAAGGCTTCAATTATCATTCACTTCGTCGACAAAACAATGCAAGTTATGATACATTATCACTTGACCCCACCCTTGATGTTCCAATATCCCCTCAGTTGATAACTGTTTATTCAACTACTATAAAGTAAGTGTTATGCATAACTGCACTATGGATATCCGGCGACATTGATGCGTTGCATCAACTTTCTCTTGTACTTCTTTCGAAAACGTACATTATTATTATACTATATGGACTGTATAGGGGCTATTTATAGTAACACGGGAGTGACTCCCCAAATTATCATTACGATTATTTGTATCATAGCGTATGGACAATGAAGAGAGTCTTTATGAGGATTTTAACGAGGTATTGTGTCTTTTCCCCAATTTTCTTCCGTAATGGAAATTCGGACGCATGTGGTCGGAGTGATATGCCTTACCAACAGAAAAGAGAATCTTAATTTATCATACGACATCGTAGTATGATTGACTCGGTTTTTTCGCCGTTTTCAACTCGGTTGGGTCATATCTAAAGACATTAAAATGGAAGTAATTGTTTTGGCTCATATACGTTCGATATTTAAGGATTAACATTATGACTGAATTGCTAATGTCAGGATAAATGGACCAGTTGTACTAGTAAATTACCCATGGAACACCGTAACTGAAAAAGTGTTG
Organism: Serripes groenlandicus; assembly: GCA_031761405.1. NCBI lineage: Eukaryota > Metazoa > Mollusca > Bivalvia > Cardiida > Cardiidae > Serripes > Serripes groenlandicus. Next base: position 3,468,993 of record JASEVX010000015.1, read on the forward strand.
AAAGTGGAGTTAAAAACCATGCACACAATTTTTTTTCTCTATATACTAACTGATACAATCTTAGCAATTATTCGTGCATGGATATGCATGAACTTATCAAAGTTCAAGGTTTGTGATTTCAGTTGGAAAACAGCATCAGTGAATTATTTATTCAAGATTATAAGTAAATGCCACATATTCACCACCATGCAATAACTTATACAGACAAATCAAAGGAGATCCAGTCAAGTTCCCGGATGGTAAACATGCCCGCAACGCATCGCCAGAACCCTTGAAATACCCGTCATTGCACTGGTACGCTATATGCTATAACATAGATAGACAACTACATTGAGGTTTTCGTCAAAATAGGTAAAATCGTAAAGATAGCAAATTTGGTAAAATACTCAACATGAATTCCATTTAATGTTTTAATAATTTCCATGTGATTTAAACGGAAGTAACAATCTAAAAACGATTATTTAACTTAGGTATCCAATTCTTTTACGTTTTCTACAGATTTTGACGTTCGTGGCAAATCTGAAATGAGGACAGTGGTCTCGGCAATTTCCGTATCAGGTCGGTATTATTAACAGTATATAGGGTCAGCGATGTCCGTCCGAAGTCGAAAGAGATCGGTGTTGTTCGTGGTCTTGTAGGTCCTTTGCAGCGGAAATGACCGACAAGTCTACGAGCGATATCGATCTCTTACGACCTCATACGGAAACGTCCGAGAAAAAAAGGTTACCTTAACTTTTCGCTATTTTGACGGAGATGCAACATGTTGTATTTTTTAAATAGCCATTCTCTGTAAGCTTTTGCACTCCCATGTAGGGAGTGTGGCACGCATAGTCACGGATACATTTTCTCAACTTGATAAAATAAACCAACAATGGCAAAGAAAAACATTGATATGGGCTTTGGTTGCTATAGCAACCGGCTCCCTTATTTCATTGGACTGAATCGTTTTGATTTAAAAAAGAAATTCACTAAATATTCCAATCAATTTTTTTGCATAAATAAAGAATCATATTTTCTATCAAAAGTCATCATTTGATAAAGGAAATAAAACAAAATACAATTGGATATCAATTTGTACAATTCGCTCCAAAACCGTTCCTTACACGGGGCTTTATTAAGGGGAAAAAGAACATTTTGTGCAAGTTTTTGATTGCTTATTTCATTTTTATGTGGGCTTATGAACACAAATGAGTAACTGATTCACGAACATCAACACTTCTTCGAACAAAAAATGAAAAAAACTATGTAGAACAGTGCTTCTAAAATCTGTTACCATGGCTACAAAAAGTAACATTTTTCAAATGTTGCCAAAATAATAAATTGTTATATTGTTTATAAAACTATTGCCGACATATGGGTTAAAATAAATGGTTCCATGGATAGCATCAACTATTCTAACAAATTATGTAAAAATGTTGCAGGGATTATGGCTTTTTATTGAGTTACCATGGTTACAAAATGTTTCATTTTTTCAAATATTAGCAAAAGCATTATTTGTTTATATATTTGGTAAGAACTTGACATAAATTGATAATTTTTTTTTTTTTTTTTTGGTAAAATGAATTTTCTTAAACAAATTCCACAAGAAACGACTATGAACTAGATTAAATATTTGTGTTATCATGGTGACAGCATGACAAGATAAACATTTTACATGTCTTAAACTTTGTCATAAACCTACACAATAGATGATGGTTATACATCTGATACTTTTCTGTGTATGTATCCCCAGTATAGGTTCAACATATTCTACTCAATGGCGTTTCTATGGAAACAAAACACTATTCTATGAACAAAATATGTTCACGTTTGGTGTGTTTTTATATGTTTCAAAAGACAAATAAAATTAATGAATTTCTCAAGCAAAGCAAGATAAACTCAATGAAACATTTTCAAAGTACTTCGAATATTTAATTTATATGAAACTCAATAAGATATATATCTAACAACAAACTTAAAACATAGCAATTAAGTAAAGATTGATAGAGCCTCCATACAGTCTTCACTCTGTGCATAGATTCTATACAAATCTGAACGCATTTGAAATAGTGCCTAACTCAAAAAAGAAGTAGAAGCTACAGTTATACAACTCTAAACATATAAGATTGTGATCCTCAAACAAAAATATCATTAGATATCAAGATTTAAAAAAATAGTTCTAAAACCAATCTGCCTTGACCGAATGGTAAGCTTCAGGGATTTGGAAACAACAGTCACAGATTCGATCCAAAAGTGCTGTGCACAAATTATGGTGGAGTACCCTTGGACAAGGTACATTTCCTTGCATAGTATTGGTTTGTTAATCCAGGGATGAGGAACAATTGAATTGTTCCTGTGATATTACTGAAGTAATGTTAAAACGACTCAAAACTCAAAAAAACAAAAATTTAAAATTCCAAGGGAGGTAATACATGTTTATTTTATTCTTGTAAATAACTAAGTGAGGTAATTTGTATTTTTTGTTGATGAGGTCTTTCTAAATTATGCAAAAACGAGCATATGTTCCCCGTAGTTATTTTCTTGCATTTGATTTAGCAAATATTCATCTATCTGTTTATGTAATACACTTAATTGAAGATGGCTGTATTTGTTTTAAAATAAGTGGTAAATATTACGTTTTTCCCCAAAAAATCAACTTTGCATACTTTGCAATATTTGGAATTTCTAACATTATTTTTTCTGAATAGTTCACTGATGTCAACATGTTGAATAAATTTAAGCAAAATTCGTGACAATGCATGCCCAAAACGTTTAAATGCTTACAGAGAATGGCTTTTTAAAACGTTGTATCCAGGGAATGAACGACGCCACACACAAAATTAAGGACCTTTTAATTAAAGAATTTGAAATTCCGGGTTTTTGATAAAGACGGACTAATAAAAGACTGTATACCCTTTGAGATTACTGGTTTGCGCATGTGATACTTGACAAGTTATATTTGAAACCCAATAAGACTTTGATGGCTATCTAAATCACTTGAAAATTGAGAATTTCAATTTCAAAACGAACTGTGGCAAAAATAAAATGTTTTCAAACAGTACTTTTAAATATTCAAATATTGCCTCAATGAATACAATTGTTCAATGGTCTTATATTGATTTGTTAATTGACATGCGATTACATTGCTTAATGATGTTGTTTTATGAAATCAGTAGAACCATGTAGTGCTTCTGTCGTAAAGTACTCCAAAGTGACGAGTTAGAAAACAACTACTAGTTAAAATACAAAGAAATTGTTATTAAACGTAAACATATTCATCATTAACTATCAATGTTTTCAACGTTATATATGAAATGATCAAGCATTTGCTGCATGAAACTGTAATATAATTATTATGGGCCAGAAGCTTTATAAATATCATTAAAATGTTGCCTTTTGCATTTAACTGCTTATAGCGTCCGCATTGACATCAGGAGACAAAGGCCCATATTTACAAATCTTTCCTAATTCTTTCTAAATTCTTAGTTAAAAGTGCTGAACTCCCAGAAAATAGATATTATACTCAAAATTTTAAAACTGTTCATATATTGTCTTGAACAAATAGAATCATAATTCTGGGATAAAATAAGTTTATGCTTCATTTTGACTGGGTGAACATACCTAGTAGCCAAATTGTGTAAACTTTCATGAATTTCAATTGATAGTTTTGAACTACTTATTACTTACTTTGTTGTCACTATATGCAATAATTGCAGAAGTTTCAACATTTCAAAATGTAGATCATCACCTGGAGTTCAGCACCTTTAAGTGATTTAGACTTCCATAATATACTTGTATTAACGTAGCACGATTGGTCTTTTTTATAAAGAATGGGAATGATACTTAGAATGGTTGGTAAATACGGCCCAAGTCTTGGTACCCGATCGGATCATTCCAAATACTTGAAATTGACAATGGGGGATTTTAATCAAACTGACCTCTCCGACGGAAATTGCGTAATTTCCGGTTATACGCGTAGCCCTGTATCCTAAGTTAGTATCGTCAGCACATGTGGTCCTTGGTCGACATTCTGTATGTATATATAATTTTAAAAATAACTTTAATTTTAGAAGAGAATATAACATTCATTTATTAAATCGTTGATATTTGTAATTTAAAATAACTTTAATTCTACCAAGATGTATCTATTTTATAAATATATAGAGATATGTTTTCCCTCGATCTTGATATCACCAGATATAAACTTCGCTGCAGTAGAAAACGCTCGTATAGATCTGGCGTGGCAAAAGAAAAATGAATTGCATACTGTTATCAACTCATTTCAATAAGTATATATTTCATTTACATAATTTATATGGGCAACAGTTTAACTTTCTAAACGTTTGCTGTATGACAAAACACTTTCAATTTGTAAGTTAGCGTCATTTACTAACCACCGACACCACAGGACTTCCGACAGTTATGCCACGAGTAATCCGGGTACGTTGAACACATATCCGGGGTATTTTGAAAGTCCGCCTCACAAACATCTGATTGGTCCTCACACATGATTGATGGTTCTGATTCCTCATAGTTTACTACAAGAATAGTTATAAAAGCTATATATTACTCAAACTAAAAATAAAATTGTTTCGTAAGATACTATACTACTATGGCAGTCTGAATCTGCAAAATAACCAAAATGATGGATTGGTGGATTTAGGCTTAGCGCCGTGTTTGACGCTCACAACAGTATACCACACAACATACTTTCCAAGCAACTCGCTGCTTTTCCACATAGACTGTTGGTCAATTGGTGAAAGAATGACGCTTGTCACAGTGACTGTTGTCAAACTTTGGAAAGAAAGTTGGCCGAGATGGGACTCGACAATGATGCCAGCTAAAGGACTGACACTTTTTCGTGCAATTTTTTATTTTATTTACATCACCAATCACTTAAAACCCTTGTTCTGCTGTACGAGGAATAAAACAACGTTTGCATATCATGTCCAAATTGACTTTTAGCGTTATTTGAATGGAACAATAACTGTCTACATTGTCCATTGCTCATTTAAAATAACAATTGTATATATGCTTTGAAAAGCAATTTTCCGTTTAAAGCAAAGACCCTTTTAGTTTAAAAAAGCTCATTTTCTGCATAGATTACCCTGCAAATAAATACCACCTGTGAACAAGATAATATTGTTGTTTTCCCATGATTGGTCTTTATACACAGGTCCAACTGTATGTTTCAAAGGCTACTCCAATTTTACTAAGACTTTGTCGAAAAGCAGGGGTTCGAATCCAAAAATAAGCGTGTTCTGCCTTTTGGATTTGTCTTCTGTGTTAAATCAGAAGACATCGACCATGATTAATACAAGCTAAAATGTTGTTTCGCAATCGATGTAAAACAAATAAGTTAAAACGGATAGAGAAGATGTTTAATGTCTCGTGTAAATGGTGTTTATAAATTCAGTCGACTTATAAACTTACCTAAGCATGACGGTTATGTGCCGGTCAAAAGCCCTGAAGGTAGACACGCCCTTTTAAATGTTCCAGAATACTTGAGAAGGTTCGTGTTGCAATCGTATTCAGCATACTGAAATGATATAAATTTGACTTTGTATTTGTTCGCCGAGCTTCCATAGCTCAGTCGGTAGTGGCGCGGCCTCTAAATATAGGGTTTGTGAGTTAGAAACCCAGCTCGGCCACGTAGTTAGACAAAAAGCCATTGATACACACGTCATTCGTATTCCACCAACGGCCTTACATAATAAGTGCAAACAAACGGTCTTGTAAGATATTATACTACTATGACAGTCTGCATCTACAAAATAGTGAGGAAAATGCATTGATTCATTGTGGCTTAACGCCGTTTTCTAAAAATATCAGCCATATCAAGGCTGCTCGTTCTACTACTCATGTGTTTCCTAGCTTTCTCACACCAATACATCACACAACATACTTTCCAAGCAACTAGATGCTTTTCCACATAGACTGTGAGCCTTTTGGTGAAAAACAAATGACGCTTTTAACTGTGACTTTTGTCAAACGTCGGAACGAATGTTGGCCGAGCTGGGATTCGAACTCGCAACACCTGTTTTGTAAAATTGTAGAAATGTTTTTCCGTCTTTGTCGCTTAGGGTTGTAAGGTAAGTATTGTCAGGTAAGCATTGCTGGTCGCTGGTGTCAGGATACATGGCCCAGTAGTACTTACCAGGAAACTTGGTCTAAAAAAAGCTGTCGTAAAACACCAATACAAACTATAAATCCCACTGTACGCAGATTTAAAAACAGGTACGTAATGTGCTATGCACGACTTCAAACCTTTCCCAAGTACTACAAATATGCAGCTGCCATCTTCGAAAACAATTAGTCAAAATATTGAAACTTCAACAAATGAAAGAACAAATATTGAATAATGTTGAAAACGATGGAGCAGAAAAAGAAATTACAGATTATGAATAATTTCTCCTTTTGTCACAATGTTTTCAAGAGGCGTCAACAAGCCTTAGTATGTGATAAAAAGGTAAACATGCGATTACAACTAATGTAGATCAACAATAAACTGCTAGTTAAGTGCAGCTTAACCTGTGTCTACATTGTTGTCGTTTAATTTATCAATAGTTAGTAGGCCTAACGACGTGTAAGATATTTTCACAGGGTGGTTGATGGAATTCACCGGTATGAGAGTTTATTATAATCTCATTGAAATCAATACAAAATACTTTGCTGTACGTATATTGGATCTGACGACACCGCATACAAGGTCATCTCGAGTCAACCTTAAACATTGTCTTTATATCCAATGTACGATAAAACAAAAGCCCGTGCTTTACAGTCGAAATACAATCATCGCTTCTTTATATTGTGTATTCATATAGGTTACCTTATTTTATGTTTATAACGAACTATCTGGTAAGCGACAATCTGACGAACAGGTCAATCTGAGACGACCTGTATAGGGAAGTCATCAGATCTATATACGAGCTATAGATGTTTAGGTCTGGTTTAAATGAGATTGCGTGTATTCTTACAGGTCTGCAAAAGCACTTATTAAACTAACCCAATCTCATTAATTTCAGGCTTAAATATCGCAGTATAAGCAAACGCTCGTACATATCTGCTGTCTGCATAATATAAGTAATCTTATATTGACCTTTTCGTCATCCAATCACATTGTCGCCTACTATTTAAATCATTCACTTAACCCATACAAACAAACGAAATAGAGAAGCGGCGATAGCCGAGTGTTCCGATTGTATTATCCCCATTTTGATAGCTAAAACCGAACGTTGGTTGTATGTTGCGATTGGACAGCAAAACGGGCACCTGCTCATGAATATTTAGATTCAATTCGAGACGACATTATTTGCGGTTTGTCAATACCAATATATACACAGCGAAGTGTTTAGGTCTGATGTTAATGATATTAATTGCAACTGTACCATTGGAAAATAAAAGTTTACCTCGCCCACACTGAGTTGATCTGTACCATTCACTTTGGTTACGTGACTTTCGGCGCTCGGTACGGCGTTACACGTCATGTCTGGTTTACAATCTGCAAATGAAGACACAGCCAAATGAATTATCCGAACACCACGTTTCTAAGGAAGGAAAATAAGCGTGTAGTTTGTGCATCAGTCGGTAAATAATGTAAAAAGGGACAGACACCACTTACGCCTGAAGAGTCACCTTTCGCACGTGGGGTACACATGTGCATAGTTTACAATTATAATGCAATTCAATGTGTGTACCTCAACGGTGTACAAACGTGACGTTATTTATACAACATTGAGGTTGAATTGAAGTTATTTCACTTTGATATATAAATAAATTGTTCGTTAGAATCCCTATCTACTAGAAGCAAACGTTCATACTGATCGGATTACTGCCTATGACATGTCATCTCATATAGATATTTGCATCAGCCAATCAAATTGTCGCCTACGAAAACTTTAGGTACCTAAAGGGGAGATAATACAATTAAATAATAATCGAGTTAGAGAAGTGATGTGATGGCCGAGCGGTTATATCGTGCAGAAAAATGAAACCTGTTCATGAATAGTTAATGTATAGAGTAAATTCGAGATGAACTTTTATGCGATGTCGTCAGATATTATATATAGAGAGAGCGAAGTATTTTGGATGGATTTTAATGCGATTGTAGAATCCAATAGTTTGATAAACAGGTTCTGAATGTGAAACTGGCTTATACATTTATTATAGAATTTTATTTTCCCCATTGTTAAGTTTTAAATTGCCATGTCAGGTCGCAAGCTCTTTACCTTTATATTTGCAAGACTATAATCCGCATGAATATACCCATTTCGGTTTTTAGAACACACTTTAGCGAAAAAAAATGCATCTTCATTATAATTCATTTCAACTTTGTTTTTGTAACACAGCTAAAAATATCTGACCCGTCATGGGCTACAAATCAGGGTTTTATGGTCTGGAGGCGAAGACTCTACCACGTCGCTACAAAAGCTAGCTCTGGAACAATGCCCTATAAGTATATTCCCGTATACAAGAACATAGCTACACGTTGTCTATATGAGGGGCGAACCACTCTTCTAGATTTTCAATTTTTCAAACAAACATTAGGGTTTTTATCTTTTTTGGGTGTTTACGCCGTTATCAACATTATTTCGGTTATATCACGGCAACAGTTCACATATTCATGATCCCTTGGAAGACAAACCAGTAATAGTCTAGGAAAGGTACCTTTCCCGAGGGCACTCCACATAACCGTCGTGCCGCCGATTGGGGATGGAACCCGAGACACCCGGTTTCAAATTCCTGATGCTAACCACTCGACCACGACGGATTCCTCACTAGGATTTATTTGGAGAATTATCCTTTAGGTCAAATTTGCTTTTTTTTTTATTTGTCATGTGAGAAAATGAAAGCTGAATAATTGTGTATATATACATTATATATATGATTATACGCCATATTAATCGATCGCGTACCAACTCAGTCGACAAGTCGTTTACAAGTATTATACTTTATAAGAAACAAATCTGTTTGAATGAAGTTTTTCAATAGCATTTCATTTACATCACATTAACTTATACCTTTCCCACCATACACAAATATACAACTGTTAAACATCAGTGTTGATAGCTAAAGCAATTATTTCTAATTGTGCCATGACCTCAACTATGTCGAGCACCTGTATCTTAGTCGGTAGCGATGCGATGTATCAATCCAGGAGTTGTTAGTTGGAACCCTAGCTCGACAATGGAGTCATATCATGGCGACCAGTTCACATATCAATGTTCACATATCAATGTGTCTCCCGGTTTGCTTACACAATAATTCCGCGCAAGATTCTTGAAGAAGAAGTTGACTACATTTCCACATAGACTATTAGCCCATTGGGGGATGACGAATGATGCTGGTCGCATTGACTTGTGTCAAACGTTGAAAAGAAAGTTTGTGTTGAAAACGGCAGTAAGACCCAAACAATCAATCACAAAATCAACTATCTCATTAGTGTCTAATTCAATTTCCCCTTACCTTGCACGCCACACGTTTTTCTACAGAAATGTGCGACGTAATCAGGATACGCGCCACAGAGTTTGGGGTTCATCTCTAAACGACGTTCACAGTCATCGTGTAAATCTTCACAGTTAATCACAATCGAGGAACCTAGAAATTAAATAAAAGATGCATCAGTTCAAGCAGACTCTTAGATGAAAGGAATAAGACATTGCCCTTGTTTAGCGCATTTTACACTCATAAAATATAGGGTTTTACTCAATAACATTCAAAAGCATCAACATATCTAACAACATTTGAGCGTCTTACAATTTCATTAGAAAACAAATGTTCAACTTCATTATATTGCATTTGTATATATAAATAATGATACCTTTCCATATATTTTCACCAGAGTTATAGATAAGGAGCAATTTTCATGTTCTAAAATCCTTATTTGACATTCAAACCCTATGCTGTGAGTACTCAAATTAATTGTCTACGTAAGATGAATATTTTTAGTACCCACAACATAGGATTTGGTCGAGTAATAAGAGAAATATTGTGGGGAAAAGATCTGTTCACTCCCTCTTATCTAGTCCTCTTTTATTGACATTACGTACGGTGGAATCCTAGAGGTTTGGAACAGCGAAAGAAAACTAAACTTAGTACTACGCACGTGGTTTAATACCATAATTAAACAAACATTTTAACAACAATGAGTGGGTATACTTATGGAGAAAATTTAGCATCCCATGAATAAGTGAATTCTTTATTAATCTTTTCTCTGCCAAATTTCACAAATTCGACTCTTTCATGTTCAAAATTGGACATGTTAATTTCTCGTCCAACAGGATATTTGGTAAAAGTGTAATGTCTAAGTGACAAATAATGCAGTAACAATATAAAATAGTGTTTAATCATATTGATTCGTTTAAATTTTATTGAGCAAAACGTTTGTTTTTAAAGGTGTACATGCACCTGATATATGTTTAAAATATCAAAGGGATACGAACAAATTCATCATTTCGTAGCGAATAAAACTTATATAGTCATTATAGCTTTTTTGTCAAACCTATAAATTGTTTAATTGTAAATATTTATATACATCAATATTGTTTCAACCAAGTAATTATTGAAACTTACGTGAACATGTCAAAGCAGACCCGGATAGGTTACCAGATGGTAGACAAACCCGGATATAATCCCCGGAATCTCTGAGATAGCCGTTACCGCATTCATACTCTAAATACTGAATGCAATGTAAAAGAACCAGTTAGATACTGAATGAAAAGTAAAGGAACCAGTTGAATACTGAATGAAATGTACAGATACCAGTTAAATACTAAATGAAATGTAAAGGAACCAATAGAATAAATGCTTCAGAATGCAGCAAACAAAGATAAAGCTTAGCGAAACGATATCGTTTAAGGACAATATTTCCTAAATTCTCTGGTACAAAGTTATTTCGAATCGGATAGGAAAGTATTAGAGACCAGTATTTATAATATTATCGCAAATACGAGAATTGATAAAAGAAAACTTTTAAAACATTTGAAATGAGAGAAAACAAGGCAGACTATTTTGACATTATTTATGTGTTGAAAATACCTACCAAATATGTCTCTAAAAAGGAGCAAATGTTATGTTCCACAATCGAGATATTAAAATTAATAAGTCGGGTTTTTTCCCCCAAAAGAATCGCATCAATGAGACAGTTCCCTTGAGTACCCGAAACACAAGGTCTTAGTAGGCGATGGTATATACACTACAATGAAAACCTACCTGGCCTGATGTGAGTTGATTGGACCCCTTGAGCCAGCTTGTAGCCGATGTGTTTTGTGTGTCATCCATGCAGTGGACCGAAGAACCTATAAAGTAAATTAAGTTCAGGGGAAAATCAATCTCATTAAAATCAGACCCAAATACTTCGCTGTACGTTTTTTGAATCTGACGACACCGCATAACTCTAATTGACCCTAGTCACTTAGATACTCATTAGTACATGCTCAGAGTTCTTCAAATGTACGAGTGATATTCTAGGTCCATTATTATGCAATTTCTTTAAAAGTATTCTTTCTAGTGGTAAGATTCCTATTTCCTGGGGAAAGAGTATTACATGTCCGGAGTGCAAAATGAACCAAGAAACTTCAGAGGTATGTCTTTAATAACTACACTGTATAAGATTTTCTCACGTCTGTATACTTGGGCGGAAGAAAATAATAAAATTGATGAGTCTCAAGCCGGGTTTAGACATGGCTATTTCATGAATTGACAATGTATGTTGTTTACAAGTTATGGCTCAAAAGTATTTATCCAATGACAGGGATCCTTTATATTGTCTGTATGAAGATTTCCGCAAAGCCATTGATATGATTAATCATAAAAAATTGAAAGTCTTAAAGCTAAAGGCTTAAGTTGAAACATTCTTAATATTCTAGCTAAAATGTATTAAACCCTGAACACTTGCGTAAGAACATCCTTTGATACGGTAACTGGTTATTTCCTTTGTAATATTGGCACAATACAGGGTGTTTTACGGATATAGATAATTGTGAATATATGGGCCGGTAGCCTAAATCTTTGAATAACATGTATAAAGGAATAAAGTCATGTGTGTTTTTTTTTTTTACAGAAACGTTAATCCGTGGACATATACCTAAATAATCCAGTATGGATATATGTCGATATGTCTGTATTAAAAGTAATAAGCAATAAAGCTAAATGCAGTTACCAATAGCTCACACTAAGCGTGTAATTACTAATCACTCACAATCTACATGTAGCTACCAATGTCTCAGCGAAAGAGCTACGGTCATGTGATATAACGGTTTCAAGTTCGATTCAGAATATAGCGGGATCAATGGTTGAGACCTCCTCCACACATTCTGTGCCAGTACAAGTCGGAGTATCAAGGTAGGAGAAATTGAGAGTGAATATATTATATTTAATAAGTTAAAATTAGTATATTTACCAAATCCGCATGTTTTCCGACAAGTGTGACAAGCGAACTGCTTGTCATCTTCACACAGTTTGGTATTTTCGGCCAGCGTAGTGTCACACTCTGGGTGGTGGCTATCACAATCTCCAACAGCTATTTGAAAGAAAACTGTGATTGACTATTTCCTTGTATACATAAACCAAATAAGCAGCAGACGACTTTGGTAATATGTTAGAAAAAAATATGAAATATCTCTATAAATGAAAGGATACTATTTGATAGAGTTATGAATCATTTCTCCTTATGCCACAATGTTTTTAAAAGTCGTAAGAAGGTGGCATACGACTTTGATAATATGTTAGCAAAAATATGAAATATCTCTATAAATGAAAGGATACTATTTGTTATTTGAGTTATGAACCATTTCTCATTTTGCTTCTTTTTTTTTACAAAAGTCGTATGCTGCAAAGGAGTAAGAAGTCGTCTGTATGTGTGAAAGGGATACTCAATATAAGTGTCATGGAATTCAGACTGCCACATGCATCTAATAATTTCCCAAATACAACCAACAGATGCAGTCAATCAGCCTATGCTGGACCCTAATATGTCCAATATACTGATGCTTTCAGACCCTTCTGCTGCGGTCGGCTATTGAAAACATTGTGACGAAAGAAAATGCTTATAATGCGTATGTGTTGCATGTTTCTTGTAAGTCAAATTATGCCAAATACATGCGCGATCATAACCCAAATAGTCCCTAAAAAAATCTTGTTTGCGTAGAAAGGAGTGCATTGAATATATCACATTGAGTTTTAATACTTTTTAAATGTGTATAGGATTCACTGGAAATGATTGATTTTAACACTTTTAGTATTTTGACCTTGTGCGAAAGTGAAAGTAGAGAATGATAAACACCGGTTTTGAGTTTAAAGTTTAAATGCATTGTAAATGTGTATAGGATGCACTGGAAATTATTGATTTTGATCACTTTTAGTATTTTGACCTTGTTTGAACCATTTTCGGTTGGTGAGTTCTTTCTTGCATAATGTGTATAGGATACACTGGAAATGATTGATTTTAACACTTTTAGTATTTTGACCTTGTTTGAAAATGAAAGTAGAGAATGATAAACACCGGTGTTGTGTTTAAAGTTTAAATGCATTGTAAATGTGTATAGGATGCACTGGATTTTTTTTAAAGCTTAGAAGTAACTCTTTTCAATGATATATGGTGTTCAACATGATAAACGTTTAGAAAGTGTGACAATTGAGGGCTGAAACTGGTCGATTTTCATGGAAATAAAGAAGGAATTAATTTGGTGTATTGTATGTAACCTGCATGTGATAAAGAATAAATAACATTTGCGAATAAGGTAGACTGCAATAAGTTCTTGTTAGTGTAATTCTGGCATTAAATTGTAAAAACAGAATTTCATTTGTTTTATATGAGCTCTGTACGTATGTGTATATTTCGTCATATAAATACAGGACAATGTTCAGGAGGAATTTCATTCTATCGTGGGTTTTCGTTATGAATAATTCATGCGAGAAAACATAGAGAGACAAACATGAACATGTTGGTTGTAGGTGGGAACACGTATTTGACATAAAGGCTATTCTAGTGAACTGTTTGTTAATTCTCTGTAACTTATTTTACGTTGCATCATAATTCATCAACAACACACAAAATGGATATTTTGATAACAATACGTACGAGAACATATGATTGGTTTCCCGGTTAAAGCACCGTTTGGTAAGCATGCTCTCTTTGGATCTCCACCGGTCTTCATGTAGCCCTCACCGCATGTATACTCCAAATATTGAAAAATGATTTATTTGTTTGAATTATTGAGTTAGTACTTGGTGTTGAAGAGTATTTAAGTTATATCCCAGTAAGAAAGCATTAATCCATCGTTCATTTCTGACTAACCAGTACGTGAATTGTTCAGAGGTCCGGATGAGGAGGAGTACACAGCTCTTTTCCCCACAATCTCTTATCATCCAACCAAACCCTATGATGTTGGTACTCGAAAGAAGCGTCTCATTGAGACGATCCTTTTGAGTACCCAAATCATAGGGCTAGGGAGTAAAATAAGGATTTTAGAACGAAAATAACAGCTCTGAATTTGCCCAATGGCACTCCAGCATGATCGCCGCGAGAGGAAACCGAACCCGTGACGCCCGGTCACACTGTGAAAAACGACTCTCAAAGATTTAAAAATTGATGGCGAATATGTTAAACATTACGGGTAAGTCATTTTACAGCTGTGAATTATCATCAAAAAGTAGATGATTGTGGTACAGTGGTAGAGCGTAGGCCTCTCATACCAAAGGTCCCGGGTTCGAATCCCGTGATGAGCGGGTTCTGCCTTTGGGATTTTTCCACACAAATGGCGCGAGTACTGGTTATGTCTCCAGGAAGTATACATTGAGCGTGATTAATATAAGTTTAAAGGTTGTTTCGCAATCGATGAAAAATACATAAGTTTAAATTAAAATGTTGTAGGGATGGTTACAGGACTTGTTTGTTCGGTGTTTTAAGCGGTGGTTCCTGGGTAATTTTCGTTCATTAATGCTTTTAAATAGCTAGAAATAGATGATATTGGGGGTATGAAATATTTCATCTTTTCACATAGATAAAGGTCAGGTCAATTCATTTACATGTAACAGTAACCAGTAGCCTGTTTCGAATGCTTACATCGCCAACGTTAATCTCTGCCAATCCCCTCAGTCTAAACGCGGCAACTCCTTGATCGGTGTCATCAGTACAAGTTGTTGATACTTTACATACTGTTGGAAGACAATTCACAAGTCATTTTATATGAAAACCGAATGTGTGTATATTGCATCTGACGATACCGCATAAAAGGGTCGTCTTGAATTGACCCTATGTATTAAAATATTCAAAAACAGGTTTTCGTTTTTGTGTTCAATGAAATTCGCATGAAATCAACATTTCTCGTTTCCATACAATAGGAACACTTGGCCATAACCGATCTCAATATTGTTAACTTAACTAATTGAGCCGTTCCTCGAGAAAACCAACAGTATGGACTCTGTGTAATGTATCGACCCAGAGCTGCCTGCGCAGGCTAATCCAGGTCGACAAACTCCGTGCAGGGAGATACAAATACAGAGTAATGATTCCTGAAGAAGAAAAATCCACAAGAGGCGAAAAAGTGTCTGTCTGTCCGGGTTAGCCTGCGTGGCATGCTTAAGCTGATCCGGGTCGATACTTTGCGCAGAGTCCATAATGTTTGTTTTCTCTTAAAACGGCTCATATGTTGATACCGAATGAGTGTGTAGGCAACACTTTTAAAATTGCACACAGAGGTAAAACTGAGCAGGAATCTACATTCCTGATCTGAGACACCAAGTAATATTAGGCAGTCATCTGATTTGTACGACCGTTTACTACTGTAGAAAAAGTTAGATCTTTCAGCGCCAAAGGCAATATTGAGGTTTTTGCAAACAATACAGATTCAGGTGAGTCCGCTCGTAGTGAGCTGTCTCACCAGAAATCAGCATCATTTGCCTTTAATTTATAAAACATATTCCAAATTCTTATTACAAGAGAAATGGAGACGTGATGTTGAACATTGAAGAGTCTATTTTAAACAATTCGGTGCTTAAAGAGTTCAACGAAATTGATAATAACCAGCAGTGACGTTTTCAGTGCGAGTGTACCAGGCATATCCAACAACAAAAGGTTGATTAGCTATGTTTCGAAATGTCGATGAATGTGACAACATCATCTCTAATCGCCGAGCCCCGAAAACTCAGTCGGTAGCGGCGCGGGCTATCAACCCATAGGTTTTGAGTTCTCGAACAACCTGCAAAATTCTTTCAGACGTTTCACAAGTGTCACTGCGACAAACAACAATCTTCTTCCACAAATGGGCTAACAGTATATGTGGAAGAAAGCAGCCGGCTTCTTGAGAAAAATATTATGTTTAGAACTGGTGTGAACAAACCAGGAAATACATGGATAGGTGAAGTGGCCGCCGTATTCTGTTAAACTGGTATTATATGAGGCGACAGACAAAAAGTCGTGGGAAGGGGTCAAACGTACCGGCATATGCACATGTTTTCATGCAGTTTTTCCAGGCATATGATGCATGGAGTTCACACAGGTCCGGGGTCTCCGTCAGAGTAGCTTCACAGGTAGAGACCTTATCATCACACTCGACTTTCGCTGGAAAAGAAACAACCATTAGAGGAGTATTCAGCTCTTTTTCCCCACAATATCTCTCATATTATCCAACTTATCACTATGATGTGGGTACTCAAAAGAATCGTCTAACTAAGACAGTTCTTTTGAGTACCCACAACATATGGTTTATTGATCAAATAACGATTTTTAGAATTTGCAAAACGCCGCTTATCTAGAGCCCTGTTTGCAATGAACATGTAATAGAACTTGTTTGCATGGTGCTGCTCTACGCCGTGTTCAACAAGTTGTATTTCTATCACGGCTTTCCTGTGTAAATTACCAGTACTACTAGTCCTTTTTCCCTTGCAACAGTCGTAATGCCAACCAGATAATCCTGCGTGCCAAGGAGTCTGCAGGGAAAACCATTACCACTATATATAAAGTATTTGGTGTGACCCGGCTTGTGGTTGAACCCGCGAGTTCCCGCACCCGAACTATCAAAACATCACCGAGGCTGCCGTTAACAAACAAAATACTATGACACCATTAAAACATACAAAATACTATGACACCATTAAAACATACAAAATACTATGAAACCATTTAAACATACAAAATACTATGACAGCATTTAAACATACAATGAACATTTAAAGACAAATCAATGTTAATAATGAAAGAATGTTCTCAACTAACATACCGAGGGCTTGGCGTTAAACGGTTGCAACTAAAAACATATTTTGAAAACCCGGATTAAGGGGCGATTTTGACCCCTTTGTAAACAATGCAGATTTAGGTGCCGTGCCATTGCTCATTTCTATATAAAATAAACATTTCCCATATATACCATAACTGCAACAGACGACGTCGAGAATAACTGATTGTTATATGGTTAGCTTCAATAAAGGAAAGTTTAATCATTTAATCGAGTTTAAAACGGTGCGACAAAATCTTTAACCGCAATGTTTTCAAAATATATCTTCTGCAGACGGCGTGGAACTTTATTAGAAAGTTCTTATAGATTATGGAGAGTTGCTTACGTGCACTTGTTTGTGGGGATCCAGATAAGGTACTCGACGATTGACACACTCTTACAAAGTCCCCGGATGTCTTCAAAGTGCTAGTATCACAGCTGTATTCTATAAACTAAAAGGGGAAATATTATATATTGATGCGCTAACATAACTAAGCATAAAATTGTTCGATTCAAAATGAAAATATAGGGCGTGATGTATTGAATATTTATGTAAATGAACAATTTAACAAATAATAATTACACCCGGGTCCGATACTATTAAACCCTGAAAACGTTCTCGGTTATCAGGAATAACTCAATGCTCCAAATAATGTTTTCTCATTGGTCAATTTGGAGAAAGAATTTGCTTCTGACCACTCAGATACTTGAGCACAAATTCCGATAGTTTTGGAGCTAGGACAATTTTAAATAATATCGAATAATATGTTGTACCACCACACTTTGTGACATTGTACATATGTATTAACCATTTTCTACCTATAGACGCATTTTGACGCATATCAAGCAGACGACTTGTGTAAACATTGTGACAAAGGGAGAAATTGCTCAAAATGTGAAATTAATTCCGTCACAATAAAACATAATTTCCTAGTGAGAAATTAATTCACACAGTCATCCAGTAATGACTTCACTTCCTTCGTCACGATATCGATACATATCATGGGCTTGGCGTGAAACGGTTATAACTAAAATTAGTATTTTTTTACCAAGGTAAATCACCTCGCCATAAAGCCTTTCTAAGCGTTAAATCATTTTTCTTGGTAAACAATGGAAATTTAGGTGCCATTGCTCGTTCGGAGCAATGGCACCTAAATTTGCATTGTTTACAAAAGGATCAAAATTGCCCCTAAACCAAGGTTTTCAAAACAGGTTTTTAGTTACAACCGATTCACGCCAAGCCCTCGTTATTCGCATCGTGAATTCGCTAGATCACAGCTGCTTTAATCAGAATATAACGTCTGTAACGCGATAGCGCATACATGTTCAACGATCGTATTTGTTATATGAGCAATCCCACGAGAAAACCATCATTATGGCCCCTTCGTAATGTATTGACTCAGATCAGCCTGCGCAGTCCGTGCATGCTAATCCGGGCCGACACATTCCTTCTCTGGGAGATGGAGGTATAGAGTAAAGTTTCCTGAAACAGAAAATCCACATGAGGCGCAAGGTGTCTGGCCAGATTAGCCTGCGTGGCATACTTAAACTGATCCGGGTCGATAATTTACGCAGTCCACAATGTTAAATTTTCTCTTGAGACAGCTCTTTATATAATGTATTGACCGATGAACATTTAACACCAGACTTCTTATCCCCCGTGATTTAACAAGCTGATAACGAACTCGTGATGGCGCACTCTTGCGTGTTACACTCGCGTAAATATCACTCGGGACATATCTATCATATTAACATTTTAATGGTTAAGAAACTCTATATCTATTTTAATTACCTGTCCAACCGAAAGTACATCGGATCCATGTTCTCTTGTAGTAAAACTGGATGGACTTCCTTCATCCGTGCAATTAAGATTGGGGCTACAACCTTATCAAATAAAATACAGTCAACTTAGCAAAGCATGAAATAAATAATTAACGCTTTGACTTCGAAGTTGTCACCTTAGATTTAGAGGCTATTTGGTTAAACTTATGAAAGAGCTTCGATAGGTTCATACATATTGTACTTACTGTTAAACAGCTACTTTGTACATATATGGCATTTGAATAGGTTGAGCCGGGTCACTCTAAAACAGACATCATAAACTGCTGATCACCTCTGCATAGACTGACTGAGATCTTCTCTGATATTTTACCTAGACTACAAAGCAACTTAAAATCAAAATATGTAATCGTTAAATCTCATGGGATCTGTTTATGAAAATGAAGGCAATAAAGAGGTTAATATAGTAAAACATAAAATAAACAATTAACTTTAGATACAATAGGGTATTTAAATCAAAGCGCCAATGGCACTATAGTGGCGATCGTATGGAAACTCCTGCAAAGTAACAAGCAGTATATAGCGAATAAAAAGCACAATTTCACTATTTGCCAAACTGTTCAATTTATAAAAAATATAGGCATATATTATAATGATCGATCTCCAAACTAAATTAGGATACACTTTAAGCATTGATTGCTAATTGACTCTAGATCGTGCAGACGTGTATACATAACGTGTGTACACACTGACATCGTGTGTCCTTTAAACCTTTGTATACCAGTTTTATCATCTAGACGCTTTCATATATTTAAACAACTACACAATAAAGCGTTTATAGTTTTGAGATAACCATGCAGTCTCGCGAGCTATCTATAGAACCTTTTGGAATTTCCAGATTTGAGTATGATCAGAGTTATTTGCAAGGTAGATAGAACGCGCCATGATATTTATTATCTGCCCAATCATTACGAAGATAATATTTACATATTTTAACTCTATGTAGATAATGTCTCGAAAAAACTCAAATATTAGTAACAATCCGGTACCAAAGTAGCACTGACATAATTATTATTAATCACGTCTCTGCATCAATAACGGATGTGAACTATAACGGATGTGAGTAAATTAGTTTGCAGTAAGGAAACAATATATCAACCGATTGTTCAAAACCGACTATGTAAATATTTTTCGTTGTTCTTGTTTCTGTTAGCATTGTGGCGATTGTCAAACCAATCGCCACAAAAATAACATAATTATTAACGTTTCGGCTACGATCTTATCAAGTAAAATACAATCAAATTACTAAAGCAAGAACACAAAAGAAAACAAATAAACTTTTGGTCTACAGCTTACTTAAATGAAAATCAGTCTTGTTAGTCAAACAGGAAATTAAAATAAACGTTTGTACTACAACATAGTCATATAAAATACATTCAAGTTAGTCCAACAAGAAAAGATAATAACCATTGGATCTAGAACATGGTCGAGTAACATAAAGTGAAGCTACAGTCAACGTTAAAAAAAAGTGTTTGATGTAAGGTTTAGTGCAGTTATAACACGAAATTGCCAAATTACTCAGCACAAAATGCCCAAAGGGAATTATGTTAGCGGTTCAATTATGCAATTTTATTTCTCAATAAATAATTGTTTGTAGAGAAATATATAAATTGAAATTGGGATCTCTTTACTATGTCGGAGTAGTTCCGTGATCTGATCATGTGATCGATTTCGTTTATATTATAAAAGCATCTAAAAACAGAAACTATATTTTGAACTTTTCATTTTTTTTTTTATCATGAATTATGTTAAGGTTTATTTCTTCTAAAATGTCCATTTTAAACTTCACGTACATTTTTTTTGATTTCTCATTTTTCGATACAAGTCAGGTTTACCTGCCCCTTGTCAGGGGATAAGGAAATTGAAGATGGATAAGTGTTCTATGTTCTTTGTCATCAGTATTTTATGATGACAATTTAACATAAAATAATTTTATAGACCAAAACGTAACAGCCCATATGTTAAATCTGACATAACTTTGAATAAAAACTGTAATCTTTCGAGTATTACTATCATATCTATTTAAGGCTTTTGAAATGAGAAAAGTAACTCTCTATTTATAACAGTAAAACTATTGTATGATACCTTTAAAAGTCCTACATAAATGTTAATATGCGTGCTTATGTGTATATACATGTTCATATAAATATATATAAAAAATAAACTAAATTACCTTTTGTCCACATTTTTATGATCTTAATCTTTTCTTTGTGTATATCAACCATGAGATGTACATATAAGCTTTGTTAGAAATTAAAATATATGTTCTGTTATTTGATAACATTCTGGAGAGAGCCCTCAAATCGCCAGACATTACTATAATGTATTCCTTACTTCCAACTCCGCAAATACTCCTACAGTATCTGTCAGCGTATTCCGGATTCTGCTCACACATTTGTGCATTGTGTCTTAAAATGTCGTCACAGTTGTCCAAGAAATCTTTGCACACATCAGTTCCTATTTTCAGATTCGTTCACACAGTGTCATCCCATAATTCGTCGTGTTCCATTTGGGCACAGTCCTGATTCCTACCCCAGTCGTTGGGTTGTCCTAAACGAAGAGAAACCGGATTGTCAAAGCACTATGTCCATTGGAAACGGAGAAGATTGGAAATCAAATTTTATAACAACTGTCGTTCGTCAATCAATTTAGATTGATTCTTATTGTAAATTTGAAGAAATATTAAATTTCAAAGTAACACAATTTAGAGCGGGATTAACCGTAATGATTCAGCCAATCAGGCATTGTTTTGCATTGTTAATTTAGAATAATTATTAAATTGTTATTTAGCACGGTTGGTGAATATGGGTCCTGGAAATAGTTCACACTTTTACAAAAGTACCCAGAAAACTATTCACATGAAACAAACCGAGAACCTTTACTTATAAGATCAGCCTAAGCCTGCCGCCCAGGCTAACACGGGCAGACCCTTTTAGCCTCCTGTGGATTTTCTGTTTCAGGAACCATTACTCTACATGTATATCTCTACCTGCCTAGGACGGAATGCGTCGGCCCGGATTAGCCTGCGCGGATTGCACGGACATATCTGCATCGATACATTACGCAGAGACTAAGATCAATTTCTCCTTTTGCCACAATGTTTTCAACCTAATCAATATTTATTACATTTTCATTAATGGATATTTTATATTTCATATGTGGGAAATGGCGCTAGGAATACACGAAGGATATGTTTACCTGATCACTGGAAAGATTCCACACACGAGTCACTTTATCATACACTTGTTCTTGCGGTAACAGGCGTATATGTTTGTTCTGGACTAGGGCTCCTCGTAATTTCAAATCTCTGTATAACTTAGAGTTCTCGTAGACTCTGTTGAATTAAATAAGGTCAAGAAAGGTATTAGATGTTAGTATATTCCAAACATAAAAGTCCTAGCTCAAATACTTATGAATGAAAATGCCAACTTGCCCTAAATCTTTAACTGGACGCCGACGTCGGGGCGAGTAGTTAAGCTCTCAATATACTTTGAATAGTCAAGCTAAACATAAATGGAAATGCCAACTTGCCCTAAAACTTTAACCACCAAAAACCATGTTTCTTACCCCAAATAGAAGGTCACACACCGCATCTTCAGCATTCAGGGTAAAGAGAGAGGTATAAGATGTAACTATGTTCCAAATATGAAAGCCCTAGCACAAGTACTTATGACTGAAAATGCCAACTTGCCCTTAAACTATAACCGGACGCCGACGAATGCAGACACGAGTAGTAAAGCTCTCATTATTCTTCGAATAGTCGAGCTAAAAATATAATTACAGCAGTAGTCTCAAATATTTCTTGTTCTAAACACTCTGGTAAATGAATTTACTGCTTCTCAGCTCCTGAAAAATAAATAAAATAAATAAAACAAGATTCTATAAAAAGAATAGAAAATTAACAAGCCTCAACACAGGTAAATAAACATTTATTACCAGCGCAGCTCCAAATCAGCTGCTTCATATGCAGTTGGATCAGGATCTGCACTGACCGACATAATGTAATGAGTCACAAAAATTATCAACCTGTAGGAACATGTGAGCTGATCGGAGTCTTAAGGTTTTACACTTTTTGACGCATCTGCAGTGACTGACATAATATAATGAGTCACAAAAATTATCAACCTGTAGGAACATGTGAGCTGATCTAAGTCTGCATGAGTCTGAGTCTTAACCCTTTCCCTCATATATACTCTTTCTGAAGCCTCTGCAGCAGACAGCTTTTTGAAAACATTGTGAAAAAATGAAGAAATTGCTCAAAACAAGCAATTTCTCCTTTTGCCACAATGTATTTCACTTTTAGTTATAGGTTATTCATTCAATTATATAGATTTTCTATTTTTTGACAAAATATGTTCAAAGTAGTCTGCTGCAGAATTGTGTATGAGGGAAAGGGTTAAGGTCATCCCCTTTCCACTAAGTCTTGCAGACACTTTTTGACACATCTGCAGTGACTTATATAAGCATTGGGGCAAAAGGGGAAATTGCTCTTAATCAGCTATTTTCCTTTTGCAACAATATTTTCAACTTTTTTCTAATACTTTCAATGGTTTAAGCTAAGGATTTTCAAAGGATTTTGGATCTGCTGCTAATTCATTGTACGTGGGAAACATTTACACGAAAAACATGACATTTATGAATATAAATAATTGCGGTACATGGCTTTTTATTGTACTTTGAGGTGAGTGGAAAAGTTGATATCTCATGCCAAGTAGAAAATACAAAGGCAGGTATCACTACTACAACTTGTAAGGCAGAATAATGACAAATTATATAAATTTCAACATAAAATAAAAGTTATGAGTGGCATTTGAAACATGCCCCATTATCGCATTTTGAATGATGTCAATTTATATTTCAGTGACTTACCCTTATCATATTTGATCTAGTTGAAAACGGAATTTAAATTGTTGCAATGTGCATGGCATTCTGCAAGTGTTGTATTTTACGAATGACAACATGCAGGTTTATAATAATTAGTGATATAATGATTATAATCATGAAGATATCTCAAGTTAAAACCAACTGAGTAACAAAATAAAACAAAACTATCACTATCACTGAAGATGATAAATACCCCCTAAACAGCACCTTGACCTACACCATAACTTAATAAGTAAAAGGGCTATAACTCTGTAAAATAACATGCAATTGTAACCCCTTTAGGATATGCACATCTCCTTTTGAAAGAAATAGGCCGGACAAAATATGGCTTCCGACCGACCGCCCGACAGCCCGACACAGTGACTCCTCCTATATACCCCCTCTTCTTCAAAGGGGGTATAATAAAGGAAAAAATTGAAGAAAAAGAGAGTCAGTAAAATATAAATTAAATAGTAACTTACCAGGTTTGTAAAGATGAACTCAAATCTAGTATTATTACATTTTGTCAAAACATACAAGGCTTATGTGGTTCCTCTAAGTTTCTGAAGTCAAAAAATTACATCGGGAGATTGATCCAGCAGGCTATAGAAAGTCTAACGGGATCAAATTAGAAAATTAACTCACCCAAGATATTTTGACCATATATGTGTGAGAATGTATGGTAATGATTGGATGAAGACTACTAAAGTAAGAGATAATGCAAAGCTAAATTAGCAACATTTCACTTAATATATATTTTGATCATAATGCATACATGTGATATTGTACCGGACGTCCGGGATTGTCCCAGGAAATCCCATCTCTGTCCCGGAGGGATGCACTTTGTCCCAGAAATTATAACAAACAGAAAAACTACAATTTAGACCCATAATTATACCAATTTAAGTAGACTGTTGGCCTGTATGGGACACTGGTTTCGACATGCTCCACGCAGTACACAGGACATGTTGACACTAATCCGTTAATTGGTACGTGTGTCGATGAGGTCATCACCAATCATCCGATAACTAGTTAATTGACACAACTGTCTTCCCAGTTAATTTCCTAAATAGACCTTTACAGCTCATAGTTCAAAGATGAAAGACACCCATCACAAAGATTTTTGTGAATCATCAGAAACAAGCAATGGCTGAGCTTAAAAGTTGTCTGCTGCAGAGAACGTCTATATGTGGGAAAGGGTTTATGTCTTTGACCGTAACACATTCTCGTCTCCTGCTCTTGTGGCAGTTAACCTTGATCTTCAAACCAACATAAAAGAAATAATACTGTGCAGTCTTCATACTGCCCTACATTCATATAAATGTACAAATGTTCATGAACTCTGCAAAATAAATTCAGTTATAAATACAGTTAACCCTTTCCAACATACAATAATTCTGCAGCAGACGACTTTGAAAACATACCCGAAAGAAATTGGAAACTCCCTTTAAATAAAAGTACAATAATTCAATAGAATTGAAAACATGGTGACAAAAGCAGAAATTGCTCGTTTTGAGCAATTTCTTCTTTTGTTGCAATGTTTTCAAAAAGCCGTCTGCCGAAGAGGTGTCAAAAAGGGTCAATGTGAGGGAAAGGGTTAAACCTGTGTAAGGCAGCCAACAAGGGAAGACTCAACATATGGCTGATAAAGGCAGCTGGCTGCTTTATACAAGCCAAATATATCAGAAAGTATTTTTTGGTTAACCTTCAACAGACTGCAGCAGATCACTGTGAAACCATTTACCCTTTCCCACATACAACAAATTTCCAGTAGACGACTTTGAAACCGGTGACAAAAACATGAAAAATCTCCAAAAAGATAGCTTAATTGTTAAATAAGGTTAAACAAGAGGCTATGCTCTACTGGGATGGTTCTTTGGTCATTTTCAACCCAGAGCATGTATGTATGGTGAGGATCGGATAGTAAATGGAGGCTCTATTGTGTTCACAAGATGTTTTATAGCAATTTTGACAATTTCAAGGGCCATAATCCAGTCTTGCATGGCCGGATCTGGCTGGTTTGCAAAAGGAACCAAGCTGTCATAGATACCTAACTACTGTGTAAGTTTAGTGAAGATCAGATAGTAAATAGAGCTTCTATTGTTTACACAAGTTCTATTATAGCAATTTTGACAATTTCAAGGGCCATAATCCAGTCTTGCATTGGCGGATCTGGCTGGTTTGCGAAAGGAACCGAGCTGTTATAGATATCAAAGTACTGTATAAGTTTGATTGAGATACACTTAAAACTGAAGACTGTATCGCGTTCACAAGCTGTATTATAGCAATTTTGACCATTTCAAGGGCCATAATCCAGTCTTGCATAAGCGGATCTAGCTGGTTTGCAAAAGGAACCGAGCTCTCATGAATATCAAACTACTGTATAAGTTTGATGGAGATACAATCAAAACTGAAGACTTTATCGCGTTCACAAGCTGTATTATAGTAATTTTGACAATTTCAAGGGCCATAATCCAGTCTTGTATGGTTTGCAAAAGGAACCAAGCTCTCATGAATAGCTAACTACTGTGTAAGTTTGGTGAAGATCGGATAGTAATTGGAGCCTCTAGTGTGTTCACAAGCTCTATTATATCAATTTTGACAATTTCAAGGGCCATAATCCAGTCTTGCATGGGCGGATCTGACAGGTTTGCGAAAGGAATCGAGCTCTCATGGATATCTAACTATTAATAAAGGTATAAGTTTGATTGAGATATAATCAAAACTGAAGACTGTATCGCGTTCACAAGCAATTGTTTACGGACGGACGCACGCACGACGAACACCACACTACGGCACAAGCTCTTCTGGCCTTTGGCCAGTAGAGCTAAAAACCATTGTGGCCAAAGGTGAAATTGCTCATCATGAGCAATTACACCTTTTGCCACAATGTTTTCAAAAGTCGTCTGCTGCTATTGTGTCAAAATGCATATGCAAGTGAAAAAACAATTATCAAAAATAGTTGAAAACATAGTGGCATAAGGAAAAATTATTGCCAGATTATTCTCAAATTGGTAACAATGATACGACCTGTAATGTAAGAGGATATAAAATATACTTTTCCCACTTGCAGACACATTTTGACGCATTTTCAAAAAAAAGCATGTTGGAATGTGTTATCGCTTTCCAATCTGCAGACACATTTTGATGCATTTTCAGAAAAATGCATGTTGGAACGTGTTAATGAGCCATGATTGGCAAAAAGGATAGTATTGAGACTCTTAAAATGGTATGATTATGACTTATTATACACCTCAGGCTCTTCTAAATGTATGCCGAGCCCCGGTAGCTCAGTGTAGCCCAGTAATGATTGACAAAAGTCATTGTGATAAGCGACATTCATCTTCCACCGATGGGCTATCAGTCTATGTGGAAAAGCAGCCAGTTGCTTGGAAGGAATGTTGTATGAAGTATTGGTGTGAGAAAGCCAAGAAACATATGAGTAGGTGAACTGGTGACCGATGTACAGAAATGTAGCCTGCCGAAGGCTTACAAGATTGATATGGCATAGACTTGGAAAGGGTGTGCGGAAAGTCCTACCAGCCTGTGCTGTGGAGAAGATCAGACAAAAGTGGCCCTCTGAGCAGTACACTGGATTTAAATATGCTAGAGACTATTCAATAATTATTATTTTGACATATGACCCATGTGAAATAATGTGATAACATTTAAACCAGTAAAAAATATATATTGTGGTATTTACAATTCCATGTCTATATTGTTGCAAACTGTGAATGCATTGTTAAATATTTCCCACTTGTACCTGACTAATGAAGTCATTATGAAAAATTATGTTATTCCTGAAAAAGGAGAAAATTTCCCATAAAGATTAATTTTTCCTTTATTCATAGAGAATTTGCATAATTTACACATATCTTGATGCTGTCTTCTGCTTCCAATTTTCAGTTTGCAGGACATGGTTAATTCTTTCCACTGCTCATGCCTAAAATATATTGATAGCTACACTTGAAAACATTGTTTGCTTAATTAACCCTTTCCCACCTTTAGACGCTTTCTGACACCTCTGCAGCAGACGACTTTTGAAAAAATTTATTGCCAAAGTAGAAATTGCTCATGATTGGACAAAATATTTCAACTTTGTTTAACAGTCAACCCTTTCCCTCATACAACAATTCTGCAGCAGACGACTTTGAACATTTTTGCCAAAAAATAGAAAATCTCTATAATTGAATTGACAAAGTATGACTAAAAGTTGAAAACATTGTGGGAAAAGGAGAAATTGCAATTTCTTCTTTTGTCACTATGTTTTCAAAAAGCGTCAATATGAGGGAAAGGGTCAATCTATCTTTTATGAAAAGTTTTCAGATTTATGACACTTTCATTATACATTTGTCTGCTGCAGATGTTGTATGTGACGAAGGATTAAAATGAGCAATTTCTCCCTTTCCCAATATGCTTGGAGCTTCTAGACTAAAATATAAATTACATTTAAAAGCAACTGTTCATCTGCCCACACTTATATCAATTTGAGCAGTGTGCAGGAAAACTAATCTAAGTGTAGCTATCAAATTGTCACCCTTTACATCCTTCCTACATGAATCAATCAATATTAACAATGGTGACATCTACCTTGACTGTTTGTTTGTTTATAGCAGAGCTAGACCAAACAGCACATTTGTTAAGTCTGATCCTCAACTACATTACTCTCAAAAGTCCACATAGTTGGTTTTACTAGATTATGGCTCATACTAAGAGTTGATTGCTCTTTCAGGAACTAAATTAAACATAAGGATTGATTTATTGTTTTGTGTTTTACGCCTTTTTCAAGATTTTTTTCAATTATATCAAGGCATTTCCTCTGGGAGTAACCAGAACTACTAATAATTTAAAGTTTTGCGAATCTTGACTTGTGAGCTGATACAACAGCTTCTTTATTAACAGCTGGGTATTTGTGACAGACAGGTTTGGGTGTGGACATCATTGCATCCTTCAAGTCTTCTCTGCATTCCTGATAGCTGTTGAGCGTTTTTCTCCTGTCCATAACTTCATACACCAGCTTGTCGATATAGTCTAAAATATAATGAAAAAAAACAACTAATAACTAGTTTTTAGAAAATAATTTGATGGAGAAAGGAATATGTTGACACATTTTGTTATTGAAAACATGAGGTGGCACAAAACAGTAAAATATATGCAATTCTAAAGAGGTAGACAGGACCTATCATATCATAATGTGACCAGATGGCAGGGTGACTTATGTTATGTAACATTATGCAATCATTTCCTGTCGTGTTCAATGTGTGTTGGTTACATACTAATTAATTGGTTTTATAACCCTTTTATTGTACATACAGGGACTTGGACTAATTGGTAATTAAACTCTTCTTATATAACCCTTCTCAAAATTTAAAAATCTGCAGCAGACAAATTCGAAATATTTCTTGGCAATAAATTGTGCAAATATATATAATATTGTAATATTGTATTGTAATATGTACTTCTGAGAAAAAAAAAGAAAGCAAAAATCGTTTTTTAAAAGGAAAAAGTGCTCATAAAATCCATGATAACAACATCATTTCAAATAATTGAGTGACAATTTTTACGCAGTTGTTATTATAAAAGTAAAGGTCACAATAAAATACAATTGAAAAAGTGCGTTTCAATTGACCTTTAACCATTCAATTATAGAGATTTTCTATTTGTTGACAAAATATGTAAGTAGTCTGCTGCAGATTTGTTGTATTCATGAGGGAAAGGGTTAAACGAATTACGAGATATCTGCAGAGGGTAATTTTGTTTAACCCGTTCCCACATATAGGCGCTTTCTGACACCTTTTGCAGCAGACAACTTTTGAAATCATAGTGGCAAAAATAATAAGCAATTTCTCCATTTGCCACAATGATTTCTACTCTATTCAATAGTTATTCGTTCATTTATAGAAATTTGTCATAAGTTTGCCTATATGTTTTTAAAGTCGTCTGCTGCAGATTTGTTGTATGTGGGAAACTTTTACAGAGTTAAAGCCTTTTCAATATGAGCAATTTCTCATTTTATAACAAGGATTTCAAGTTCGACTCATTTAAGATAAATGTACTTTCACTGATAGAGTTTTTCCATATGTTTGCCTTGATGTTTAATAGTTGTCAACTATAACGTTGCTGTATGTGGGAAATGGTTATTTAATATACAATGTATTCAGATTTGTGACAAGTTTGAATCACTGTCGATAGCTTTGTCAAAAAGACAAATACATGCATTGGTAAACTTTAGGTTAAAGAAATTTGGTGGAATATCTAATTTGTAACAAGCATTGTTTCAATTTATTTATTTACGTAATAAAAGGCCGCCGGCCCTAATTACATAATCAAATGTTAAAAATAATACATCATATGAAAAAAAGGTTATGTCAATTGCAACTGCACTTATGTTAAGTATAAATTATGCTATATGCAAAACAAAACAATTCATTAAAGAAAACACAAAATTCATGTCTACTGAAATAATGGTCCTACCCTAACCATTATCAATTTCCCTCGTAAGTTTTGTAATAAATATCGTTAAAAGTTTTGAGGTTTTACAATTATTAATTTTCATTAAATTAATAAAATCAACCGTTTTAGTTCTTCCAAAATACCAATTGAATAAATAGTTTTCCCTTACAATAGAATATTTCGGGCAAATGAAAAAAGCATGGTACTGGTCTTCTAGAATAAGATGGATTACCATTTATCAAACAATAAAAACAAGTTCTGTCTGCTCTTTCTATTCCATAATGCCTTCCAACTTCAATATTTAGTTTTAGGCTAGAGCATTAAAAAATTCACTCCCTGGTTGTAGATAATGAGATATATTGAGAGAGAAAAGATTCTCCAAAACAAATGCCTTCTTTTCCTTGAAAAATCTAATTATTTTAATTAGATAATGAGATATGATGTCTTTTTGCAAACATGCGTTATGGGCTCCATGGTTTAAATATAAAAATCAAACAAGTCCTTTAGAACTATAGTTTCACAATGAGTTTTATCTAATCAAATCTGACTTTTGAGAGTTTGTGTCCAGTTCTGGTGAAGCTGCACTTCTTTGAAGTCTATTCATGATCTACTATTGTAGCAATCTAGTCATTAAAGTATTTCGAATGTCCTAAGTGATCAAAATTAAGAAATGAGGCAACGGGCCCATATTCTTTGAATCTGAATAGACCTGGAGAGAAATGAATGGGCCCAAAACAGATTTTAATATCAGGGTTAATATGGAAGGCTTGACGTGCAACGGTTGTAACTAAAATTGGCTTTTTTTTACCAAGGCCAAT
This sequence comes from Serripes groenlandicus, assembly GCA_031761405.1. NCBI lineage: Eukaryota > Metazoa > Mollusca > Bivalvia > Cardiida > Cardiidae > Serripes > Serripes groenlandicus. Next base: position 3,500,158 of record JASEVX010000015.1, read on the forward strand.
CACCTCGCCATAAAGTCTTTATAAGCGTTAAATCATTCTTTTTGGTAAACAATGGAAATTTAGGTGTCATTGCTCGTTCTGAGCAATGGCACCTGAATTTGCATTGTTTTTACAAAGGGGTCAAAATTGCCCCTAAACCAATTATAGGTTTTTAGTTACAATCGTTTCACGCCAAGCCCTCGATACATTAGTGGGAAATGGGGAACATTGATGGCATCACTTCCCTGACACGCACCAGACCCTAGACAGTGACAAAACATAGAAATAGAAGTAGACTTTAAACATTGTGGCAACATGATAAATTTCTTCTATTGCATTGGCACATTAACTACTTCCAAACAGTTCATACTTATAATGGGTGCAAACGGGAATCAGGGCAAAAGGATTCAAGGTTCAAAAGAAAATCGGGACGAAACAAATAAGATTCTTAAAACCAATTGATATGAGCGACTCTCAAATTACAAACTGAGGTCAATTTTATCATAAAACTATACTCGTGAAAACAAAATTCAGTGCCTATATATTCTAATCAGGCTGAATGGAGGCTAACTACAACATTTCGAATGCCAGTTTCTTCTGTGTTCATGATTCAGTTTGTGTAGTGTGCATGTATTTTTGCATGGCTTATTTATATATAGATAAATAAACATCTCCCTGAACATCAACGTAATGAACCCTTAAAATTAGCACCAAATGTTTGGTTGCTTATTGAAAACATTCCTCAAACATTCAGGAATAAAAATCATTAACTGTCAACTTAGAAAAATAAACAGGCATTGACAGTTTGGAAACTGATAGATCATGTAGATCGGGTACATAACCGCAAAGTTTTTTTTTTTTAAGTTAAGTCTTACTTTGGACCGATATCAAATCTAACATCTCTGTCCTCCCAAAATCCTTCTGATGACATATTGGCTGTAAATTGTCTTAAAGTATCACAAAAACTAGATTGTTTTCCTTAACGATGGCCGCTTCTGTTCTTCACGAATTGGAATTTGTCAAAAATATGCGTTTATTATACAGTTTCTTTTGCCGTATGCGCAATAAAATAGTTTATTGTACGGTTTAAATACCCGTTTGCGGTATATAAATAAATGAAATGATTTCCATTTGAAGTATCGTTTTTAATTTCACTCATAAAACGATAGAGCTAGCGGTCTAAGCGCATCTTAGTTATGTTTTTATAACACTTTTTGAATAAATACGTATTGTATTAACACAATTTATTGATATATATGATTCATCCACTTTAAGCAAATACTGTTAATTTGTATTTTTCGATACATCCTTATGGATTTTGTACTACTAACCAATCTGTTTTAATTATAGCAAGGCACCTTAGCGTCGTGTTTATAAAATGGGATTAACATATTTGCCATTGAGGCGCACATGATCTATTGTCCCCACATTTTTTCGCCATTGTTTCCACGGAAGAGGAAACGATCTGAATTAAAACTTGTGTTTTTTATAAAATTGGTTTGGTTAATAATGTCGCCGATCGAACGGAAACTCGGTTGGAGAGAGTGCTCATGAACTGCCCGGTGAGCTCATTCATAGGGTACGCTCTCTGGAAGCGAGAGGTCCAGGACTTGAGCCCCGGACTGGCTGCAACCTGTTTCTCCGTGTGACATTGGCCCCAAGTTTTTATGATAAAGAATGATTGATTAATAACATTATACAAATTTAAAAAAAAAGTATGGTAATAAAATGTTATTTGGAATTCACACGACTGAATGACCCGGCGCTCTGGTGGTTAACACGCTGGACTGTCAATCCAGATATATGGGGGAATATACCTGTCCGTGCTCTAGATTTGTTTGGGGTGCAGTAAGTGTCTCCCTCTCAAATAGAGGTCAAGTACTGTTCCTTTCCAGGAAAAACCGCCTCGCATGTATCGGTACTTTACACCGAGAACGTTAACGAACCAATGAGTCTTTTCGGAAAGAGCTAGGGAAAGTATCGCATCCGGAATCCCTTATATCTAACTCTGTGATGCAGAGATAGAGCGTCGGCCTCTCGTACCAAAGGTCCCGGGTTCAAATCCCGTGATGAGTGTGTTTTGAATTTCGGATCTTTCCACAAATACGGCGCTAGTTCTGGTTAAGTCTACATGAAGCAGACATCGAGCGTGATCATTTTAAGCTGAAAGCTTGTTTCGCAATCGATGTTAAAAAGAGTAAGTTTAAACTAACTCTGTCTCTTGATTATTTGCACCTGTCAGATGATGCTACGTGATATAGTGTACACTATCCAATGGGCCTATAGAAGCTTATGCTCAATTAGAGCAATTGGTCTCTATTACAACACCTATACTGAAAAAGACACGAGTAGTACACTCAGGGACCCTGGACGAGATGAAACCGAATGAATGTGATACCATTCTATATTTATTTACTCATTTAAAGAACGTTTTATTGCAGAAAAATGGACTACTTTAGACTCTACCGGACTCTACCAGACTATGTGACATCGCATTGCCGTGAGGCATACACTTTTTTTATTAACTTCTGGTAATAAATGCCTTGATTTGAAATTGTGACAGGCCAAACTATTCGATGGAATCAATTTAATTATTTATGTAGAGAAATGATAGTAAGCATAGGTCACTTTCTTTCATTATCGAGTATTCTGAGTCATATAGGACGGTTGAGCAAACACATATTTGATATAACTTCAAATGCGTCTAGTTTGCGTATTGCCTTTGAGTCGTTGATACATTGTTCAATAACTGAAAGACAGTCCTTGGTTTGTTGATGTGGTTTTATATGTCATTTCCATCCAATCCCCTCCTCCATCATTTCTGATAGTGCTTCCTAAATAAGTAAATTTTTCATTTGTTGGAAGATCGTCTCCCTTGACGTGGACTTCTTCCCGATTACAGTAGACTCACGCTAGCTCGAGAATGTGAGCATCTCTCTTTCAAAACAAAGAAGCCGAAGTTCTGCTTGGCTGTTTTCTTGAAATGATTTCAAGAAATCAATGGTAATCAATTCGCAAATAAAATAAATCTGCTGCAGACAACTTCGAAAACATAGATCCAACCAATCGGAAGAAAAGGTGCACATGAAAGTATAATAATTGAAATGGTTTAAAGCATTGTTGCAAAAAGGATTGCTCATTATGAAATATTTCTCCTTTTGCCAAAATGATTTCAAATGATGTATGCTGTAGAGGCGTCCAAATGCGTCTACTTATGGGAAATGGATATAAAGAACACTATCAACCTTCACGACCCCCTCCCCGACCGACGCCGACCTGCAGATCGTGGAGCGTCTTGGGATGATCGGAGTTAATCCCCCATCACTCGGGAAGTGTCGGGATGGGTCGTAGCTGAGTCGGGAAGGACCAATTGGTCGAGGCCAAATATTTGAGCATACACAAAATTTCCACGACCTACCCCGACAAAGTGAATGTCGTGGAAACATGTAACATAGTCGTGGCGACGTCGGGGTTGTCGTGTTGAGGTATTGGTGATGTCGGGAAACCTTGTCGTGAAGTCGTAAAAGCCCACGTGAGAAATGTTCTTGTTTTTTCCGTAACAAGTCATAGTAGAATCGGACGAGCTTGTTATGATCCACCACGACAAATGGTCTTAAAACCGTCGTGGTAGATTTTTTGTGTGTGAAAGTTGCATAAACTCCACGATCCACGCCGATCTTATCAACTTTCCATTAGCGTAGTAGGTCGTGTGCAAGGTCGTGACTGTAGAACGAGGCTTATTTAGAATAACCGCTATATTTTAAATTGATTACGAAGCTGACAAGGCATTAAGTTAATAATTAAATATCTCAGTGATCACTCAAACAAGTCGATGTCCCGTCCGATCCAACACAATATGGTCCAAGGAATCAACCGTGGTCGAGTGGTTAGCGTTGGGGATTAGAAACCGGGTGTCCCGGGTTCGATCAACAGTCGCAGCATAACGGTCATGATGGAGTGCCTTGGTCAAGGCACATTTTCAAGCTTAGTACTGGTTTGTTGAGTCAGGGATCATGGATAAGTGAACTGTCGCAGTGATATAACTGAACTAATGCTGAAAACGGCAAAAACATCCGAATAAAACAAATAATATGGTCCCATACGGGTGTAGTAACCTATTCTATATTTATGACCGACGTCCGTGGTCTTATTTGTCTGTTAGCCAAGATAAATCTAGTCCAAATAATGTGTAGCTTTGTATAGGTATAAATGTGTCAACCAAAAACCCTGACTGTAGCACAAGAAAAAGTTTATTGCAACCATATAGTGAACAGAAAACGAGATAGAAAATAATAAGTTAATATATATAGTATTGCTTTTAAATGTGCTCAGTATGTAGTAATGTCAACCAACATTGTATTGGGATACACTGAAATAAAAACGACGTTCTGACACTGTTTGGAACAACAAAGGCCATGTTGGACTGCTTGAACAGCAGCGCATTCTTCCATGTTATCCAAAAATAGACTAAAGGCGTCCGAGTTTTCATTTGATAAAACCTTGGGGAAAAACACACAATACCTCGATAAGTTACAACAATAATGACCGTAAAGCTTACGTATGAGAACATTTGGAAATCCCACACAGTACTTTGTTACTATAAATAGCCCATATATGGTTCATATACTCAAAACATATATAGATGCTATGTATAGTAACACGGTCCTGTGTGGAATTCCCTGAATTTTCATTATTTTTTCAGCAAAGGATTATATAGAGAGACTATTTGTAATATTTTAACGAGGTATTGTGGGGATTTCCCCCCAGTTTTTTCTAAAATGAAAATGTGGACGCCTATGAAAAGACACGGAACCGTCCTTAGTAGCGATATTTTATACGAACAATCACGATTATATATCCACCTTTTTTCTAGTGTATTGAACTGTTAAAACTTCACTATAGCAATGGAAGACATGTTCCTCATTTGAGAGAATGATTTAACTTGAGCATTGGTAAGGTGGACCGTTGAACCGTAAAAGTGTGTGAACTTGTCATGAGCTTTACAAGCAAAATGCTAATATAAGCCGGTTAAGTATCATTTCAATCCCTTTTCCTGCAAACAAAAATCAGAAAGACAAATCGATGCTAGCTCCGAAAATAACTAAAACTTCTGCTTATTAGAATGAAACCATTTTATACGTTTAAATCTTTATACAGGATACACTACAATAAATGATTTCATTCGTATGGTAATGGAAAATCGTTTTGAAAGATGATTGTTTTCCGTAGGCCTGTTAATATTTTCAGAAAAGTTTACCTTGGAAATAATACGAGAAAATGCTAATAAGATCTGGCTAATTTAAAGAGTCACTTTTGTTTCTGATTTTTGAAAAGATTTTCGAGGTATACTGATGCATGTGAGTCATAAATAGTTAAAATAAATCATAGATTTAATTTACCATACTGTTGTTACTCAACCACTTGTCAAATGATCACTTGTAAACCCGAAAATAACACATGAATTGCAAAAGACAGACAACAAATATGTATAGACAGCTTTTCTTTTTAATCGTCACGAATGTTGAATATTATTCGATTATCGTTCCTGTTTATAATTGGCCATTTACTCATCACCCTATGTTTGAGCGGACGGGTTCACAGACGCCCTTATTGAATAGATCCGACAATCCACCGATGAGGTCTCGAATTTATGGTCCACTCCAACGGCAAACTCGGAAACTTGGCTTTTCTGCAAAATAATCAAAAATCTGTTTTTTAGTTTAGTAAATTAATATAACTTTTATTGTATTTAACATCACCGACCCAGTGGTGTAGTGGTGGTGGCTTCTGGCATCTACTTCGAGATAGGAAAAAACCAGCGGGTTCAATAATTACCTATGTTACATCTTAGTGATTAAAAATCGCTCGTATATATGTGGTATAGTAGTATAGTGGTCTGTTCCATAGAAAGGCAATAATTATGTAGCTATGTGTTTGTAAAAGGGGATACTTATACTACGTTGCTATAAAAGCTAGCTCCATAGCAAGGCAGTATAAGTATACCCTTATACAAACACATAGCTACATAATTATTGTCTATCTATGAGACAGACCACTATACTACATATAAACCTGATGACTGTCTCAGATTGGCCTTTGCGTCAGCCAATTAAATTGGCGCCTTCAAAATCGGTATGAAACAGGGGAGATTTGAATAAAAGAGATATAGAAGCGGTGAGTATCGAGTATTCTGATTGTACATAACCGAAAGTTTGATGTATCGTGTGATTTCATTGGGGGGAAAGAAAATCTTCGCAAGATTATTTAAGTGTATAGGGACAAGTCGATACGACATTTTATGCGTTATCGTCAGATCTAATAAACCTACAACGAGGTACTATGGTCTGATTGTAAATATATTATGTAATAAATTAACCGATACTTAAGAGGCATTTGTCCCATACTATTGACCGCCAGGGATGGAAAGCCTTCACTACTATTTTTAAAGTGTTTGGTATGACTCAGTCGAGGATCTAACCCTTGACCTCTGCACCCGAGGCAGACTCTAGGTACTCCTTTATCACTGAGGCAGTCGAAACGTTTTCTGGAAGCGAACTGTTTTAGTTTCCGCTTTATACGAAAAAAAAACATAAATGGTTTTTTTTCGCTTATAACGAGCACAGCTCGTTTCTTGCGAAGCAAGAAACGTGCTTTGCACGTTTAGAGGTATTACCTTAATTATAGGAAATTTCGTATAATCAGTATGGACAAAATTTGGGTGCAAAATTTTACTAAGACCCGGTTCGTAAAATCACAATGAAATTACATAGAGCAAAGCAGAGAACCAGGACCGACATTTTTCCACATCCGGTGACGTCATATTCAGCCGGTACCCGAGATAACTAGAACAACTGTGCTGTTTCCATTAAAGGCTGACAACCATAACGTAATCGGCTGCGAGTTTCTTTGCGTCAGGTAAGAATTTTTATCGCTCTCGTTTCCCATTGAATATGATAAATTTTATTTTGGCGTTGGTATAAAATCAAGCTGTAGTGTGAATCTGAGAATCAGCGATGGGTTGTATTCATTGACCTTTTTTCTGTCGATTGACTATTTTGGTTTCACTGTCTGACTAAGATGCTCTTAAGGGTAAATTTGTTTCACCCTCAATGCTACGCAGACTTCGCTGAAGTCGTATGTCCTTCTGACAAAAACTCCTTCGGACTGTCAAAGATCAATGCAATAATTGGCTGAACATAGCGGTTACACGAAACACCCTGTGACCCAAATCAGAGACATGTATATTTATGTTTCTACCCAAGTACACCAACACAGAGTTGAATCACAGGGACGTGCTCCTGTATGTCTAAATGTATGCATAGGGTAATATTCTGTTCTTGATCACACAGGAGCACCTGGTTAAAATTTCGGAATCGCTACCGCCATTATACCCCATTCAGAATTCATGCGACCACTAAAACCGCACATTTAGAAGAAGAAAAAGTAAATCTATTTTTAGAAGTGTTCTTGGAAGTCCTCAAGGGCAGATTGTTGACACAATTTATGACGCAATATCTTACGTTTCTGCTGAATGACATCCACTCCAATTATTTAGTGGTGAAACACATTGCAATGTGGACGGAATATTTCTGAATAATGACTATTTAGTTAAAACTAACATCTTTTCAGACTAAGCGAACCCAAGAAGAAATGTCCCCAGTGAATTCAAGAGCCGAAACGGATTTATATGGGCATGACTTTTCCTGTGTGCTCTTAACAAAATTAAAAAAAACTGTTTTTACAAGTAAAAAAGGTTGTGCGAATTATCGAAATTGAATCTTAACAAGGCACATTGCAGGTCAGGATCACTGCGATGCTCTAAAGGAACCCACCCTGCGGCAAAACATGATTCATGTAAGTAACATTGCACATTGTCACTAATTTGACCTTTTATCATATATAAATGGCCGAGCTCCGGTAGCGAAGCGGGCTGTCAATCAAGGGGTTGTGAGTTTGAATCCCAGCTCGACCAACATTAATTCTGACGTTTGACAAAAGTCATTGTGACCTGCGTCATTCGTCTTTCACCAATGATCTGTTTAACAGTCTAAGTGGAAAAGCAGCCTGTTGTGCGGTGTACTGGAGTTGGAAAACCAGAAAATGCATGAGTAAGTGAACTGGTCGCCGTGATATGACTGAAAACTTGTTGAAAACGGCCTTAATGGCTCCTTTTTTCCGAACATAAGTGGGGAGTTGGCCCCTTTCAAAAAAAAATCATAAATATTGGCCTAACACATGTCATATGCGGTGCATAGAAAATCTCCCAAATATTTACTGAATTCGAAGCAGTGAAGACTGGGATTTTCTGCACAAATGGCGTAAGAACTGGTTGTATCTCAAGGACATGGAGTGTGATTAAAATAAGATTTAAGCTAAAATAGATAAGTTTAAAGTAATTGGTTTAAATGAATAATCCAGATAAGGCTGCACAGAGGTACAACCTGATCTAAATCAAAACTTGAACATTATTCTCAGAGCCCAAAGCTTGGCTTTCTGACATAACTAATATACATGTTTATTCTCATAGATCTGTTTTTTAATTAATTTATCATCTTATTTTATTAAAAGTCATTCTTATTTGCAGTTATTGTCATGTATTAAAACAGCAGTCAATGATTATTGATATTAGCATCAAGTTTTATTTTAAAACACAGAATGGATACAGGATTAAGAACATCCCATATAATCATGGAATAACAGGTCTTATGGCGATTACTGGAGAGGAAATTCATATCTATATAGGCAGATAGTGATATACCCTTTGGTCATTGGTACCTGTCAATACAATGAAAAATGCATGCATCTTTGACTGTGGGGTAATATTCTTTCCTGCATACACATCAAAACAGTAAATGGATTGAGAGCAACCTGTACCATCATGGAATCACAGCTGTTATGTCGAAAATGGGAGAGGAAGTTCATATATAATAGGCAGTTAGTGATATACCCTTTGGTCATTCGTGCCTGTCAAAACAATGAAAATTGCATGCATCTTTAACTGTGGGATAATATAACTTCCTGCATCAACATTAAACAAGGGAATAGATTGAGAGCAACACATACAATGATGGATTTACAGCTGTTTTGAGGATGACTGGAGAAGAAATTCAGCTGATTACATATAATACTAATGGATTAATACAAGGTAATGTTTATGAACAGATAAGTATATATCAAATTCAAATAAGGTCATGTTCTTTGATTGCACAGTTTGTGTTTTTCATGATCACAGTTTGTCTGATGTCCTTCGTTCACACGCCATCATCAATTGCCTTGTGAACACTCTACAGGCAACATTTTACAACATCCAATATGAATGCAAGTTTAGCAGTAGTTCATCTCCAACAAATCTTGGCCCTGTGAGGTGAAAATTTAGGTCACAATGTCAATTTGATGGAAAATATATATTGTAAACACTCTGGAGGCCTTATTTATTTAACTTGGTCATATGAGGTCAAAAACTGGGTCATAAGTTCAAATTGAAGGAAAATCTTGTTAACACTGGAGGCTGCATATTTATCTTTAGCATGTTGAAATTTTGTAAGAATTATGGTCTTGATGTCATTTTGGAGAAAGGCTAAGTTCAATTTTTGGGTCATATCCGGTCATAAACTAGGTCACTTCACCAATCTGAAGGAAAATCTTGTTTACAGTCTAGAAACCACACTTTTACTTCAGCAGCTTGAAACTTTGTCAGAATGTTTGTCTTGACAATACATAGGCCTAGTAAAAAAAAAAGGTCATGGTTGGTCAAAAATTAGGTCACAAGAGCAAATTGAAGTCAAATTTTGTAAACAATCAGACATTTTTAATGCTGCATTTTTAATTTTAGCATGTTGACATTTTGTCATAATTGGTGTTATGGTCAAATCTAGGCTAAATTCAATTAAAGATCATGTTGGATAAAAAAAACAACAAGGTCACTAGGAAACATTTGAGAACAATCGTGTAAACACTCTTGACCTCAATGTTTGCTTCAGTATTTTGAAACTTTGTCAGAATGTTTGTCCTGAGGATAGCTAGGCCAAGTTCAAATATGTGTCATTTCGGATCAAACATAAGGTTATTAGGCCATATTTAAGGAAAATGTTGTTAACACTCTGAAAGCTTTTCATTTAATGTTAACATGTTGAAACTTTGACAGATGGTTGTTTTGAACATTGTTATAAACCTGTCTGAAACTATGTCACTTGTAAGGCCAAATTGAAGGATATCTTGTTAAGACTATTAATATGTTTGACTTTACTGTATTTTATATGTGATTGCTTATGTGATGAAGTGAATGTTTAAATGTTTGATGATTTGACTTTGCACCAAAAGATAAAGTAGGGATAGTGTACAATAACGGTCCCAGTTCCGACAGCTTGTAACATATTCCTTAATCATGGTAGTCATATACCTACAGCTTAGACCCATTATAGGCGCTGTGCTCGTGACGAGGCTTTGCCTTTTTCATATTAGTTAACGGGCGTGAGATTTTTTTTTTTTTTTTTTTTTTTTCAATAACCCATGAAGCTTTCTGAAATGAAACTGAAAAAAAATCAATGGGGGTCGCCATTTTGGATATGTATAAAAAGCAGACATAAAACACAGATTGAAAATTATTGTCGGCTTTTTAATCATTTTCTTTAAAATCGGTATTTTGGGGTATGTATAAAATGAGCAGGAAAACACGGATTGAAAATTATTGTCGTCTTTTTAATTAAATTTTATAAAATCGATATTTAAGATCATTAAAGGGCTGAAATTAACATTTGTACGAAAAGTTAAAACTAAATAGAAATCTATAAGAAATATGTTTTCCCGTTCGTCAAAAAACCGACAGCATTAGCCTTCTACGCCCGAAACTAAATTTTGACTGTATCGTAGCCAAAGAAGGACGTGACGTCATTTCCGTTACACTTCATCTTGACGTAACGTTAATGGAGCGACGTCGTTTCCCGCAAAAAAGTGGTATCAACATGAAATACCCCAAATTCCTATACATGAGCTGTACATACACGGTATTTGTATAGAAATGTATAAGTACACAATTAATGATATTTTGCCGTTTTTAAACCCACTCTTTAATGAAATATTCGACTCAGGCTCTTTTCCCGATACGTGGAGCGAAAGCATCATTACGCCACTACACAAAAAAGGTCCAGTAGATGGCCCGAATAATTATCGTGGCATCTCACTTATTGATTCATTATGTAAAATATTTTCTCACATTTTAAGTAATAGGTTAACTAAATGGTGCGATACTTTTGATGTTATTGATGAATCACAGGCAGGGTTTAGAAAAAAATATACAACCACAGATAATATATTTACGTTAATGGCGTTAGGGCAGAAGTATCTGTCAAAGAGTAAAGGTCGTTTTTACTGTATTTTTGTTGATTTTGCTAAAGCATTTGATAGTATTCAACACCAAAAACTGTGGAATGCTTTTGCAAGAAAAAATGTTGATGGAAAGTTCCTTTGCATTTTACAGTCTATGTATAGTAAATTAAAATCATGTGTTAAGGTTAACAATCGTTTAAAGGGATATGCTCCCAAATGAAATTTAAATAAGATTTTATTGAAAATTTGTTAAAGTGACCTTTAAACCTTAATTAACAAAATAACAAAAAGAAAATATGGGGTCACCAGGTTTTTTTTTTTTTTACAGGCTCTAGAAAATATGAGGTTTTAGATATTTTTCTACATTTTGGTCGAGAAAAATGAAATGTTCTATTAAGACTAGAGATGTCTACTTTCAGATATATTTTGCAATTTGCCATGGTCTGACCAGTATGATATAACATTAACATCATATCTCAGTCTAAAAAAATATATTTTGAAACAAAACCTTGAAGAAATTGAAAAAAATAAGCAAATGAACAACTATAACAAGCAGTCCAGTGACATGTAAATTTTGGATTTTTTAAACAAATTATGTATAAAAACATAAAAAAAAAAAAAATACGCATAAGAACTTGTTCTTACTTTATATTGAGCAAGATTATTTCATTAGCTATCCATAAATGCAAAGAAATATATGTGTCACCGTGCTTATTTTCAAAATAATCACAAAAATATACATGTATGTTACAAACAATTTTTACAAAAAATGATCAAAAATCAAGATAAAATTCAATGGCAATACTTTGACTTGTCTTGGCTGTCTATAGCTGGCAAAGAATAATGAAATCAAGGCTCATCTTTGTAAATGTGATCAATTTCAACATTAAATCACATGAGACGATTCTTAAATGTACCCACAAAATAGGGTTTAGTTAAGCAATAAGTGAGATATTGAGGGAAAAAGAGTAGTTGTTTTACCCTCTGTTCTTGCCTGGTACAACCACATCTTGACAGGGTGTGGCAAATATTTTGACCCTTTTCCCCATATAAACGACATTTGATACATCATGGCTTTTGAAAACATAGTGAGAAAAGGTAAAATTGCTCATAATGAGCAATTTTACCTTTTCCAAAATCTTACAGTCTGTTAAACTCCTGACCTTATAAAAAATAAAACAAGATATGTACTTTAATTAACCCTTCCCCTCATATAGACGCTTTATGACGCCTCTGCAGCAGATGGCTTTTTCAAAACATTGTGACAAACAAAGAAATTGCTCAAAACGAGCAATGCCTGCTTTTGTCAGAATGATTTCCACTTTTAGTCATAGGTTATCCATTCAATTATAGAGATTTTCCAATTTTTTACAAAATATGTTCAAAGTCGTCTGCTGCAAAATTGTTGTATGACTATGTGGGAAAGGGTTAACTTGTTTATTGTTTGGGGACTGACACTGCTTAATTAATTGTTCTTGCTTTCACACAACCTAGGCTTTGTCTATTAACAATTACATATGTATTTATATCACTCCATTTTGTAACTGTATGGTCCAGGTCCTTTCTAATTTTAGACAGTGTTGTTGTGTTGTCATTCATTATTAATGTTTATACTCTTTCACCCTCTTTCTTTGATTAAATCTACACCAACATCTGATTCCATAGCGTTAGCACAACCTGACCAGTTTTTTTTAACACATTTGAGATGGAGTTTTTTCATATTCAGATTTACTGCAGGTTTGGCAGTCAGATACCCGTACAGCAAATATGCAGATTTTCTCAAGAGGTTTTGCCGAAGAGTGTCCCCACACCTGATTTACTGTAATAAGCTCTACTGCTGCCGCGCTTCTTCTAACCCATGTCATACTTGAAAGTGACCTCCCTGGAGATTTCTGAATTATCCGTGGGCACCCTGAAACAAATATAACCTTTATGTCAACACTCATATGAAGGGGAAAAAATCAGGGAATAAAGCCCCTATTCAAGACAACAGATATAGAGAAAATAACAAGAGGGCCTAGATGGCTCTAAATCTATCATTTGAGTTATAGTATAGTAGCAAATGCTAATGCTTATAAAGGTGAAAATTTGACAAAGAGTGGGAAGGAACTGCAAACTAGACAGCTAAACTATCTTGAAATTAGACGAAAACTTTAATTGGAATTAAATTTTAAAGTTTTGCCATTTTTCCCATTTTCTGATATCATAACTTACCTAGAAAACGCCATGATATAACTGAACCATTGTTGAAAGCGGCATTAACCCTTTCCCTCAAATACAAGCTTTCTGACGCCTCTGCAGCAGACAGCTTTTTGAAAACATAGTGACAACAGAAGAAATTGCTCAAAAAGAGGAATTTCTCCTTTTGTTACAATGTTTTCCAGTTTTAGTCATAGGTTATCTATTCAATTATAGACATTTTCTATTTTTTGACAAAATATGTTCAGTCGACGGCTGTGAAATTGTTGCATGAAGGAAAGGGTTAAACACCAAACAATCAATCTTCAGAAGTTTTTGGAATCTTTTGAAATCCTTTTTTGAAAAAGAAGCAATAATTCAGAATTTCTCTTTGAACCAAAATGTTTACTATTCTTAAATATATTTAAACTTTTGAATGGAAAGAATTTGAGGGGTATGTCATACATCTGAAATACTGTTGAAAACAACATAAAACACAAAACAGTGAAGATATCGAACGATGAAAGAAAACGTACTCCCAAAAATCACCTTGCCGCACAGGAATCTCTTGCCACATTCTGACTGTGTGGGCCAACTTCTTCCCGTCGTCTCATCAATGCTGTGTGGTGAAGGCATTTTATTTCCTTTGTCGCCATTAGCCCATTCATCTGCCTGTATGTTAAGCCTGCGTGCATGACACCTGTAAAACAAAACATTGATTCTTATAATTCAGCTGTTATGAATAATCAAATAATTTAATGACATTGAAATTCTGCATATCTACCAAAGTAGATGAATCTAAAATATTACAATGTTAATATAATAACAAATGTCATAGATCTATGAAAAACAAATCTGATCAATTATTAAATTCTCAAAAACTATGTTTTCAAACCTGTCAAATCAGTATTTCATCATTCACCATCACATACACCGATTTAATTTCTTGACCTTGCAAACAATAAAAACACTTAAGCTAAATCCTTTCCCTCGTACAGAAGCATTTCGACGCCAGACAACTTTTGGAAAAAATTGTGGATAAATGAGAAATTGCTCATCATGAGCAATTTCTCCTTTTGCGAGAATATTTTCCACTCATAGAGACAAACCGAATATATTTTGATGTCCTTGCACACAATAAAGACACTAATATAAATCCTTTCCCTGTTACAGACACATTCTAACATCTCTGCAGCAGACAACTTTTGAAAAACATTGTGGCTAAAGGAGAAATTACTCATAATGAGCAATACCTCCTTTTGCAACTTGAATATTTTCCACTCATAGAGACAAACCGAATATATATTTTGTTGTCCTTGTACACATTAAAGGCACTAATGTAAATACTTTCCCACTTACAGACACATTTTAACATCTCTGCAGCAGACACCTTTTGTAAAACATTGTGGCTAAAGGAGAAATTGCTCAAGATGAGCAATTTCTACTTTTGCAAGAATGTCTTCCACTCATATAGACAAACCGAATATATTTTGTTGTCTTTGCATACAATAAAGACACTAATGTAAATCCTTTCCCACATACAGACACATTTTGACATCTGTGCAGCAGACAACTTTTGAAAAACATTGTGGCTAAAGGAGAAATTGCTCATGATGAGCAATTTCTCCTTTTGCAAGAATGTTTTCCACTCATACAGACAAACCGAATAAATTGTGTTGTCTTTGCATACAATAAAGACACTAATGTAAATCCTTTCCCACATACAGACACATTTTGACATCTGTGCAGCAGAAAACTGTTGAAAAACATTGTGAGCAATTACTCATTTTGCAAGAATATTTTCCATTCCTTTTAATAACAATTTCTTCATTTGTTTAAATTGTTGAGATTTCCTGAATTTGTAAAATTTTTGAGATTTCCCGAATTTGTAAAATTGTCTAGATGTTTTCAGTTGTCTGCTGCAGATTTATTGTATGTGGGAAAGGGATAATGTTCTTCTTACAAACCTATCATATATAAGTTAAAATCACATGAAAATGTGTTTCTGGAGAGTTAAAAATATGTAAACCCACTGAAAAAATTACTTTATATGTGAATACTAACCAAGTAATGTTAATGTCATAAACCGGCATTCCTTTCTCATTTTTGTCCGGTGGGATATGGCTCTTTCCAGTTGTCACCGAGTTGACTAATCCTCAGTCACAGGCACTATATAAAATGCTGGCATATCCTACATGTTGTTCTCTTTCAATTTTGAGTAAGAGAAAAGGCATTGAACAGTTTTTGCAGGCTCTAAGATGGTCAGCTAGATGTCTCAAATCAATAATTCTTCGCCCATTACCCCACCCACTTTTCATGCCTTCAACTGTGTGTTTGTCTGTCTCGATTTCGCCTTCTTCATATTATTGGGATCTTTCTCTGCCTCTAAGCGAAAGCTCTAGAAGTCTTGCCTGTCTACCTGCTTTCACAAACTTTCCTTTTCATCTACGTTTCATGTTTTTACTGATTGTTGACATATTAATCTGAAGATTTTTCACACCCGGAAATTAGGAGGGGAAGTAACCCATGCTAGAATTTTAGAAAATTTGTACTTCCGCGATTATGGTTCTTGGTGCCAAGATTCTTATCTCGTAGATGGCGCATGATATGCGCGAGTATCCCTTTAACTGAGTTTTTCCCATGTAATATAGGAACTAGGTAAGGCTGTATGGCCAGCCCTATAATTTTCTCTATGTTCATAAATGATTTAGTTACATTTTTACATTCTAAATGTGATCATGTTATATTTGTGTCTGAAGATATAAATGAGTTAATAGCCTTAATGTTTGCTGACGACGTCTCCAGTTTCTCTGATACTGTTGTACGTCTACAACGACAAATTAATTATATTGAACAGTTTTGTACATCTGTTAATATGAAAATTAATCTCGATAAAAAAAAATTGTTGTTTTTAGAAATGGAGGCATCGTCAAGCTTACAGAGAAATGGACTTATTGTGGGGATACTGTAGATATTGTTCAATTTTATAAATATTTAGGTGTTTATTTTACGCCGAAACTAATATGGTCAAAAACACAAGAAATGTTAGCATTGCAAGGTATTAAATCTGTTGCATGTATATTTAGATTCCAGCGTAAATTTAAATTCGGTAGATATGTTTAAAGTTTTTGATGCAATGGTTAAACCTATACTTTGTTATTGTTCTGAAATTTGGGGTTATAAATATGTTGAAAAAATCGAAAAAGTTCAAATCATTTTTTGTAAACAATATTGTAATTTATCACAAAACACATCTGCTATTTTAGCTTTAGGAGAATGTGGTAGCTTACCTCTATGTATAACTTATATTCCAAATTGTATTAAGTTTTGGTTAAAAATATTACGTATGGAAAACCATAGATATCCTAAACAATGTTATAATATGCTAAAACAATTTGATGAGGCTGGTAGAAGAACTTGGGCTAGTAATATTAACGAATTATTATTTACGTACGGTTTTGGTTATGTTTGGATTAATCAAGAAATTGGAAATGAATCAAACTTTATACAATTATTTAAGACACGCATTAAAGATTGTTATTTACAAAGATGGAACTCAGGTTTGAATGATTCATCCAAGGCATTACATTATAAACATTTTAAATCCCATCTTTACCCCGAACCATATTTAGATATTGATTTGTCCTATATTTTAAGAAAAACTTTATCAAATTTTCGTTGCTCGAGCCATATTCTAATGATTGAAAAGGGCAGGCATTCATCAATAGACACAGATTTAAGATTTTGTCCTTTATGTATAAAAAATAATATTTATGTAGTCGAAGATGTGTTTCATTTCTTCTTTGAATGTAATGAATATGAAATGCTTAGACAAACTTTCTTTAAACCTAACTGGTTAAATAATAGATCTCTTAACATGTTTTACATAATTATAAGTTTAAAAGATGAAAAGAGTTTATTCAGTATTGCTCGATTCTTATTTAATGCATTTGCAAGAAGAAAGGGAACTCTTGATTTATAATATGAGAAATTTTACAAGAATTCGTAATTTGTATACACACTGTAGATAAGTTAAATTTGTTATGTAAATATCATTGAATAATGCATTCAGTTAAATACGATACTGATATCTGTTTCAAACAATTCTTTTCAATATCAACTAAATATCTGTTACTATATTGAAATGCTTAAAAACTATACAACTTATTATGCTAAACTATAATTGTTTAATCATAAAAGCTTAAAAATGTATATGTTTATTTGAATACCACCAATATTTATTGTTTGCTTCACTCTATTTGATGTATTTACATGTTGTATTTTGGGCCGGAGGCCTTTATTACCAAATAAAATATGTCTATGTCTAAGCTATTGACTCAATCATTCAAAGTATAATTATTTATCAAACATTGTGGCAAAAGGATAACTTTCTCATAAGGAGCAATTGTTCTTGTTGCGACAATCTTTTCCTAAATCATAGGCCTCAGAAACCGTCTCTAATAGGGAAAGGGTTTAGCAGAAATGTGACCCCTTACATAATTTGTTCAAGTCATATTGACTGCTTGAAAAGGCAGTCGCCAGGTGGCATCAGAAAAGGGCTGATCTATTTCCTTCTTTACCATAATGCAGGTGATCGATTAAGGATCATCTTGGCCCTCATGTTTTAATCGCGTTCATTATAAATGTATTCCTTGATTTTCTGAAAGTCTTTACTTTATTATTTTCTGTTCGTAATAATAGACGATAGCAATAAGAATTGCAAATATGTTTTGATAATGCAAGACACATGCCATTAACATTATTATTGTCTAGTCAATTACTTATGAATCCTTATTTATGGCCAAAGTATGCTCTTAAATTTTTGTTTATAATTATCTTGCGTTTGTTCGTAAATAGGTAGCACCTATAGAAATATTAAAACAAGTTAATCCCATTATTCCCTTTAAATTAACTAATTCCTAATTATTGTCGAGTGATCCTGCTCTAAAAATAGACCAAGATGACACTGCAAGAATCTGCGATATGATCTTTGTCTCCGATGTTCGTAATAATGGTTCAAAGTTGCGCGAAACAGGAAATGCAAATGTTCCTTAACCCCTTTGACTACTTGAACCGATCTTGTGAAGCATGTTTTTCCTGTATAGAGAAAGATCAGCATTCTTATCTGAACCTTTTCCCACCAAAAGGAGAGAGATTTGCCTTTTGCCACAATGTTTTCAACTGTTTTCAGTAAATATACGAACAGTTATAGAGATTTTCCATATGTTTTAGTAGACATTTTCAAAGTCGACTGCTGCAGATTTGCTCTAAGTGGGAAAGGGTAAGTATTCTTAGAAACGATTTCATTTTAAATATTCAGCATTGACAGGTTTTAAGTTGTGCATATACGGATAATGCTAACATGTTAGAATACAGACAGTGCATATACGGATAATGTTAACATGTTAGAATACAGACAACGCATATACGGATAATGTTAACATGTTAGAATACAGACAATGCATATACGGATAATGTTAACATGTTAGAATACAGACAACGCATATACGGATAATGTTAACATGTTAGAATACAGACAATGCATATACGGATAATGTTAACATGTTAGAATACTACAGACAGTGCATATACGGATAATGTTAACATGTTAGAATACAGACAGTGCATATACGGATAATGTTAACATGTTAGAATACAGACAGTGCATATACGGATAATGTTAACATGTTAGAATACAGACAGTGCATATACGGATAATGTTAACATGTTAGAATACAGACAATGCAGATTTATTCCTGTTAAAACATTTTATGAGATAAATATTTGCTGAACCTTTGGTTTGCGATGATTGAAAACGAGTCCATACATGTATACGAAAAAGTTCACAGTCTAATTGATTATTTTGGTGTTTTAAAACGTTTCTGCTGCATAGACCCCGTGCACCCTCTTTGGTGGTTTATTGTAGAGCGTCCGAGGCGCGGGTGCGGGTGGTCGTGAGTTAGATCCCAAGTCAATCCATCTAAAACATACTTTATATAATGGTAGTAATGGCTTTCCCTCATAAGCCCGCATGTAACCTTCCCCGGAAACGCCGTTAATTGACAAGATGGTTGAAATATAAATATATTACCGAGCTTTCAGTCTGTAGCCATGTGGCATGTTCTGGTTCCAAACTTTTGTCACAGCGAGTGCACGACAGCTCCAAATCGTACTGATAGATTCCAATTACGTCACCAACCTCGGCATGTATTTGTTCTGCTTCCGGTACACGGTAGATGTACTTCCGTTCATTCGGATTGTCTTTGATGACGTTCTGCCCAATAAGTCGTGGCGTCATGGCCCTAAATACATAATTGCTTATTTCTTTATTTAACATTTAGTTTTATTTATCCGATTAAGCAAAGTGCTCACCATGGAGTCATGGTCCGATTCAAGTCAAGTCTATACATTTATTGATAATGTAGTCCACCGGCCTAAACTATTTTATAAAACATAAATAATAAATTGTGTCACCCCTATTGCTGTCGTGATGATTTTAATTGTATGTAAAGAACATGATATATACAAAGATATAAATAGTCTTTATTGTGGTCTCGGAATCAGAGCTCATAAGTGAAAAACAAATGTCCATTATCCACTATTATACCAACTGAAAATAAATTGCTCACTATGAAAAGAGTGCTTAATTAAATAGCAATAAAAGGTGAAAATATTACTAAAAACAACAGTTTCTTTATACATCGATGCTATCATTAAACAAAGGCATCTTTTGGCGACTTTGCATGTCTTAACCCTTTCCTTCATACTACAATTTTAAATATTTGGTATGACCCGACCGGGGATCGAACCCGCTTTCCTCCGAGTACACCACCGAGGAGGTCTTGTTGACGAAACGGTTTTCATAGTCAAAGCCTTAAAACAGTCTGGACAGTTACATTGTTTCTATATTCTTTAAGTTTTCATTTAAAACGAGTTGAAACACTGTGGAAAAAAGGAGAAATTGCTCATTGTCACCATTTTTTCCTACAATGCTTTCAAAACTGGTTAGGTGCAGATGCGTATATATATGGGAAACTACATTCGGGAGGTCGTGGGCTTCAATACCCGGTTGATTCATACCGGAGATTTAGGAATTGAAACAATGGTGTTCACGTTTTAGCGAGCTGTATTGTGGGGTTAACATTACGATTGACTTGCTGGTATCATGATGAAAGGACCAGAATTACTGGTAACGTACCCGGCAGGAAACATTAGCTGATATTACTGTAACATTTTTAAAAGCGTCGTAAAACACCATTTAAACAAACAAATAAACTAAATCAACATACATTGACTCATTATCGTAGAACCTCCAAACGGAAAAGGCGATTTCCTTGGCATAGTTACTGAAGAACGTCCATGACGTCACTTTCCCTGAGACAGTCAACGTCATATCTGTCACGTTTGCAACGACGTAGTGCTTTGCAGTCCCAATTTTTGAGCGCTTATATATTTCTTTATCCGTGAATAGATCGACTTTGGTTGTGACATCTCTATCTGTTACATAAAGGAAAAATCGAAACATGTTCCTAAGAGCCTTAACAATTTATTTTCTTATATTGAATATCACGCTTTAGATGGTATGGTCATCTTTTTCATGTGATTGTTTAGTACACCATCACTTGATAACGATTGCCGTGCCATCGAAAATTGTAAATCACAATAAATTAATGTAAACAGAATGTTAATTGATATTCTGTCATAATTCATCATGCGACAACGAAGTATATATGATTGAATCCGTTTATCGCCGTTTTAAACTTAATTCCGTTCTTATTACCGCGGCTATTCAACGAACGTTTTTTTCTGGCCTTCTCTAACCAGTATTCCAAACAACTGTATTCCCAGGTAACTGTCTTACTTCCTATATAGATTATTCAGCCCATTGGTGGAAGACTATTGACGCTAGATATAATGCCTTTTTAGTTTGATGTAAAAGTAAACTCAAGATGTATGTACGAGTGACATATGAGCCATTCGACGAGAAAACTAACGTTGTGGACTCTGCGTAATGTATCGACCCAGATTTACCTAATTATGTCGCGCAGGCCACCCGGAGAGACACGTTTTGAATCTAGTGTTTTTGTTCTGTTTCAGGAATCATTACTCTATACATTATTCTCCTGAGACGAAATGTGTCGGCTCAGAATAGCCTGCGCGGACTGCGATTGATATATTATGCAGAGTCCATAATATTGCTTTTCTCGTGGAACGGCACATATGTATATCTACTGCCAAGCAGATATGACGATAGTCCAACCGTTTTGTAGAAACAAACTAAACAAAAATACATAATTAAGCAGTTGTGTTAAGCTGGTGAATTTATACTAAAACTACTTCAATGAAAACATCTTGCTACATGTACATTGTATAAATGTTATATCTGCTTGATTAATTTCAAACTTTTCTTATATACATGTACACATAAAGATTTCTCTTCTAACTGATACAACCTCGGTGATTTCAGTTGGAAAACAGCATCAGTGAATTATTTATTCAAGATTATAAGTAAATGCCACATATTCACCACCATGCAATAACTTACGCAGACAAATCAAAGAAGATCCAGTCAAGTTCCCGGATGGTAAACATGCCCGCAACGCATCACCAGAACCCTTGAAATACCCGTCATTGCACTGGTACTCTATATGCTGTAACATAGATAGATAACTACTTTACATTCGGTTTTCGTCAACAATAGGTGAAATCGTAAATGGCTAATTCGGCAGAAATTCATTCCTGATTTTAAAAATTATCACCTGATTTAAACAGATTATTTAACTTAGGTCTCCAATTTGTTATGATTTCTTTTGATTTTGACGTTCATGGTAAATTTCCGTACTAAGTCGGTATTATTAACAGTATATAGGCTCAGGGATTTCCGTCCGAAGTCGGAAGAGATCGGTGTTGTTCTTGGTATTGTAGGTCCTTTGCAGTGGAAATGACCAACCAATCTACGAACGATATCGATCTCTAACGACCTCATACGGAAACGTGCAACGCAAAAACGGTTTATGTTACCGTTATTTTCTGCTATTTTGACGGAAATGCAACATGTCAACGTTGAAACCAGAGACATGCGTTTATATGTCTCTGTTGAAACAAGGGAGTGAACAACGCCACACTCAAAATACACGAACTTTTAATTAAAAGAATTTGAAATTCGGGTTTTTGATATACATGTAGACAGACTAATAAAAGACTGTGGACCCTTTGAGATTATTGGTTTGCACATATCACATACTTGACAAGATATATTTTAAACGCAATAAGACTATGATTGCACAGTCTAAATCACTAGAAAATGTTAATTTCAATTTCAAAAAACAAAAACAAAATTAAACAGTATTTTAAAGTATTCAAATATTGCCTCAAGGAATACAATTGTTGAATGGTCTTAAATTGTTTTGTTAATTGACATGCAATTACACTGCTTGATGATGTTGTCTTATGAACTCGTTAAAAAATGTAATGTTTCTGTCATAAGGAACTCAAGTTATGTGTTAGAAAACAACTACCAGTAAAATACAAAGAAATTGGTATTAAATGTAAACATTCTTATATATATCATTTACCATCAATGTTTCAACGTTATATATGAATTGGTCAAGCATTTGCTGCATGAAAATGTAATATAATTGTAATGGGCCAGAAGCTTTATACATATCTATAAAATATTGCCCTTTGCATTGTCGTTATTCTTGATATTTGGGCTCACAAAGTCACAATATCCTTTGTCCTGCAATGCACGACTTTGAACAACATATTGACACACATTAACACAGATAAACCTACATATTCGCCATTGATCCACTTTGTTCGCTACCCATTCATTAACTTTCAGCAAAAACTACAGGTAAATTTACAATGATTTGTCTGACGTTGACGGAAATCAAAATTATACCTGCCAGCGATTGTTGGTTTAAATAGTATGCACTTTTAAAAATTGTCCGCGAGTGTTGGTTTAAGTAGTATGTACTTTTAAAAGTTGTCCACGATTGTTGATTTTAGTAGTATGTACTTTTAAAAGTTGTCAGCGATTGTTGGTTTAAGTAGTATGTACTTTTAAAAGTTGTCCACGATTGTTGATTTTAGTAGTATGTACTTTTAAAAGTTGTGCGCGATTGTTGATTTAAGTAGTTAGTACTTTTAAAAGTTGTCGGCGATTGTTGGTTTAAGAAGTATGTACTTTTAAAAGTTATCAGCGATTGTTCGTTTATGTAGTATGCACTTTTAGAAGTTGTCAGTGATTGTTGGTTTAAATAGTATGTACTTTTAAAAGTTGTCAGCGAGTGTTGGTTTAAGTAGTATATACTTTTAAAAGTTGTCAGCGATTGTGGTTTTAAGTATTATGTGCGAACTGTTTAGATGATGAAGTGCTTAGAGCGTCCGCATTGACATCAGGAGACCAAGGCCCGTATTCACAAATTATTCTTAATTCATTCTAAATTCTGAATGTATTCACATTATTAAGTAATTAAGACTAACCCTAACCCTTAGTATTAACGTAGCACAACAATTGACTAAATATTGTCGTTCAAAAAACCAGGAAATGTTTGTTGTTTGTTTTGTATTGGCGATTGGTTTGATAATCGCCACGATGCTAACAAAAACAACAACAACGAAAAAGTTTACATAGTCAGTTGACTTTTTATTCCTTACTGCAAACCAATTAACCTACATCCGTTAAACCGCCAAATATATAGTTCCATCAGTGATGCAGAGACACGATTAATAATAATCATGTCAGTGCTCCTTTGGTACCGGATTGATACTAAGATTTGAGATTTATTGATGTAATATCTGGAGTTAAATTATGTAACTATTATTATTCTCCATGTTTGGGCAGATAATAAATATCATTGCGCGTTCTATAACTAGGCGTCTGAAAATTCCCAAAGGTTCTATAAATAGCTCTCGAGAAATTTTATCGATTGTTCTTAAAACTCAATATTATAAACGCTTTATTGTGTAGTTGTTGCAATATATGAAAGCGTCTAGATGCTAAGAATGGTTTACACAGGTTTAAAGGATTCGATGGCATGCAGTGTACAAGTTAGACACGATGTACGTTCTAGCGTCAATTAGCAATCAATGCTGAAAGTGTAGCAGAATTGAGTTGGAGATCGAGCATTATCGTATATGCCTATATATATTGAAAATCGCAAGGCATACACCAATATACTACTTGTTACTTTGCAGGATTTTCTACACGATCGCCAATACTGTGCCATCGGCCCTTTGATTTATTATTAAAAATTGGAATGTGAATGATATATAGAATGGTTTATAATACGGACCCAAGTCTTGGTACCCGATCGGATCATTCCAAATACTTAAAATTGACAATGGGGGATTTTAATCAAACTGACCTCTCCGACGGAAATGGAGTCATTTCCGGTTATAGGTGTAGCCATGTATCCCAAGTTAGTTTCGACAGCACATGTGGTCATTGGTCGACATTCTGTATGTATATATAATGTTAAAAACAACTTTAATGAAAGGAGAAAATATAACATTCATTTATGAAATCGTTGATATTTTCAATAAAAAATATTTACATAATTCTACCCAGATTTACCTATTTTAGAGTTATGTTCTCCCTCGAATCTTAATTACACCAGACCTAAACTTCGCTGCAGTAGAAAACGCTCATATAGATCGTGCGTGGCAAAAGAAAAAATGGCGTCCTATTTCAAACTCATTTCAATAATATATTTTCATTAACATATAGTGTCAACATTATTGCCTCCTTTACTTTGGTGCTATGCCGGAAAGGCTTAAATTTGTAAGTAAGCGTTATTTACTTACCACCGACACCACAGGATTTTCGACAGTTATGCCACGAGTAATCCGGGTATTTTGAACACATATCCGGGGTATTCTGGAGGTCCGCCTTACACTCATCTGATTGGTCCTCACATTCGGATTTCTCATGGTTTACTACAAGAATAGTTATTATAGCTTTATAATACTCCAAATAAATGTAACTAGGTTTCGTAAGGTACTATACTACTATGACAGTCTGCATCTACACAATAACGAAAATGATGCACTGATTGTTTGGGGCTTAACGCTGATTTCAACAATTATCACGGCTGCCAGTTCACCTACTAGCTTTCTCACACCAGTACACAGCTCAACATATTTTCCAAGCAGTTAGCTGCTTTTCTACGTAGACTTTCCGCCTATTAGTGACAGATCTTTGTCAAACGTCGAAGATAATGATAGACGAACTGGGATTTCGAACTCACAACCCCTGGATTAACAGCCCGCGTCGCTACTGACTGACCTACCGGGGCTGGGCAATGCCGCAAGTTAAAGAACTGACAATTTCTCGTGCAATTGCGTATATTATGTACACCAATGGGATTTAAAACCCTTGTTCTGCTGTACGTGACATTAAACAACGTTTTCATATCATGTCATATTCTAATTTAAACGTTATTTAAATAGACCAATAACAGTCTACATTGTCTATTACTCATTTAAAAGAACAATTGAGCCTGTGCTTAAGGCCGCCTTTGAAAAGCAATTTCCTGTCAAAAGCAAACACCCTATAAGTTAGAAAATAGCTCACCTTCTGCATAAATTACCCTGCAAATAAAGACCACCTGTGAAAGAAGACCAGAGTGTTGTTTTCCCATGGTTGATTTTTATAAACAGGTTCCAGAGCAAAGGCTACTCCAATTGTGATAAGACTTTGTCAAACAGTGGGGGTTCGAATCCAAAATTAAGCAGGTTCTGCCTTTGGGATTTGTCTTCAAGGCGCATGTGCGGTTTAAATCGGCAGATATTGACCGTGATTAGTATAAGCAAAACTGTTCGAAATCGATCTTAAAAGGTTTCATCCCTTATTAGACAAAACTATTGAGTATAAGCATGATACAATTGAATCCAAACTAGAGATGACATAATAAAGCAAATTTTATTATTGAAACTGCGAGAATAAAGTGGGACCACTGTTAATAAGATTATTGTTAGCAGCTAGTGCTATATTCATATTTCATTTCCAATTCTAAAAATTATAGAATCAGAGATCGCAAATTCTTAATTTATTATAACGTTCATCTATAAACTATATACCTATAGTCCGATACGAGTTTTAATTGATACTTATTAGAGTATCACATTATCAAATATGTAAATACAACTATGTTTCAGGATAGTCAACCATTATTTGAACAGGGCAAAGACATATAAGCCGTTCAACGAGAAAACCATTATTATTGACTGCGTGAAGTATCGACCCGGACCAGCATAGGCATTCCACGCAGGCTTATCCGTGAAGAAACCTTTCGCCTGCTGTGGATATTCTGTTTCAGGAATCATTACTCTATACCTCTTTCCTCTGAGACGAAATGTGTCGGCTCGGATTAGTCTGCGCGGACTGAGCAGGCTGATCTGGATCGATACATTACGCAGAGTCCATAATGATGATTTTCTCGTGGAACGGCTCATATATATATTCTATTACGGTTTATAAAACTTTAGTCGTGTCAAACGGAAAGTGTTTTATTGGCTATCCGTCTCGGCAAAACGGAAAGGTACTTTAGATTCGGCACTAAACCAGACGAGCTATGCGGAAGTTACATATATCCCTCTTCTTCATAATGCTCCTGTAAATGTGGGACGCTAAATAAGCATGACAGCCAAAGCCTGACGCTTGCTTGAACCGTAAGAACTGGCTAAATGGATCTGAGCAATTGGAGTCTATGCAACGCCTGTAATCCAGCAGGTTGGGATATATTGGTTTCCTACCTTATATATTAATATCTCGATTTGGGATAGAAGTTACGGTAACAATATCAACTTCTATGTCCGCCGGGATATGACCTCAGCTGCATTAAACCACAAATCAACATATGTTCTTAATAATTGTCGAACCTGGTAGTCCGTCGAACGTTGATAAAGTAAGAATTATGTTTGCCTGACGCAACACAAATGTAGTTAGCCACACATGTAATAAGCAATGTAATAGTAACATGTCTCACATGAAACAGTAAATGAGCCGTCTCGCGAGAAACCAACATAGTGGACATTGCGTAAAGTATCGACCCGGATCAGCCTAAGCCTGCCGCACAAACTTACCCGAATAGACACTTTTCGCCTCGTGTGGATTTTCTGTTTCATGAATCAGTAAGTACTCTCTACTCCATCCCCCTGAGACGAAATGTGTCGGCCCGGATCAGTCTAGCAGTAACGCAGAGACCACAATATTGGTTTTCTCGCGGGACGGCTCAAATGTCTATTGAACACATGCGAGAATTTGGATTGAATGTAAACGTGCACTTACTATCAAACTGATACTCGCATACTATACTCCTCAGATCCGTACAATAAGTATCGTCCCATAATCCGGTGTACCGCATTTGGGCACAGTCCTGATTCCCACGCTTGTCGTTGGGTTGTCCTAAACGAAGAGAAACCGGACTGTCAAAACACTTAGTTCATTGGAAAAACAGGAGATTAGAAATCGGACTTTATAACAAGTGACGTTCGCCAATCAATTTAAATGGATTCTAATTGTAAATTTGAAGAAATATTAAATTTCAAAGCAACACAATTTAAAACGGGATAAACCATTATGGTACAGCCAATCAGGCATTGTTTTGCATTGTTAATTTAGAATAATTATTAAAATGGTATTTAGCACGATTGGGTCCTGGAAATAGTTCACACTTTTACAAAAGTACTCAGAAAGATATTCACATCAAACAAACACGGGACCCTTTCTTATAAGAGGACGTCTCCAAACGGGTAAACGCATTTCTGAACATAAACTAGCGTATAAGATCATGTATGACAAACAACTGCAATTTAGGTTCATTCAATATTTTTTATTTAATTTAACACCCGAATTTTGTCAAGAAATATGAAGAAATATACGCCATTCTCTAACAGTAGCCTTGAAAAATTGATACGAAGGATCCTACACATTGCCATTGTAAAATTGCGTTCTCTTACGATCAAAATCCCCATTACAATTTCTTACATGTGTATTGTTCCATTGTATTACCTGAATCCCAGTTTGTCCAATTATCTGAAAACAAGGAACCATCTGACCATCGCCAAACGCGCTCACTGTCAGGTACCGCGCCCATCCATACGTTGGTAGTGTCGTATCTGTATAACAATTCGTCAACAGATCAGTTGTAAAACATATTTGAGCCGTCCCACGAAAAAACGAACATTGTGAAATCTGCGTAAAATATCGACCCTGATCAGACTAAGCATGCCGCCCAGACTAATCCAGACATACACTGTTCGCCTCCTGTGGATTATCTGTTTCAGGAACCAATACTCTATATCTCTATACCCCTAAGACGGAATGTGTCGATCCGGATTAGCCTACACGGACTGCGAAGGCTGATCTAGATCGATATATTACGCAGAGACTATAATGTTGGTTTTCTCGTGAAACGGCTTATTTGTATTGAATTTAATTTCTAATGACAAATGTAAAAACTGATCCTATATATGAGACGTTCCACAAGAAGATCAACAGTATGGACTCTGCGTAATGTATCGACCAAGATGAGGCTAATCCTGGCCGACACATTCCGGGAGGAAAAGTGTGTGTCTGGGTTAGCTTGTGTGGCACACTTTGGCTAATTGGGGTCCACAATGTTGGTTTTCTCATTACACGGCTCATATGCAAAGTTTAGTGTAACAAAGTAGCAACTCAATAATACAGTATAACTTGTTTATTACGAGATGTACACATGTCCCAAAACCCCCAGTCGTTGCTCTTCCAACAACATGACTACTCAGCTCACGTCACCAGAGTGACTGTTTTGATATGAAAACAATCCAGTACTTATACAATCTCCCAACTGCCTTAGGGAAGTAAGTCTATTAACTATTGGTCAGATGTCAAACCCTGTAGACTGATCAATTACGCCTGCCAAAAGGAACAATGAAATTATAGAAGGATAACCGAGTCACAGAGAAAGATGGTTGATTAAGCTAACCGTGTCACAGATAAAGATGGTTGATTATATCTTCACACCTTCCCATGTTGATTATATAAAGAATATTACATAGGAATACTTTAAAAAGATCTAAGACCTTAGTTGCAGTGACGACCAATCCTTAATAAAACATATACAAGTATTTATAATTAATAAATGGTTATGTAGATAACTGAAAACAATAGTCATTCATTAATTCAAGTGAATTGAATATTTGCAATTTAAAAGAAACAATTACATGAACACTGTATTAACATAGTTGTACTGAATAAGTAGGAAATGTTAATGTAGAAATGAACGTGAAATAGTCAATACAACAAGGTAACAATATAAATATTTCTCCAAACAGTACGATGATTATTATCGATCCAACAGTCTTGTATTTCTTAGCACTTCGTAGTATCCAGAGGATTGAACTCATATTGAATTATTGTTATTTACGGCGAATCATCAGTAGAAGTAGTAGCATCAGTAGTGGTAGTAGAAGTAGCATCAGTTGTAGTATCAGAAGCAGTTGTAGTTGTACTATCAGAAACAGTTGTAGCTGTAGTCCTTTTATGACGAAGGCCACACAATATGTTTATCATAGGGTTGATTGAAATGTTGTTATTCATTCCGTAGATTAGTAGTAATAACAGTCGAATAGGTAGTATCACAGTTTAAGTCCAACATATAAGGAGTTAGAAATATTGTCATTTTCTCAAAGTTGAAAATGAGATCCTTATGGTTGAAATTATGTTATTCTTCAGTTGCATATGTTCTTCTGTGTAGTAGTGCCTTGAATACATGTGTATAATGGAAACATCATGGAATGAAACTCTAGGTTAGATGAGCTCTTCCGACAACAGAGCAATTTCTCCGGAACAATCTTAATGGCTGCTTCATTTGCCTTCTGCGAGGTGGTAGTGAATCTAACACTCGAATCAATGCTCTTAGCTGACTCTTAGCAAGATGCAATAGCATGTCTTATTCTTGAATTAACAGAATGAATTAATAGTGATGCCTTAGTAATGTGCAAAAGAATAAATATGAGTGTCAATTGATACTGGTAGTTAGCAATTTGTCATTAACGGATGCAATTAATTATGATATATCAATAATAACACGCTTAAACCAATAACAAACTTGAAAAACGATAAAATGGCCATTATATTATATATACAGGTATACCTTTACTACACTATAATTGTAATTGGAATTTTCATCCATATGCTACATTAAGTAAAATTCTTACATTAGCATTTAATACACAACAATTTTCTTGGAACCATTATAGGCAAGAATACATTCATTTATTTAACTCTTATTTACGCATAAGCACAACTTTTTAAGTCTTGTTATAAAAACCGCGTTTCTATTTTACGTGTGAATAACCATCACAATATTATATATTAGCTAGTACGCTTATAATATTTATCTTCTAATTAACTTATTTAATTAATAGGTATAAACCTAAATCTCGCTCAAATTTCTTCTCACAATATTATATAATTAGCTAGTACGCTTATAATAATTATCTTCTAATTAGGTAACTGATTTACTTTAATTCTTGCTGAAATCTTAATTAACATCTGTCAATCTCCATGTCACTTAACGGAGCTGACAAGGACTCGTCATCAAACATAGACAATTGATCGGGAATATTTGATTGCATTGTTTGATCACTAACAACTGACATATCACTCTCATTTTGTCTGTCTGTACCGTGAATACGCTCGTATTCTAAACGCCTAAGACGTGCTTCTAACTTACTTAGTGGAATATTATCTTCACTCTTTTGACTGGTTGAGGACTCAGAACTATTTTTATGTTTGTCAGTTACTTTTGTCATTTTAACTTTACGTTTTGGAATTAAAACTTGATTATCTAAATCTGTATTATCATCAGAGCTCTCTGAAACAATTTCAGGAGGAATAACATATCTGCGATTTCGAATAGGTCTTGGATTTATAGTTTTAGTGGAAGGAAGAGTCCACTCGTCAATTTCTGCTTTTCTAACTTGATCAACATTGCATTTGATTATCTTGTTATCTAATTGATTTTTAAGTATTAATTGCTTTGAACCATCAAATTCGATTACTCGGTAGTATGAAATCCATTGAGGAGATGTCTTAGAAGTGCGTTGGAAATTTTTGTAATAGACCGGGTCATTTACATTGAATTCTACTTGTTGGGCTTTCCTATTGGCATATTTGTTACGCCTTCTTCTTGATTTAGTGATTTGCTTGAATACATCACAGTAAATTTCGTGATTTCTTTGTAGTAATTCTTTATGGAATTCGTTGCCAACATAAGGTAATCTTTTTCCTAACATTGAATCAATAGGTAGTACTGGGTCTCGACCAAATACTATGAAAAATGGGCTATGTCCAGCCGATTCTGATGGATTAAACCTGATGCCAGCAAGGGCTTGTTCTAGTACAATATCGAAGTCCATCGGATTATCCCTAGTAAGCTTACATAGAATGGCATTTAAACTTTTATGCGAACGTTCATTTTTTCCACTAGCCTGGGGGTTATATGTGACAGTTCTACGATGTTTGATATTTAATTCTTGCATAACATCTTTGAACATTTTAGAGGTGAAAACGGACCCGTTGTCTGTCAGTATTGATAAAGGAGAGCCATATTTCCAGAATATCTTTTCGAAAAGTGCGTTAACAACGTCCTCTGTAGTTGCAGTTGGTGACGCAACTATTTCAGGATAACCAGAAAGTTCATCCATAAATACTATCATATATTTGCTATCTGAAGCTGTGGGAGCCATCGGTCCGACGATATCACATGAAATGTCAGAAAAAGGGTAGCTTGGTATTATCTGATCTTGTAAAGGCGATGTTATGGTTTTAAGATTGACAGTTTGACAGGCTATGCATGTCTTTACAAATGTGTAAATAGCCTTGAAAAGGTTGGGCCAGTAATATGCTTTTCGCACGGCATTAAACATCCTATTCACACCAGGGTGTCCTATATTATGATATGCAACTAAAACCATTTCCTTTAATTGACTAGGAACATATATTCTTGGGCAAGGGTAAATATCCTTATCTGACAAGTAATGTAAAATGTCCTGAATCATAACAAATCTCCTATTTTCAGCTTTAGTTAAAGAGTTCGTCTGCACTCGTTTTATTAATTTTTTGAGATCTAAATCTAATTCCTGTTCTGTTTTCATATCTAGAGTAACTAAATTTTCTGGGGTAGTAATTGGTATAGTTTCTGGTGCCTCATATGCATTTTTTAATTCATCATGATTAATTGCTTGGCTATTAATAACATTAATCGTAGTTCCTTTATTATGTTCTGTCATAATATCAGTGTCTGAATCAAAAGTCGATTCTTTAACTTGTCTTGATAAAAATTCAGCTACTACATTAGTTTTTCCAGGTACGTATTCAATTGAACAGTCATAACATGAAATTTCTAATGCAAATCTTTGTAGAAGTTTATTATCGAAATTTGAAGATAACAAATAAGTTAGAGGTTTGTGGTCTGTTTTAATTACAAATTTTGATCCCTGTAAGTAACAATCAAGTCTTTTTAGGCTATAGGTAATTGCAAGAGTTTCCTTCAGAATTGTGGAATATTTCCTTTGCGTTATAGATAAAGCATGACTAAGGAAGAATATCGGTAGTTCATCTCCCTTTTTTCCTGTTTAATTTTGCATCAAAACGGCGCCTATGGCGTAATCACTTGCGTCTGTATATAATATGTAAGGTTTATTTATGTCTGGGTGACGTAAGAGCGGTAATTTTTCAAATTGAGTGATCAATTTCTCAAAACTGTTTTGACATTCAAAAGACCATTCGAATTTAACATTCTTTTTAGTTAATCTTACCAATGGGAGGCTAATTTCAGCAAAGTTTTGAATGAATTTCCTATAAAACCCGACAAAACCTAAAAATGATCGTACGTCCTTAACATTCTGTGGAGTTTTAATTTGTCTAAGAGCTTTAATTTTATCAGCCTTAGGTCGAATACCTTCTGCTGATATTTCATGTCCAAGGTAATTGGTTTTATCTTTAACAAATTCGCACTTTTTAAGTTTAAGCTTAAGACAATTAGCTCGCAGTCGCCTAAATATTTCTTTTATGTTACGGAAATGTTCTTCAAGAGTCTTAGAGTATATAAGGAAATCGTCTAAATAAACAAAAGCAAATTCTTCACATCCTTTAATAACAGAGGACATGATTGATTGGAACTTTCCAGCTGAAATATTTAAACCTTGTGGTAAATCTGTCCACTCAAAAAATCCAAATGGAGTGGAAAATGCAGTTTTTTCCTGAACTGATTCTTTAATTGGTATTTGGTGATATGAATTCAAAAGATCTAGACAAGTGAAATATTTTGCTCCATTTAAGGACGCTAAGATGTCTTCGTTACGAGGCAGTGGATAAGCCGTAGTCTTAATAATCTGGTTTGTTTTTCTGAAATCAATTACAAGACGCTTGGTGCCGTCTTTTTTGTTTACCAGAATACACGGATTATTGAATTCTGAGTGTGAATGACGTATGATATTTGCCTTGAGCATTTTATTAATTTTTTGTTTAAAATTTCCTCTTTCGCTGAATGGAATTCGATAAGGTTTTTGCCTAATCACTTGATCTGTGTTGGTCTCTATAGCAACAGAGCCATATGGATACCTTCCTAGATCAAATTCATTTTTGGAAAATACATCATTATAACTTGAAATTAATGTATTTAACCTGTCTTTATGTATATTTGGAACATTAACATTTTCATTAACCGACTCGACTGAAGAGATATTATGCGATGATATCGGCGGTATTTGCGGCCGATCTATCAATGAAATGTCATGATCCTTATCTATTTGATGTAATTTACCCACAACGCATCCGCGATGAAGTGATATAGTCTTGTTTGACAGGTTTGATATTATAATTGGTACCCTACGGTAATTGGAAAGTGTCACTAAAGTATTTGAAAGCTTTAGATGTGGTTCTGTATCAAGGTAACAATTTTCTATACTTGAAATTTCATAAGTTCCTTCATTAGAAATACTGGGATTTTGTTTTAGTTTTCCTGGCAATTTGTATGTCGTCATAGGTTTTAATTGTACTATTTTGGTTAGTCGCACAATAGAGGCTATACAACGATCGTCTTGCATAGAGACATAAGTATCTTTATTTTTTATGCAATTTAAATCAAAATATATTCGACAGGAATTTGCCGATAAGAAATCTTTGCCTATAATTGCATTTCTAGAAAGATTATCAACTATAATGAATGTATGGTTGATCATTAGTGAATTAATTTTGACATCTAAATTGGCTGTTCCTAACACCCTTATTGCATCGCCAGAGGCAGATTGTAGTGAAATTGATGATATTTCTAAGTTAACTGATTTGAAAGTTTTAAAAATGCGTTTTTTAATTAGAGAGAAGGATGCTCCTGTATCGATTAAAAATCTCAGAGGGGTATTACCTATCTTGAAAACACATGAATTTGGTATTTCTTTATTATCTAAATGAGAATTAAACGCATTATTTCCTATTTTTCTTGTGTCTGAAGCTCCGAGGAAAACACGAGGTTTCCTATATTTTGGAACAAAGGGTTGTAAAGGGTTTAACCGTAAATATTCGATACATATTGCACGTATATGACCGACACGCCCACAAAACCAACACTGAATTTGTGTGTTTTGTCTTTTATAGTTTAAACTAGTATGTTGCCTATCAAATTTGTATTTTACTGAATTTATTTGTCCACGCCTTTTCCTACAATAATTATATTCATGTCCTGAAATCTTACAAAAAGTGCAAAAGCTTGCACTGCGTAAATGGTCAATTTATTTTTATGTTCATTATTAGAATTACGCGAAGACTGAAAATCCCTATTCCTAAGTTCACA
This sequence comes from Serripes groenlandicus, assembly GCA_031761405.1. Taxonomy (NCBI): domain Eukaryota; kingdom Metazoa; phylum Mollusca; class Bivalvia; order Cardiida; family Cardiidae; genus Serripes; species Serripes groenlandicus. Next base: position 3,535,485 of record JASEVX010000015.1, read on the forward strand.
GCGTTTGGGAATTGATATCTCATTTGCAGCTAATTCTACAGCTTGCTGAAATTTAATTGGAATGGCCCTGATCAAAGTCTGTCTCAGTTTATCACTATATAAACCGTTAATAAAAATACCAACAGTTTGGTGGTCAATTAAAGCAGTACATTGTTCAAAACCTTTGTAAGATCCGTCACACAAACTCAAAATTCTTTCTGCAAATGCTTGTAAGTTTTCTGATTCGAATTGCGTAATATTGCTTAACTTTGAAAACTGAATATGACTGTTATCTCTGAAAACCGTTCACATAGTGCTGTCTTTAATTGCTGCCAATTTGGTACAGGAGTTGTAGTCAAAAGTCGCAAAATGTAATCAGAAACGTAACCTGTACTATATTTAAATGCCAAAAGTGGTGTCTTAGTTTCATTTAAGTTATTTATTAAAGCGCATTTTTCAATTGATTTGATCCATATCTTAAATTTTGAAGTATCTCCATCGAAAACTAGTATATCATTTGACAATTTATTTAAACTATAATTTGTTAGTTGTTCTGTTAAATTTATAAAAGACAATGCTAGTTCACCATCTGCCATATGTCAGCCTGAAACAATTTTCAAAGTGTATAAATGATTCACTCACCCGTTGCCTCATAATGTATAGTGGTAGTAGTTCTCCAGATCCTTAGGTCTCGGCGCCAATTAAATGTTATGTTACAAAGTAGCAACTCAATAATACAGTATAACTTGTTTATTACGAGATCTACACATGTCCCAAAACCCCCAGTCGTTGCTCTTCTAACAACATGACTACTCAGCTCACGTCACCAGAGTGACTGTTTTGATATGAAAACAATCCAGTACTTATACAATCTCCCAACTGCCTTAGGGAAGTAAGTCTATTAACTATTGGTCAGATGTCAAACCCTGTAGACTGATCAATTACGCCTGCCAAAAGGAACAATGAAGTTATAGAAGGATAACCGAGTCACAGAGAAAGATGGTTTATTAAGCTAACCGTGTCACAGATAAAGATGGTTGATTACATCTTCACAGTCGATAGAGAGAAAATATTGATGGAACACAAACCTCGTTCGATTAGCCCTTTATCAAGAAAGCAGATTTATATTTTATTGTAAATGATTCTAATTTTATTTCACAAAAGATATATACATGTACATGATATACATACATTTGAAATATGTCCTGTTGAACATGTACTTTTGATGTATACATACATGTATGATTTTATGAAGGGTTCAAGTGCATACTTTCGCGTCATTAGAAAGTTTCTCCAAGTTTGTCAGTACAAATTAACTGTTACGAACAATGTTGGATACGTTTGTATGTTATATGTTTGATCTACAATGCACTTATGTGGAAGAAGTCAGTCCTTTACTAAACACTTTAACAATATCACCTCTTTACTCAGACGTAGTTAATGCCAATATTAACGAAATAAAGGAATTAAATCAGTTCCATGAATATTAGAGCGGACGACCAGGGTTCAGTCACAACCCACTCTCGGGTCATACCGAAGACTTTAATATGGATTGCCTCCTTGACACTCGGGGATGTGGGCTAGCACTACGATCGTTATCAGAAAAACATTACCAGTATTAATTGTAATGTATTAAGTATACGCAATGTTATAACTGAAAAACTTTTGAACGCGGCGAAAAAACACAATTTAACGAAACAAATATATATATATAAGCCGTTCCACGAGAAAACCTGATTGTGTGACTTTTCGTTTAGGGAGTTATAATATTTGGATTGTTTTCGCTTCATTGAATTGGCAATTTTACTCAATCGATTTCAAAATTATGCTAAATAAACATTAGATCTATATTGTGTCCAAATTGCATTGAATTATATCTGAACGTTAGCGAGATAGACCCCAAACGTGTAGGTGTGGACTTAGTAAAGTATGCGATGTGGTTCTGAAAGAAGGTTCCCTATTTTCTCCATTCATCGAGAACTGACCAAACAGAGCAGCAAAAGGAGTTAAAACTTACTCGTCATATCCCACAAGACGTTGTACAAACTTGGAGACCTCCGGGCTATCCACTTTAACCGGTACTGACCCTGTCTCGTTACACATAGCCACAGCAGTGTCGTAATCGACTTTAACGGTATAGCCTAACCAGTTGAAGCATCTTTGGTTGAATGGAGCGAACCCGGTCGGACAGGCTGATAATGTACAACATAACAATACCATAACAATACATCAACAATACCTTACGAATACATTAACAAAACCATAACAATACCTCAGCAATACCTTAATAAGAATACCTTAACAAGTCCATAACAATACCTTAAAGGTGCTTAAACTCCAGATGGAAATCAACATTTTGAAATGTTGAAACTTCTGGAAATATTGCTGATACCGACAACAAAATAAGTAATAAATAGTTCAAAACATGTACAAAACTTGGCTTACTGGGTATGTCTACCCAGTAAAAATGTAAAAAATAAAGCACGAACGATCAATATTTAGATGTTTATTGTACTTGAAAGTGAAATTAATACTCTAATTTTATCCAAGAATTAAGATTCTAATATATTTCAATACAACTTTTGAACATTTTTAAAACTTTGTCTGTAATATCTATAATCTATATTAAGTTCAGCTCCTTTAACTCAATGATACGTCAATGGCATCGACTATAATGTGTAAGAGTTCCCAGTTTTGAAAACATCCGAGAAAAGAAATTCCATCTTAATTAAAAGGAAATATATTGGTTTCCTTTTATCCGACAACATTTTGAACCCTTTCCCACTTGTTTACGCCTCTACAGCAGATTGCTTTTGAAACATTCATTGTGATCGTCCATTGTTTCCAAAAACGTGTTCAATGCTTTCTGCCGCAGATTTTCTAAATGTGGAAAAGAGTAAACGTATCTGATGTTTATGTGACAAATGGCACCAGTATCAAAACAAGCGTTAAATTCAGGTTATCGGTCTAAATCCATGTTTGCACCATGTCATACAACATTGCTGATTCCACGTGTCTCAATTGGCTCAAATTCAAAGAGTCGTGAGTGCAAATCACAGCTCAGCTCAGTTCTTACAGATATTGTCTAGCACCGTATGTTGGATTATATTGGTCTATTGTGCTGACTTACGTTCTAATAAGAGCCTTCACTGTACGCCTAAACTTGGAGAGGCCATAGATAGATATCTGGCCAAAAGATAGTCCCAAAGACTGTTAATCAAGTCTGATACTACTTAATGTTATGTTTTTTACGCATGCTAGTCAACTAGGATTTCCTTTGGATTGTTAAATTCTTTACTAAATTGAATCGCCTAATCTGGGGTAAGTGTTATCTTGTTGTCCGATTAAGGTGGCGACGACAGGACCATTACAAACCTCTTGGCTAGGTTTAAACGTACTGGTGGTACGACGGACGTAGACGTACTCGTATACATATCACAGTCATATGTCAGGAAAGAGCTATAAAACGGCTACATTTGATACAGGGGAGTCATTAAGGCAACCTGTGGTCAAACTGGACGTTGACGTGCTATTCTGTGACTTTTTTTATTTTACGTTTAACTCATTCAGTGCCGAATTGTTTAAAGTAGATTCTTCCATACAAAACATTGCAATAATAGCATCTCCATTTATCTTGTTATAAGACTTTGGAAATATCTTTATAACCAAAAGGATCAATGCTGATTTCAGGTGAGACAGCTCGTTACGAGCTTACTCGCATGAATCTGTATTGTTTGCATTAATGATGTCAGGTCCTGTTGTTAGAATATATTCCAAAGCATATCTAAATTAGGTCTGAAATTCAAAGTGTTGTTGAGTTTACAATACCAATTTAGACTATGTGGCTCAACCTGCAATTAAGGCTCTTTATACGTCTATAGGCGAACAGTGCAGAGTGGTGTGAGCCTATGTACCCGCATAGTCAACCGCCGCTGTGACTTAGTCGTAGAGCGTCCGCCTTGGATGGGACATGTCGCGGGTAAAATCCCCGACCGGGTCATACCAATTTTGTTTAAGAACGGTAGGGATGACTTTCCCTCCTTGGAGCTCAGGGTTGTGGTGTAAGCATAACGAATGACTAGCTGGTTTCAGTATAAATGGCATATTTCTACGGGTAAGTTAAAAGAAAGTGCTGAAAAACTGTTAAAAGGAGCCTACATACATGTAGTATACAGACAAGGCCTCCACATAGTCGCACCCGAGTCTTTACTGCCCGCCTTCATTTAGAAGAGGCATAACTGTGCATTTTGGCGAAGGAGATGCAACAATACCTCACATGGCCTGTGGCAATATGTTGATACATTATTGATCGATTGAATGGGTTTTAACGCAGTTTTCAACCAATTGTCATTTATATCACGGCGACCATTTAACCTCCTCATGTCTTTATGACCTATCCACACCGTTTCTCCACACGACAATCTTTCCAAGCAAATGACTGCTTTTTCATATAGAACGTTAGCACGTTGGTGGAAGACGAATGACGAGTGGTCAAACTGACTTTGTCAAACATTTATAAAAAAGACTGGCATGTTAATTGTACTTACATCCACAGACGGTGTTAACTTTACTCCACGACCCGTCCGATGTGCACGTGCTGGTACGAAATTCTTCACTGGTTGGACAGTTATACGTCACAACGTCTCCTATGTCATAACTCGTCTTCTCCGACACTGGTGTGATTCCTTTAACGTCTGGTGGGACTGCGCAGCTTCCTGTTTGTGTATATATATATTTGAAAATGATATACTCTCACTACTATGTATACTCGACAGTCAATGTTATTGAACATTGTTCGCCTCGTATAACCGAGTTGAACGCCAGTCAGCTGCGATTCCAAAGATAAACACACGTTGTAATTGTTACGATACACGGCAATCTCATTAACACCAGATCTTAACCCGCACACTCGTAAAAGTTGTTTTGGTCTGATGGTCTGATTTTAATGAGATTTGATACACAGCAGTCAGTTGTCACTTTCGATACGATCAATATCTGTGCAGCAATATTAGGCTGGGAAGGATCGTAGAGAAACAATGTACCGGAGACCCGTAGATTTTCACACAAAATAATGAAACGAATCAAATTTATATAAAAGTCGTAGATTTCCCCCCTAATTTACCACACAGAATTATGAAAAGAATCATGTTTACTTATCAAAAGTAAACTTAAAATTCTGGCGTCAGATCATTATTAACCAAGCATCCTGAAAGTCATGGAAAAACTGAAAAGTACCATGTATCATATGAGCCAGTGCATGAGCCAAGGTACACAATGGCATTTCAGAACAGTGTATGTTCAGATCATGTAGTCAGATCACAAAAGCAAACTTGTACATTTTCGCATGCTGGCCGATATGAAGTTTGATGGTAATTTATGTTTACATTTTCCCACGTGCAGACGTAATTTAACACATTTGCATCAGACGACTTTTTAAAATATTGTCCCAAAATAAAACAAAAGCGCCTCGAAGCAAATTTCCATTGGAATATATGGAACGGTTTTTTAGTAGAAAATTTAATGTTTTGGACGATACAGGCAACGACGACGACGACGATGCCAAGGGTATCTCAATAACTCTTCTTCGAAAAACAGACGAGCAAAAAATGATCTTTAGCTGCAATGGTTTAAACTCTATTCAATAATAATACTTTCATTTATTGCAATTTTTCCAAATTTAACCTTTATGTTTTCAAATTCGCCTGCTGATATCTGTTTTAAGTTGAAAATAGTTAATATATAAAGTGATTGATTTATTGATTGGGGTTTAACGTCGTTTTCAGCAATTGTTCGGTCATATCAACTCATATATACACATGTTTTCTGGTTTTCTTACACCAGTTCTCCACACAACAGTATTTCCTATCATCTGGCTGCTTTTATAGATAAACAGTTAGCTTATTGGTGGAAGACGATTGACGTTTGTTGCATTGACTTTTGTCAAACGTTGGAAAGAATGTTGGCCGCATTTGGGGGTCGAACTCAAAACTTCTGGATTGACAGCACGTCTCGCTACACACGACTAGCTCCTGCGGCTCGGCAAAAATAGTTTAGAAGAGAAGGCCGTTGTAACGTTACTGATATAATGTGAATGTCATGTTATTTTCAGGCGAATACCATGTAAATGATATGTGAATGACATGAAGGTGTTATGTGAATGTCATGCAAATCCACATGTAAATGACATGTAAATGACATGTAAATGTCATGTACATGTCATAATAATTATATCCGAATGATTTGTGAATGTAATGTGAATGACATGTGAATATCATGCGAATGTCTTATGTGAATGGCAAGTGAATGACATGTGAATGTAAAATGAATGTCATATGGATGTCAAGTGAATAAATGTAAATTACATGTAAATGTCGTGTGTATGTCATGAAAGTTATATGTGAATGCTTTGTGCATGTGATGTGAATTTGATGTGAATGTCACGTGAATGTCACGTGATTGTCATGCGTGTTACCTCGACTCTGTGATACGCGTGGTTGGCACAGACCACAGGTCTCCATGCAGCCTCGATGAGCTTCGCCGACTTCGTTTTTAGAACAGTAGTCCTCATCTTTGGTGAGTTGTTCTTCACAATCCGGGAAAACGTCATAACAACTTCCTATAATAAGCAAAATAGTGGCATGTATATCATTGCGTGTTAACAAAAAACGATAATACAGTTACATATAAGACCAAACTTTGGAGGAAATGGTTGTTAACATTTTGGATAGAGTTAAGGGATTGGACCTCGTTGCCGAAATTAGACCATAACGTGTTGCGAGTCTGTTTATTGGAGTAGAGTTATAACACCGCCGTCTTTAGTAATAGTTTAATACTTCAGCATTACCGGGACAACTTAACAGTGCTGCCAATCTTAGTTGAAGCCTAAGCTGTCATTGTAAAATATTTGGTATTACAGACCTGCCGACCACAACACCCATGAATCAAATAACGATCACATAGTATTTTAGTAAATGCCATCACGGTCAAAGTCCACCAACATTACTTAGCACTAAGCAAAACTGATTTACCTAAATTGATATTTCGTCTTTTTTGTTTCCCAAATGAAAAGAAAAATGCCTAAATATTTCTAAATCAAGTTTTGGTTTTCAGCAAGGTAATCTACTTATGTCAACTTATGCATGTATTTAAATACATGCCACCAAACATGTTTTACAAAACAATCTGGTAACAAAAATGATGAAATATGCTTTTAAGTATTTCATTATTAACTCAGCCCTAAGTAATATCGGGGTCATTGGACACGGATAATTGTTCCTGTATGTGTAGTACAAGTCAAGGAGACAATAGTAAACACAAAGTTGATAAACCGGCATTGAAATATAGCACATCTGAAAAAGATGACATGTTTTGTAAATAAAAAATCTGAATAATTAAGTAATTTCTTTGTCAATGGCAAAAAAGTAAAGGGGAAACGGTAAATTGGTCATATTGACCAATTTCCCCTTTTCCATAAAGTTTTCAAAATAGGTGTGTATGAAGGAAAGGGTTAAACTATAACTATACATCCTTTCCTACAAGCGCAAAGCAAATGTAACGTAAACACACAATAGAGAAATACTTTACAAATACCATCAAGAAAGCAATAAATATATGTCTTAATTGTCTGAAGTGTGCAAAGACTCTGTTTGTACGAACGACTTGGGCTATTTTAATCACTTGATCGCTCTCAAAGCTTTGGTATGTACATTGTATTCCAAATGCAATTGTACCTTTGCCCATGAACAAAACATATGCAAACGACCCCTTTAAAAAGAAAATATTAAGGCAAAAACATGGCATGTATATTTAACTTAGGTCGAGTAAAGAATGATGAACAAGTAATCTTTCATCGCATTCCCACATGCAGTGATTTTTTTTGTCTCCTCTGCAACAGACGGATTTTGAAAGCACATTGTAAACGCAGAAATTGATCTTGATGAGCAATTACTCCTATTGTCACAATATTTACAACTCTTAAACATCCTTTTTCAGAGAGTTAGCATATATTTGTTTATGTTATGCTATCAATGTCGTATGCTGTAGATTTCACGGTAAAGATAGCAGACTTACCCCACATACATGCATCACAGTTTTGACGTTCGCAAGTGTCTGCGTTAGTGTAACACCATGGTTGTGTGCCTACAACAACATTACGGCATGTATTACCCGTCAACCGCCAATCAGCAGCCCTACATACATGGAGTGAAGTCATTACTAGTATTGTTACAGTTAGTGTAAAATCATGGTTGTGTGCCTACAAAAACATTACGGCATGTATCACCCGTCAACCGCCAATCAGCAGCCCTACATACATGGAGTGAAGTCATTACTAGTATTGTTACAGTTAGTGTAAAATCATGGTTGTGTGCCTTCAACAACATTACGGAATGTATCACCCGTCAACCACCAGTCAGCAGCCCTACATACATGGAGTGAAGTCATTACTAGTATTGTTACAGTTAGTGTAAAATCATGGTTGTGTGCCTACAACAACATTACGGCATGTATCACCCGTCAACCCCCAGTCAGCAGCCCTACATACATGGAGTGAAGTCATTACTAGTATTGTTACAGTTAGTGTAAAATCATGGTTGTGTGCCTACAACAACGTTACGGCATGTATCACCCGTCAACCCCCAGTCAGCAGCCCTACATACATGGAGTGAAGTCATTACTAGTATTGTTACAGTTAGTGTAAAATCATGGTTGTGTGCCTACAACAACGTTACGGCATGTATCGCTCTTCAACCTCCAGTCAGCATCCCTGTATACATGGTGTATACATGGTGTAAAGTTATGACTTGTATCGTAACAGCCCTAATAAATCCGCCCGATCCAAGGCTCAAGCATAATACTTCATTATCCGAAGGCGAACGCTCTACCACGTCGCTATAAAATGAAGCTCCCTAACAAGGCAGTATAAGTATCCCCTTATGCATACATATTTGCTGTATATACCCTATCCTAACTTTACATTCTCGAGGCTAATCACATGTTATTCCTATTTTGGGCGGTATTGTTACAGTCCTAAAAGATCCACCCTGACCAGAGCTCGAACCTTAGACATATTTGTCCGAAGGTGAACACTCTACCAGTTCGCTTCAAAAGCTAAGAAGTTAAGAAGTTTACATGTCCCCTTATACAAATATATTGGCTATAGAAGTATTACACAGCAAGTTTAACCTGATCCTGACCTTTATGATATAAATATATGATAACAATAGTTTTTTCAGTTAGATACGTAAGACGAAAACAATTTTTGTTCCCCAACATGTTGACCTTGATCTCCCAAAAATATTGTAAACATTTGTCTGCGCATGCGCGTCTTTTTTCCCCCTTAATATATTTTTAAAATTGCAAAATTTAGCACAATAACTTGGCATTTATGAAAATATTCCAATGCTCTTGTTATTAAACCCCGGTGGTTCCCAGTGGTGTTACAAAGACTCCGCTCTGGTATACTGATTGTGTTCAGTGGTGTGACTTCGGGTCGAAGTCAAGAGAAAAGAGGGAGAAATGTAACGGGAACGGGGTATAGGTATAAAAATCACTTATACAGCCTTGTTTTATAAAGACGCTGGTAAAATGGTTGACCTTTTCGTAAAGTTAAGCAACGCTCATCGCGGCTATTGCCTGCATTTTAAATATAAAAGAAAACTCTTATATAAATAGACTGGTTCACTAATCTTAATCTTCTATTGCAAACTCGAACGAGAACCAGTCTAGTGACGAACTGCTACAGAAATATCCGAGAGCTGACGGTAAAATAAGGCGCATGCGCAAGCCCATTGCCCATTGCACCAGTGGTAGTTCTAAACACTTCCAATATATGCACTGGTGCTGATGCACTCGCGAAATAAACAAGAATAATTGTTCTGAACGTGACCTGTGCGAATCAACAAAAACAACAACAACACAAATTCTTAACGTGACTTGTTCGAATCAACATACTTGAATAACAAGTAGTATACAAAGTTACAAAAACCGGCTCAACGGGACTTTAGTCACCATGCAAATAAACATAGTATTAACACAAAATAAAACATGAAATGATTAGTTTACAATTAAACATAATAATGAACTTTAAAAACAGTGTATAGAAACAGATATATATCACATATTATGCCATTTCTATTTTCACGCAGTGTTTACAGCTCTGTACTAAAATGCAATTGTCAAGAAGTAATAAGTTGATCAAACAGTTGATAGCCTTGTACCAAGGAATACAAGACAGGAACGTTTAAACAATAGATTATATAGGAGTAAAGCAGAAATCTAGATCTCTATGTTGAATGAAAGGATTGACTAACTTTGGATCGAATTTGTTGAACAAATATTTCATGGCCTTGTTTCAAGGAATACAGGACTGGAAAGTTTTTTATTTCATTTTGTTTTCGGGGGGGGGGGGGGGGTGGGGGTTGTTGTTATTGTTTAAAGGGACAGGGTGGGTTTGTTGGGCTTCTTTTGGAAAGAGGGTTTAATTGTTTAATCATGTATGTTTTATGTTAGCTATCAAGATAGCCTCATTGTCAAATAGCCAATGGCTAAATGAGTCATCATCGTGCCACTACAACAATACCCATTATAGAGGAGCACAGCACAATATCTAGATTTATGTCTCAATAATCTATTGATTCAATGGTTCGGATTTAACGCCGTTTTCAACTTTATATATCAAGAAATACTTACTTTGAATCGAACTTGTTGAACAAACATTTGGTGGCCTTGTACCAAGGAATACAAGGCTGGAACGTTTTCACGTAGTTAACATCTCCCGTATAACTTCCGTCACTGCCGTCGCCGTTGTAACATTGCTGTGTATCTAAAACGGGATTTATATTCAGAGTAACCCAGTCCAACATACAGACACGTTCGGTGCATCTGTAAAAGTGGCCCTTGAAATGATTGTGGTAAAAGAAGAAATTGATCAAAATTAGCGATTTACCGTTTTGCCCAAATGAGTTGAATTATTTTCAATAAATTTGATCTCATAATGATTTCCGTAGCTTTTCCGAATGGAGTGATAACAAAATTCATTCAATTTATTTTTTTCCGAAGATTTCAATGGTGACGAATCTATAACTATCATAGCAGACAAACAGTTAAGGATATATATCAGAATTATGGTTTGAAAAGCAGGATTCGTTGACTGAGGTTCACATTTATTGCCCCCTTCCCAACAAACGTATAATCAGCAACAGTTAATTTTGAAAACAGCTGGGTAAAATATGTAAATACTCTTAAAGTTAAAATAAATTAATACATTGCTTTTATGTTCATAATCATATCACCATTTCAATATGTAAGAATATCTCTAAACGAAACTGTTTCTCTAATTTGACTCATTTCAATTGTGTCAGTCTTATTGTATTATTTCTAAATATTAATGTATATGAGCCAGAGGCCTTAATACTTGAATAAAGAAAAAGAATTGAATTGAATTGAATATGCGTCAAAATGCGTTTTTTTGAGGGAAAGAGCTTACTCCGTAGGGAATGGTGGTGTGTTCAACATTAGTTTACTTAGACGTGTGACCTACCTCTAAAAACAGTTATAGTAGCATTGAAGCCCTTGAACGTGTTACCCAATTTGGTCACCATTTTTAATGAAAGGAAATTTTCCCACGTCCAAATGGTCTTCTTGTAACCATGGCCACATACGCTGTTGAAAGATAATAAATGTTTGGGTTTTCTCATAGCCTTGGTGTATACATGGAACCTAACAAAGGATATATTTTGGTTTTGTTTGTTTGTGCGATGTTTTCGCCACATTAAACAATGTTTTTAGGTACAAGTAAATCCATCTACATCCGCACAGTCTGATAAATATATACACTGTTATGAAAACAAACTTGTATGAAGTTTCTGATATATGTGTAGTTTTTGATAAGACGAAGCAGATGTGCAGGCTTGTATGTGCCTACTCTGGATACAAATGTTAACTTTTACCTTTTCAGATGAATGTGCTTATTCAAAGTCGACGAAAGTGCATGCACATTTAGTCCGGCAGAAGTCGAGTTGAATCTTGAAGTTTCTCATATTAGTTTTATATAGGTGTTATTATACAACCAATGTGTATAGTCCTTTCTGCCATCTTTAAGAATCCTTCGGGTCACCCTTGAGACATTTGAACAATTCAAGATGGCTTCCAAGATGGCCACCGTTTCATGCAAATTGCCATAACATCTCTCATGATATACAAAGGATGATAATGTTGGTGTCAATACATAACATTTTGAGGTCAAGGAATCCATTGAAACCATGTGTTTGGTCATCAATGGATTATGTCATAAAAAATCCATGATGGTGGCCAAATAATGTATGTTATAATTGTACAATTATTGAGATCAATAAAGTAACGTCTCATTTAAATCAGACGTTAACTTTTTTTGCAGCAGGGAGCGTTTATATAGATCTGACCGTCATCTCTGATTGACCTTTGCATCAGTTAATCAAATTGTCGTCTACAATTCCTTTTTGTCAACAGGGGAGATAACACATAAGAATAAACGAAAAAGAGAAGCGGTGATCAAATAAAAACCAAAGTCCCAGTGCATCCTCAACATATAAAAATGAATTTAAACTCATCGTCACTTATTCAATGCAGTCTGCTGAAGGTATACAATCACTGTTAGGCAAACGCATGTGTTTCAGGGACTATTTGGCTGTTTGTCAGCATGTCTGCGAATGTATTTGGTATACTATGACAATATGCGATATCGTCAGATCAAAGGCACGCACAGATGATTAGTTTTTTTTTTTTTAATGATATACGCAGAGGCAATTGTTTTCGTCTGATTTTATTGATATACACACAGTGAAGTGTTTTCGTCTGATTCTATTGATATACACACATGGAAGTGTTTTCGACTGATTTTAATGATATACTCACAATGAAGTTGTTTGGTCTGATTTTAAAGAAATTGGTAGCTACCTGAATCGTTTCACGGAAGGTTTGGTAAAACTGATTTCCACGTGGTCGTTGCACGAGGATGAGTCAGCAGCTGATACCTCGAAATCGTTAAAGTCGAGTTGCATCCGGGTTCCCTCTGGGCTCTAAAAACGTGTATGATAGTTTAAAGGTCGCCTGCTTTAACAATTTCTAACAAACAGAAGCTTCTTTCTGACGCCTCTGTAGTAAACGATTTTTGAAAACACTTTTGCAAAAAGAGATATTACTCATTATGAGCACTTTCTAACTTTGCCACAATATTTTCAATTTTATTCAATAGCTGTTCTTTGTTTATAAATAGTTTCCATACTGAAGAGTTTCGATGTCGTCAGCTGCATATTTGCTGTATGTGGGAAAGGGGGTTAAAACCATCTGCGCGAAAGCTATAAAAGATAACATCTTGAACAAAAAATATTTAAATATACAGTTGAATACATTTTTAGAGGAGGAAATATTTATCACCTTGAGCCATTCATACCGACTCGGTCATTCATATATTCCGATCATTGTCAAAGATCATTGTGACTGGCATTATTCGTCTTCCAGCTATGGATATAGGTAGCCACAAAACTGGGAATAATGTTGTGTTGAGTCAAGGTACGAGAAAGTCATGAGACATGCGGTATGTGAACCGAAAAGTTAAGGCATTACTATGAGGCAGACTAATTGTATGAAAACATTTTGGAAAATAGAAAGATTACACTACAAGATAACCTGTTCAATCCCAGGAAACAAACGACAAACGTAGCTGACATTAATCATAGAATTTGCAATAACCTAATATAAAAAGCATCTTCACTGCCCGGCTACTTGAAATGTTGTTCAATATCTTATTTTTGGAAATGAAATGAGGTTACCTGTTTCCAGCAGTCGACTCTGAAACCATCTGTGCAAACAATATTGTAAAAAGCTTCTCAATTGAATTTTGTTGAACCCTTGTGACAGGGGCATATATTGCTAATTATAGGCAATTTCATATGTGGCCACTCTGTATTGGAATGTAAAGCCAGCAGTACATGTTTCAAATTGCGTTTTCATGTGGTCAAATGTGTAACTCGTACCGCGAAATGCCAGAAACAGTCCATAGCATTGTCGTAGTTTTCAGGATAATTCGGTGAAGTAAATGTATAACTGGTCCGGCCTTCATTGAATACTACAACCTCCCCACAATCTGTAATGAAACAGGAATGTTTTATTTTTTATATCATAAATGACGTCGCCGGGAGTGTAATAAAGCCATTGTATAAATTGCGTATTCAACTAGTGTAATAACAATGCTACGTAACGTCATAATGAAAAGCATTGAAAATGACCGCGCTATATAGCGACGTTATATATATTTGGCGCTAATAATCGTCGAATTTAGAAAACTCGTTTAATAAAATGTCGTATTGAATGACCACTCATGTAATATCCTCTATTTAAAAGATCGTGTGTTATATAATAACTAGCTACGAAATGTAATACAAATCGTGTAGACCTGAGCAAATATGGACTATACTAAAGAACTTTCATTTAAACCAGAACTAAACTTCACTGCAGTCAAAACGCTCGTTACAAACGCTAGATATAATATGAGTTAGATGTTTGCATATTAAAACATCAATCAAACATTTGAAGCATTGTAATGTTTAATATTATTATTTTGTCTCGCAAATAAGACGCTCTCCTCTCTTCATTCGCGAATTTGTAGGGGAAAATGCGTCTTATAATCGAGGATTTACGGTAATAATAAGGGAATGTTACATAAAAAATGAATTTGTTGAAACAAGATCAAATTAACCAATTGTTGCGGTATACATGTCAATTGAACTTTGACAGAGGTTTGATATTTTCCATATGAGATCGCCTATTAAATAATCTTGTTGCGAATGATACATTTTGTTATGGCTAAACAACTGTCACTTTAGTTTTTTTTTAATACATATGTAGATAAGATTATATAACAAATTACCATCAACTGCTTTATAAAACAATGGAGACACTCTTACGGTTACTAATTGTTCAATACTGTATCAGATAAACACCTCTGTGGTAAGACATAAATAAGTGTATAACCTAGATAGAACAGAACAGAACAGAACAGAAATTGTAATTGACATTAAGCATATCAGCTCATAGTCATATAAAACATACATATAAATATACATACAACAGAAAATGGCATGTCGTTTAATACATACATATACATAACATTGTTATCATAATTTTATACATTTAGGTTGAAAACGTGAGAATACTTCCACTTATTGTTACTTATTCCTGGAACATACATCATCCAGTACTGGTCATATACTAATATTTGTTACCATTACCTTCCAGCATCTACACACATCTGTGACAAAAGCATTTATTTATTTATCTAATCATTTAGCAGATCTTAGCAACATATAAGATACTCAAATTGTTCAGTTTAAACAACTTAAAATAATTCAATAAATTATATGTTGTAGGAGGAAACGGGTATATTTTCTATACAGGTGAATTGCTATTAGATAGAGAACAACTATAAAAAGACCTGTTTTGGGTCCGATTGTCAAGTCTAAGACTCGATCATATTGAAGAAAATGAAGTTTAACAGGAGTTGTTCTCAAATCTGTACAGGTAAGTTGATTTAAGTTTTAATTTTGTTTAAAACTGTTATGTTTTAATTTAGGATCATTTTAGGATGATACTCAATGTTCATGTTAAAACCAACGACGACCAAGTAGCTGTTCTCTATTGATAAGAAACTTTTAGTTTTAAAGTAATGAAACAATTGTAACAATATTGTCAATGCTAAACCTTCTTTATGAACTTCATCTATTGTTTTTACGAAAATGCATTGTTATAATTTCTTGTAAAACAATAATTTTGTGTAATTTGAATTTTGAATTTGGCTTATAATTCTTATTTTAATTGCTTACTATATATCAAGGTAAAGACAAATCCTTAAAATCGTAGTCTGCAAGGAATTTCTCACACACAATCGTAAATTGTATGAAAGTTCCACAACCACATATGAAACTTCCCCATTTTCAGCATTATTTCCCCAAAAACCTCATCATACTCTATTTGTGATAGGTAATGGGTTTTTTACAATTTGCTTATATATGTCTCGATTTAAGCTAAATAATAATAAGATATATTTAAATTGTTTAACTTGCAACAGAACAGACTTTTTTGATACATAATATATTTACCATTTAAACACAAATTTGACTTTGAATTACTTGTATTCTATTTATAATTAAAATTAATTTTATCTAAGTGTCATCCAGGTAAAATCATATATATCTACTGTATTGTTAAAATAATATTACAAATATAAAGTACATGGCCTTTCATGAAATGAAATACAAGAGAGAGTCTAGTAAAGTATGTAAAACATCAATATCTTATCTTTATCACAAGCATGTATCTATATGGCACAATAAAGATTCGGATGCTAATTTCGTCTTAAATACAATCAAAAGTGAAAAAAGTTGACCCCGAAGGATAAAACGTGCATTAACGCACGCATATAAAATATTTTTAGCAAATTAGATGTTGGCTTCCTTCAGAATCGGAGGGAGACTAATTAGCAGCCGATTCTTTTCATGCATAAATATATATTAACAATAAAATTTATTCTATGTAAAATGTGAATTTTAAGCCTCGACCATAACAAAGAATATAATATAGTTTAAAAGGAGTTATTCATAAATATTTACAGACATACCCCCCAGGGTTTACTAGCAAGACATCTGGCTTGTTTAACAAAGGCCATTTGGTCTATGCATTTGTGTGGAAAACGTCATTAAGTAGGCACACCATTATGGATCAGATTGGAGATAGTTTCTAGAGGACTAGGAACACGAATCTTTAAAAAATAAACCCCTGTGTCTGCTCATAATAGATATGACGACTGCCTGTTAAAGGTTGTTTCAGATTGACTTTGCGTCAGTCAATCAAATTGTTGCCTACAAAAGCATGGTATAAACATGGGAGATAACCTATACGAATAAACCAGATGGAGAAGCGATGTTACATCACGGAGACGGTTTCATACCCTTTGTAATTGGTGTGTAAAAGCAGTAGTAGATGTCCCTTCTATGGGCATCAAATCGATACATATAGGGAAGGAGTCCTGTCTCGTTGAGTGTTTCTGAACTATCACTTCTTAAGTCAAAATACTCGATTATGCCAAGCATGCTTGAAAAAAATAAACGATTCATTTAATTTAAACTTATCTATAATTAACTCTACATCGATTGTGAAACTAACTTTCATCTTACATTTCGTCTTTCGCAATGTCTTATTCCTAGAGACATACCCAGAACTCGCGCCGTTTACGTGGAAAACCCCGAAAGGCCCTTCGCAGGATTCGAATCCTGAAGTTTTAGTACAAGATGTCAACCCTTCACCACTGTACACCACTGTCTTACACGATAATCGATTGATTGGAGTTTAATGATTTTATATCACGGCGACATAAGAAAACTCAAACACCTGTACAAATGTTACCTTCTACTTGTTGACATCCCCGGTAATTCAATAAGTACAATATAAACGGTTGAATGGTCGGTAGTCTTATCGGTTCTTTCCTGTCTCCATCGTTTCGGCAGCAATAGATGTACTCAAATGGGTAAGTATGCTCGCCATCTGGTAGCGTCCCAACATTAGTGTCATTTCTCTTAATTGGACCGTATGTGTCTTGGTATCCCATCGTAAAACCTAAATGATAAGAAGTGGGAATTATGTGATATCATATGTTATCACATGACAATGCTTGTATCCGATCTGATAAACGCATTACGTATTTCTTCATATGTAAAGTTTGTAATATAACATGACCGAATCACTATTTTTCTTATCATACGTGAATGTTTACAAAACTGCTGGAAACGTGTACACACAAACTTCACGATAGATGAGCGAGGTAAAGGGACCAATATCGGTCATAAAAACAATTTGTGTGTGATTAGTTGGGACTATTTTCTGACCGCAAAAACACGATATTCTGTTTGGTTTCATCATGTGATAAAAAGGGTCTGACATTCGTTGGCATTTCATAAAGTTATGCTAAACTCGTCTAAGAAATGTGTTATTAAGCTTGCCAAAGGCTCGCTTAATAGCAAATTCCTTGGACTCGTTTAATAAAACTTTGTATGATATGACAACTCATGTCAGATCCTATATATATTATATCATAATGTATTTATTTATTATATTGTATTACATTTTATATTACTGTCAAATATTGGTATATTGCATGGTAAATAGTAAATAATACCGTCTCCGTTTATAACGCGACAATTTAACTTTATCTGAAGTTTGTACTTAAGTGTAAATGCTTGAGTTAAAAAAAAAGTGTATCAAATAGTATAACTGCTCCGCACATGCTCCACTTGCTATATTGTTTTGTATATTTATTTTGCTCATGTCTTTTGAACTTGCATTTGTTATAAAACTTTGTTTCCTCGCTAACCCTTTCCTACATACACAAAGTATGTAGCAGATGACTTTGTAAAACCATCTATGCAAATATATGGAAATTCTGTATATATTAAAGCATATTTTTAATAGAGTTGAACACATGTTTGCTCAAGAGGAAATTGCTCATTATGTTTGCAACAGTCATCCCCGGCAGCGTCAAAAAGCGTCCGTGTGTGTGAGAGGGTTACATGACATTTATTTTGGGATTAGTTTGTTGTTGCATATTTGAGCAACGTTTAGAGATTTTGGGTCTTATTGACTCTCCGTAACGGGCCCCTTAGTCGGGTTACACTGCTAGTGTAACTGTGTTTTGTCAGAAGTCGCTTGTTAGTTCTAAATGGCATTTATGCCGGCAGTGAGGGCTCTGATAAGACAGTTTGGATCCACAGGCTCGCCTGTGTCTTCATTGGACGCAAAGGCATTAAGGCCCAACATCGGTAGGCGATGTTCAAATATTAATGAGGAGTTCTTTTTGAATAATGTACAGTCCGCATGTTCACCTCTAAATAATGTACAGTGAAGACACGTGTCAGCATGTTCACCTCTATATAATATACAGTGAAGACACGTGTCCGCATGTTCACCTCTATATAATGTACAGTGAAGACACGTGTCCGCATGTTCACCTCTATATAATGTACAGTGAAGACACGTGTCCGCATGTTCACCTCTATATAACTTTTGGGTAAAGTCGATTAGAAATATTGTATGGTTAAACCAAGGTGTTGAAAAAGTGAAATTATTTGTGTCTGTTTATAAACAAAGAATTTATGATAACTATATTCAGATATGGTATTCTGATTTACAAAACTCTTCAAGAGCAAAAACATGCAGACTTTATTCTGATTTCGTTTTTCAACCATATTTAAATTCAATAAAAATCGATAAATTTAGAATCGCTCTTACAAGATTTCGTGTTTCTGCACATAGATTAGAAATTGAAGCTGGAAGATGGAACAAACCAAATAAAATACCATATAATGAAAGAAAATGTAAATTATGTAAAACTATCGAAGATGAAATGCACTTTTATTAGAATGCCCAATGTTTTCTGATATACGAATGTTATATATCAAAAAATATTACTGGAAAGACTCAAGTATGATTAAATTTATTGAATTACTAAAATCTGAAAATGAAAATATAGTCAAAACCTTGGCAATATTTGTTTACAAAGGTTTTGAAATAAGGAACAACAATAATTACGTAGAGTAGCTCAGGTTTAGTTGCAGCCTTTAGAGAAAATCAATGTAGAAATTGAGAAATTGCTGACATTGAGCAACTTCGTCACCTTCTGCAATGATTTCTAAATGATTTATATGGTAGTTATATCTCTCTCAAATGACTGTTACATTAAGGATTTCATTTCTATTAACTTGTTAACTTTGATTAGAGTATATTAATTCGTTTGTCAATCAAAGGGGAAACAAATCTTATTTAAGTTTTCTATATTATTTTTCAAACATTTTCTCCACGGATTTTGACCATTAGTCCGCTATTTGGCTGTTTAAATGAATGTGTTATATGTTTGTGGTATGTTGGGCATATTTGCCCTTTTTCCAGAATAAAATCTATCTATATATCTATAATGTACAGTGAAGACACGTTTACGCATGTTCATCTCTATATAATGTACAGTGAAGACACGTGTCCGCATGTTCACCTCTATATGATGTACGGTGAAGACACGTTTCTGCATGTTCCCCTCTATATAATGTTCAGTGAAGACACGTGTCCCCATGTTCACCTCTATAAAATGTACAGTGAAGACACGTGTCCGCATGTTCACCTCTATATGATGTACAGTGAAGACACGTTTCCGCATGTTCACCTCTATATAATGTACAATGAAGACCCAGCAAGCAAGCACAACTGGGGCCCATATGGGCTGTACCTGGGTAAGCTATATATTGGCGACCGATGTGGGACCCATCTGGGACCCATATTAGAAAGTTCTGCCCTTACTGAACCCACATGGGACCCATGACAAAGTAACTTTTCAGAAATATATATGTTAAATGTATAAGAAATAAATAAACGTTGAAAGCAGAAAAGCAGGTCCTTTTTTCTGTAATTTTATGAATGGTTTTTTATTGATACCTGTTTGCCTGTGTGTAGATTACTTATGTGGGACCCATGTGGGACCCATATAAGAAGGTGTTGCCCTACTTGGGCCCATATGGGGCTATACATGTGTAAGCCCTGTATTGGTGACCGATGTGGGACCCATCTGGGACCCATATTAGAAAATTCTGCCCTTACTGGACCCACATGGGACCCATGACACAGTTACTTTTCAGAAATATATAAGTTAAATGTATAAAAAATAAATATACGTCAAAAACCAAAAAAGCTGGGGGGTTTTCTGAAATGTTATGAATGTTCATTTAGTGATACCTTTGTGTGGATTACTTATGTGGGACCCATGTGGGACCCATATTAGAAGGTGTTACCGTACTGGGGCCCATATGGGCTGTACATGAGTAAGCCCTGTATTGGTGACAAATGTGGGACCCATCTGGGCCCCATATTAGAAAGTTCTGCCCTTACCTGACCCACATGGGACCCATGACAGTTACTTTTCAGAAATATATAAGTTAAATGTGTGTGAATTACTTATGTGGGACCCATGTGGGACCCATATTAGAAGGTGTTGCCTTAATACGAAAAAAACCCATGAATGGGTTTTTCCGCTTATAGTTAACGGGTGTGAGATTTTTTTTTTTTTTTTTTTTTTTTTTTCAATAACCCATGAAGCTTTCTGAAATGAAACTGGCCAAATCCATGGGGGCCGCCATTTTGGGTATGTATAAAATGAGCCGAGAAACACGGATTGAAAAAAAAATATTGTCGTCTTTTTAATATTTTTTTTAAATCGATATTTTGGGTATGTATAAAATGACACGAAAAACACGGATTTTTTAAATTATTGTCGTCTTTTTAATATATTTTTTTTTTAAATCGATATTTATTAAAGTGTTTTGGGGGAATTAACATTACAAATAAATGGAACTCTGTAAGAAATATGTTTTCCCGTTCGTCAAAAAAACGACAGCATTAGACTTCTACGCCTGCACCTAAATGTTGACTGTATCGTAGCCAAAGAAGGACGTGACGTCATTTCCGTAACACTTCATCTTGGCTCAACGTCAATGGAGCGACGTCGTTTCCCGCAAAAAAAGTGGTATCAACATGAAAGACCCCAAATTCCTATACATGAGCTATTGCCACACTCATTCAAAGTATAATTATTTATCAAACATTGTGGCAAAAGGATAACTTTCTGATAAGGAGCAATTGTTCTTTTGGTGACAATCTTTTCCTAAATCGTCTGTTGCATAGGCCTCAGAAACTGTCTCTAATAGGGAAAGGGTTTAGCAGAAATGTGACCCCTTACATAATTTGTTCCAGTCATATTGACTGGTTGAAAAAGGTAGTCGCCAGATGGCATCAGAAAAGGGCTGATCTATTTGCTTCTTTACCATAATGCAGGTGATCGATTAAGGATCATCTTGGCCCTCATGTTTTAACCTCGTTCATTATAAATGTATTCCTTGATTTTCTGAAAGTTTTTACTTTATTATTTTCTGTTTGTAATAATAGACGACAGCAATACGAATTCCAAATATGTTTTGATAATGCAAGAAACATGACATTAACATTATTATTGTCTAGTCAATTACTTATAAATCCTTTTTGTATGGCCAAAGTATGTTCTTTAATTTTTGTTTATAATTATCTTGCGTTTTTTCGTAAATAGGTAGCACCTATAGATATATTATGACCCACGTGGGGCCTATATGAGAAATGCTTCCTTCTTAAACTATATAAAATATGGTAAAACATTGAAAGATTTTATCAGCTGGTCTTTTGTTAGTCATTTCAGGAATGTTCTTTCATAACTGCGAAGCATTCACAATGAAAGTCCTGTATTGATTTCACTTGTGGGACCCATGTAGGACCAGTATGGGACATATATGAAGAAAGAGTCCTTGCTTAACAGTATAATTAAAATACAATTTATGTAATATTTGGAATGTTTTTCATATAAATTTAGATATTTAGTTTGTATATATACGTGCATTGGTTACTCATGTGGGACCCATGTGGGACCCATATTAGAAGGGTTTGCCCTTATAGTATAGGACCCACAATGGACCTTTATTAAAAAATAGTCATGCTTCTACATTATTAAATACAAAAAATATTGAAAGGTGATAGAAGCTGATCTTGAAATGTAAATTTAGGAATGTTCTTTCATAAAAACGAAGTTTGCACATTGAAAGTCCTGTGTTGATACCCATGTGAGACCAACATAGGGTGTGCCTTTATATGACCCACATGGAACCTATATGTGTATTAAACTAAATAAGATGCGACACTCGATGAAATGTGGTAAAGTCTGGGTTTTTTTCTGATTTTTTTATGAATAAATTAAGTCGTGTACTTTAAAAGTCCTGTATATCCCCATGGATTTGCCCTGATAGTACCCACATGGGACCAATTAGGGAAACCTTTTTAAAAATATAATAATTAACACTATCAACAGTGAGACAGTCAAAAGCAAAACTAAAATCATGAGAAATTTGTTATTTTTTCAATAATGTAAATCTGATAATTGAAATAGCCAAAATATTATGTTAATCCTACCAACAGTACTTTGATTTCTAGAAAGGAACAACAACAACAATTATGCGCCATTTTTGAAGAGACCAAAAAAAGGCGAATTCAACGGGAAACTGGTTTTGATTATAGGAATATACAAGGTAAACTAATACAAAGCCCACTTTTGCAATAGATGATCTTTTTGTCATTTCTTTGGTCTTTTCATGCGTATGTGAAGCTTTTGTTAACTGTGAAGCTGATTTGCATTTATCTGACTGTCATGTAATTTCGCGAGTAAATAGTTTTGCTTTTGTTACGTGAAATCAGAGACATATAAACACTGAAATCAGAGAAATATAAACATGTGTTTATATGTCTCTGGTGAAAAAGACCTCTACTGTGTATGTGTTGGAACATATTTTGACAATTGAGTGTCGAGAAAGAAATAACCTCTGGTATGGTCGATACATGCACATAGTTCATTAAATATTTATGATGTAAATTTAAGTATATATATAATATGAAAAATAGTTATTTGTGTTCCAAGTTCCTTTGTCTATAAGTTACTTAATTAGTTGTATTGATAAACACATTTGAAAACAATTATAAATGAGTAGAAAATCTCAATACTGGCATAATTACAGGAGAGTAAGGTCTAGTGTGAATGATCATTTGTCAAATATACAATGCATTGTGTTCTTTCAGGAGCTCCCCAAAGGAATCCATCAACAAAAAGTGCTACAAGGAATGATATGAAGCTGGAGTTAAGGAAATGGCTGTCTGGTGCTCGTGACAGGGATGGAGGAAGAAAAAAAGGGCAACAAAGATAAATGAACATTTGCCTCGACACAAAGTGATACGGAAAATTCGGATGTAGAAAGTTAGCACAAATAAGTTTGACATGTCTGCAGCAGACAACTTTTGAAAACATTGTGGCAAAAGGAGAAATTGCTAATAATTAGCAATTTTCCTTTTGCCACGATGTTTTCATCTTTATTCAATAATTGTTCTTTTATTTAGAAATGTTGTTTTAAACATTCTCCTAGGTGTGTTCAAAGTCTTCTGCATGCACAAATGGCTCGAATATTCGAATAATTTGTGATTCAATATTCGAATACTAATTTTGG
Source organism: Serripes groenlandicus (assembly GCA_031761405.1). Taxonomy (NCBI): domain Eukaryota; kingdom Metazoa; phylum Mollusca; class Bivalvia; order Cardiida; family Cardiidae; genus Serripes; species Serripes groenlandicus. Next base: position 3,559,604 of record JASEVX010000015.1, read on the forward strand.
TATTCGTTGCCAACCCTAGTAAAATATGTTCTGGTTATGACAGATCATAAATATACATGTATATAAGTAGTTCGTGACATATTTCATATTATACAAGATGTAATTATATGTATAATTCTTTCAATTATTACACCATTCACTCTTTCAAAACCATATTTGAGCCTGTTGATTGAGATTTGGTAAAAGTTGGCATTTCCGAACAGAGTAGGTTCAGATCAGCCTGTACATGTACATCAGCATATGATAATCTACATAAGTTAACAGAAACTTCTAAGAAGTGGTTTTATTATTTTGGTTTTATTTAGCTTCACCATAATAGGTAATTCTGCAAAGCGAGGTAAATAAAACCAAAAAAATAAGAAGAAGAAGTGGATGTAAGTGATGTGTGAACAGTTTATATCTTGACAAGACAAGATTCAAAGACTGATCTTGATCTACACTGTTCACAAAACGTTTGCTAGTACTTTATATCATGGCTTGTATTAAGCTTTTACCACATACAGCAAATCTGCAGCAGAAAGCATTGAAATTATCTACACAAAAACAAAGAAAGTCTACATAAATGAAGATATAATAATGGAAAAAAGTTGAAAACCTTGTAGCAAAAGGAGAAATTGTTCGTTTTGAGCAATTTCTTCTTCTGTCACTATGTTTTCTAAAAGCTGTCTGCTTGTGTTATGTGTTATACATTAGATGCATTTGTTTTTATTTAAGATCCAATGTTACCATAGATCTAAAAAACTCTTTTCAATTTCAGCTTGTCTGTTTTTGGAAGAAAAATAGTCTGGATACACTTAATTGATGTCATTGTCAAAACAATTTAAAGTTACCTCAATATTCAAAAACCGATAAACATTTTCAAAATGAAACTTAGTAAACATGTACCTTGGAACAACAAGCATGTCTGCGCCGAGTCCCATAACTCTGGCTTCAGTAATTATTCTGAAATGCCCCTTTTTCACCTTAGAATAAAGCAGACAAGCATTTGATTGGCAGTGCTTTTGTTGTTCTTTGTAGTGTTATTATTGTCGATTCTGTTATACATTGCTACAAATTACATATTTAATCTCATTTCTATAATTTGTGTTTTGATTTATGATATGTCTTTGTTTCTTACGATTCAAAAAATCACTGTTCAAAATTTAATTTTTATTTCCTTAGTTGGCCCTTATTCTCGGATATGTCTTAACATTACGGTATTTATATGTAATATATCCCATGGCCAGTAAAATTAAATTCTGACGGTGTGCAGAATACAGTGCATAATTATACATTAACATCATCTGGCACAAAGTGGAAACTGAAAATGTATAGATATTTTACAAGCCTCGTATTCCAGTGCTTAGCCAGATGAGTGTTACAGTGCCATCATAGCCCTCTTCGTTTGATGGTTTTTGTTGTTGTCGTTAGATAACTCAGGTGATCGATTTAGGGCCATCTTGTTTTCAAATTATCATCACACTTTGAGATTAAGACATTATTAAGAAGTTATTTCACACGAATCTAAGTTAGAGCTATGAATTCACTTGTTTTAAAAAAAGTATATATTGAATGTTGTTATACATGTACCTCACATGACTTTGTATTACATTCTCATATACTCATCATGGGCAATTTCTTACTGTCTCATGATAACAGTACATTTTTGACCGGTAAACAGTATACTAGCTGTTACATGGCAAGCGCGTTAAAATGTTGGTTGTGCACGTCCATGACGTCATCTCAAACAATAACGTCACCTTTTAGACGCGCGTGCCATGTAACAGTATACTGTTAACGGTATATTCATATGTGTGTGTTACATTGTAGTAGATCTACCCATGTTCACCTCCCCATACTGAATAAATTGAATAAACATGTCATTTTGTTCGGTAAAATAAAATAAATAATGCATGGCTTCGCCTCGGGTCACAGTATTTTTCTCATGTTGACAATATGTACTGTCACACTGGAAGCTATGCAATATTTATATAATATAAGGTTAGTGGCTTAATTCTAGTCAAATTCTTCCTATAAGTAAAACCATTTATATACCGACTAAAGTTATTTCACACAAATCTAGTCAGAGCTATGAATTCACTTGTTAAGAAGTATATATTGAATGATATAAGGTTAGTGGCTTAATTCTAGTCAAATTCTTTCTATAAGTAGAACCATTTTGTTATATACCGACTAATCAAAATGTCAGTGCATCATTATTTCATTTTCAATAACCTTGTTTGTGTCCAACACGTTTTTTAACATGCTTTGCAGTTTGCTTTCATATAAACACTACTTTAATTGTTACTTATATTTCAAATTTTAAATAATTATGGATGCAATAGTCTGTCGAGCTGTATATGGTCTACATATATTTTGTCAGGCTGCATAATAATATGTTTTGTATTAAATTGTCTATTTTTAAAATGATATCAAGTAGTTTGTCAAAATATGCCTTAATAACATCAACCCACTTTTACAATACCTGTTTGCCCATAATGTTCGATACCTGTTTGCCCATAATGGTCCGATATCTGTTTGACCATAATGGTCCGATACCCGTTTGCCCATATTGTGCCCACGAGGGTCCCATGTTGGACCCATATATTAACCGGTTGCACTTTCCATGTGGGTACCACATGGGTTACCCATCTGGGGCCCATAAAGGAATCTATATGGGACCCATATCTGTTTGCCCACATCGGTCCCATGTTGGACCCATATCTTAACCCGTATGGGACCCATGCCAATACCGGTTGCACTTTCCATGTGGGTACCACATGGGTTACCCATCTGGGGCCCATAACGAAATCGATATGGGACCCATTAGGGTCAATAAAGGAATATATATGGGACCCATATATGTTTGCCCATAACGGTCCCATGTTGAGCCCACGTGGGTCCCATGTTGGACCCATATCATAACCCGTATGGGACCCATGCCAATACCGGTTGCACTTTCCATGTGGGTACCACATGGGTTACCCATCTGGGGCCCATAACGAAATCGATATGGGACCCATTAGGGTCCCATATCTTTTGCTAACTGGGGACACGTGTCCGCATATTCACCTCTATATAATGTACAGTGAAGACACGTTTCCACATGTTCACCTCTATATAATGTACAGTGAAGACACGTGTCCTCATGTTCACCTCTATATAATGTACAGTGAAGACACATGTCCGCATGTTCACCTCCATATAATGTACAGTGAAGACACGTTTACTCATAATCACCTCTATATACTGTACAGTGAAGACACGTTTACGCATGTTCAACTCTATATAATGTACAGTAAGACACGTTTCCACATGTTCACCTCTATATAATGTACAGTTAAGACACGTGTCCGCATGTGTACACATCAATGTAATGTAAACATAACTTCTTACAAAAAATAGAAGTTGACTTTAATTCAATCTCAACCGTCCAAAATTACATCGCAGTCCGTATATTGGAGCTGACGACAACGCGTATCGTCTAAATATCCATGTGTAGGCGTTCATTATTCTGTCCAATGAAATTGCTCGATGCAAATATTGCTCGATTCTGCCATCAAACTGGTTACTATACAATCGGAACACTCGGCCATGACCGCTTTCCAATCTCGTTGTTTATTTATATGGGTTATCTCTATAGGCATTCTACATATCTATACGAGCGTTTTATTATGCAACGAAGATTAGATCTGGTTTTAATGAGTTTGACTAGAAGTTTTCTCTGACTAGACATTTCAATATGTATTCTTTGTTCTGACCAGTTTAGCATTTCACTTTCATATGGTCAAAGGGAAGTAACCCTTGTCTTATTAGTTGTTGGAAATTGAATGGAGTTATCTTGTATACATTATTTGCTTTCGGTTTACTCGGTTTTTATCGTGTTCCGCTAGTATCAGCCTAGAAGATGCCGTGCTGAGATTTTGAGCATCTCAAATCTTAAGTTGTATGGTCCTGCACACTCTGTAAGTTAATAGCTTTCAGCTACAATTTAAAACATGTATTTTTCTTCTTGAATGCCATATCGTATATGTTCTTTTCAGAATTTTAGATAGTTGATTTAGTGTGCAAATTCAGCGTAAGCATGGGACTAAAAATGGAATGGCGCGGTGTCTTCTTTCTGACGTCACGTGGCTCTATTTTTAGTAGGTATTCCCTGCACTTTTAGGTTGTCCTCAATGATACGTGTTAAGAGATATATTTTCTTCGTGTGGTTTAATTAATGTGAATGAATATTATTATTTCTTATTTGCGTATGGTTTGAAGAGTTTTAATAGATGAGATCCGCTTATTGTGATTTATCAGTTTGTGCACCGTTTGTATAGGTTGTATTGTGCAGTTAGTGTTGTCCCTGATCATGCACCATGATGGGGCTTCACTGTTTGTCACACATTTTGTACACCTTAATTTTGTAGGTGTTTTTTGTCTTTGATCATGTAGGTCCACATTAGTTAGTCAATATTATACATGTATGTAGACTTAGTCAATCTTATACATGTATGTGGACTTGTTTTCTTGGTAAGCGGTGCAGAACCTGATGGATTGCAATGTAATGTTTTGACAGTGAATATAATAGTTGTTTGTTTGCTTTTTGGATTTTACCGTCAATAAAGAACTATGGTAAACTATCTGTGGACTTCTGTTTATGGTCTATAGGGCAGAATATTCTTATATAAAACATTATCATCAATATTAAGACATCTGAACGTCAAGTCTTCTGTTTGAGTTGCTGCTCATTATGAATTAATATACACATTAGTATTGACATCAAAAATGTATAACTCTTACATTCGGGACAGGCGCCACCATATCGTAAAAAACAATATTGTCCAGGTTGCCAGATTGCGGTACCGGCCGTTGGGTCTGTCTTCGTACAAACGTCATGACCAAGTTCGTACCTTTGTAACCTAAAGTGAACAAAACGATGTGGTAAATAGATGGATTTGATTTAGGAAAAAATGACAAAAGTGCTCGTCACATCACATTCATATATTAGTAACACATTTGGTTTTACCGCTTCGGTAGAGCCGTAGAGCGTCCGCCTCGGTGCGAGAGGTCACTGGTTCAGTCCTGGTCGGGTCAAACCAAAAACTTTAAAAACGGTAACACCCACTCGCGTCATGATTATAAAAATTTGTTTAAAGAAGTCAAAAAGGAGAAATTAACAAAGTATTTTAAAGGTAGCAGCTATAATATAGTACATTTTAACGATTTTCAAATCAATATTATTTGAAAAGGAAAAATTGACATACGTTTAATATATTTGTGGTGGATGGTATTTATAAATGCACAACAGTAATTCAGTTACAAACGACATTTCTGATGATTTACCAGAACCACCTATATCTTTATCTTACATTCGGTGCATTTGTCGTGAGGCTTTCCTGGTACTCGATGACATGGGAAGGCGAAGCTCCAATTACGGCGCATGATCTTTAGTCCTTATTTGACACTCAGCGAGGTATGGTATAACACCATTAAGTTATGGTATAACACCATTAAGATATGGTATAAAACCATTAAGGTATGGTATATCACCATTAATGTATGACTTAATACGAAAAAAAAAACAAAAATGTTTTTTTTTTCGCTTATAGGTAACAGGTGTGAGAATTTTTTTTTTTTTTTTTTTTCAATAACCCATGAAGCTTTCTGTAAAAAGCAGACGTAAAAAACAGATTGAAAATTATTGTCGTCTTTTTAATTATTTTTTTATAAATCGGTATTTTGGGTATGTATAAAATGAGCAGAAAAACACGGATTGAAAATTATTGTCGTCTTTTTAATCCTTTTTTTTTAAATCGATATTTAAGATCATTAAAGTGCTGTGTTATGTGGGAATTAACATTTGTACGAAAAGTTAAAAATAAATGGAAATCTGTAAGAAATATGTTTTCCCGTTCGTCAAAAAAACGACAGCATTAGCCTTCTACGCCCGAAACTAAATTTTGACTAAATTTTGACTGTATCGTAGCCAAAGAAGGACGTGACGTCATTTCCGTTACACTTCATCTTGGCGTAACGTCAATGGAGCGACGTCGTTTCGTGCAAAAAAAAGTAGTATCAACATGAAAGACCCCAACTTCCTATACATGAGCTATTGACTCACTCATTCAAAGTAGAATTATTTATCAAACATTGTGGCAAAAGGATAACTTTCTCATATGGAGCAATTGTTCTTGTGGCGGCAATCTTTTCCTAAATCGTCTGTTGCATAGGCCTCAGAAACCGTCTCTATTAGGGAAAGGGTTTAGCAGAAATGTGACCCCTTACATAATTTGTTCCAGTCATATTGACTGGTTGAAAAAGGCAGTCGCCAGGTGGCATCAGAAAAGGGCTGATCTATTTGCTTCTTTACCATAATGCAGGTGATCGATTAAGGATCATCTTGGCCCTCATGTTTTAACCTCTTTCATTTTTAAATGTATTCCTTGATGTTTTGAAAGTCTTTACTTTATTATTTTCTGTTCGTAATAATAGACGACAGCAATACGAATTCCAAATATGTTTTGATAATGCAAGAAACATGACATTAACATTATTATTGTCTAGTCAATTACTTATAAATCCTTTTTTATGGCCAAAGTATGCTCTATAATTTTTGTTTATAATTATCTTGCGTTTTTTCGTAAATAGGTAGCACCTAAAGATATACTACGAAGAAAAAACATAAATGGGTTTTTTCGTTCATAGGTGTGAGAATTTTTTTTTTATTTCTTTTTCAACAACCCTTGAAGCTTTCTGAAATGAAACTGGCCAAATCCATGGGGGCTGCCATTTTTGGTATGTATAAATAGAGACGAGAAACACGGATTGAAAAAAGGTTATTGTCGTCTTTTTAATAAAAAAAATTAAATCGATATTTTGGGTATGTATAAAATGACACGAAAAACACGGATTGAAAATTATTGTCGTCTTTTTAATCATTTTTTTTTAAAATCGATATTTAAGATCATTAAAGTGCTGTTGTTTTTTTTGTGGGAATTAACATTTGTACGAAAAGTTAAAAATAAATTGAACTCTGTAAGAAATATGTTTTATATTATGTCAATGCGCTTCCTGCGTAAAGAACCAGTACTGTCTGTAAGCTTATTCAAACACAAGCGACGACGTTATGCTATGCCAGCAATCTTGAACGCCGAGATCGGAAGCCAATGCTCCTTGACTTGGTATCGAGCCCGGGTCTCCCACTCTCGATACGGAAGTTCTAACCACAACACCGACCAGGCGGTTGAGATAAACAGAAATGTTATTGAAATGACCATCTTACGGAGGAGAGTGTCGATAGGTATTTGATGACCAGATGTTTCTGGCTGGCCAATGGACCATAGTACCATTTTTGAAATCGTCCGGACAGTCGGCTACGTTGGTTTTTAAAAGCGTGAACGTTCCTTCGGGCCACGTCAAACTCTGTAACTCAACATCTGGAAATATATCAATACATACACTATTTTCCAACATACACGAAATCTGCAGCAGACGACTTTGAAAATATAGTGACAAAAACTCAAAAAACCTCCAACGTGTACCCTTTCCTACAGACCGGATCAACTTACACGACGAGTAGTAAGGCGGATCAATGTCTTCCCTGTTCGCTGATTTCAATCCAGTCCAATCTCATTAGAATCATACTAAAATACTTCGCTGTTTTCAATCTAGTCCAATCCCATTAGAATCATACCAAAATACTTCGCAGTTTTCAGTCTAGTCCAATCCCATTAGAATCATACCAAAATACTTCGCTGTTTTCAATCCAGTCTAATCTCATTAGAATAATACCAAAATACTTCGCTGTTTACAATCTAGTCCAATCTCATTAGAATCATACCAAAATACTTCGCTGTTTCAATCTTTGTATATTGGATCTAACGACACCGCATACAGGTTAATCTCAAATTGACCCTAAACATTTTAATATCCATGAGCTGGTTTTTGTGTCTGTCCAATAAAATCGTTGTATACAACGAAAGCTATGCCATCACCGCTTCTCTATCTCGTCCATGTATATATATAGTTGAGCTATTAACCTTGTTGATCCTTAGTAATTATGTATGTAACATTTGATTGGCTGTGACAAAGGTCGATCTTAGACGCTCAATTAAAATGAGACCTATGATATATCATCGTTTACAGCTGTAGCGAAGCTAAGGTCTGGTTTAAATAAGAATTTAATCTGAGTACCAAGGCAGGAGGCGACTTCAACCAATTGTAATAACTTGTTTAAACAACCTCTGTAAAATATATGTATTTAAATGTATTACCAGAACAGAACTTAAGCCTATACAGTTCGTTTTTGTACCTTAATGCAATACTGGTTACCTGTTCCGAACTTTGTTGTGCAGTTTGTGTCGGGATCCAATTCAGGTGAACATCGGCATTGGCATTTTCCCTCTACCACAGATACATATCCGCCATTAAAGCACGTTGGTCTGACGTCACAAGAATCAAATTCATCTGAAATGAAAGGATTAACGATCGAATTCAAACAAGCGTTTCCTGGACCTACAAATATGTATTTCATGCACTACCTATTATGTGCTATGTTGAATGATTGTTCGGGGGTTTAATGCCGTTTTCAACACGTTTTCAGTCATATATTGGCGGCCAGTTGACATACCAATGTGTTACATGACTTTCTCGCACCTGTATACCACACATTTTTTCCAAGCATCGTGCTACTTTTCCTATGATTCGTTTCGCATTGACTCTTGTGAAACGTATGAAAGGTTTGTAGTTGGTTTGGTTGTGTTACTGGGGCTTAGCACTGTGCTGTGTTGACATATCTGAGCTTTGGTTTGGATGTAATAATGGGGCTTAGCACTGTGCTGTGTTGACATATCTGAGCTTTGGTTTGGATGTAATACTGGGGCTTAGCACTGTGCTGTGTTGACATATCTGAGCTTTGGTTTGGATGTAATACTGGGGCTTTGCACTGTACTGTGTTGACATATCTGAGCTTTGGTTTGGATGTAATACTGGGGCTTTGCACTGTGCTGTGTTGACATATCTGAACTTTGGTTTGGATGTAATACTGGGGCTTAGCACTGTACTGTGTTGACATATCTGAGTTTTGGTTTGGATGTAATACTGGGGCTTAGCACTGTACTGTGTTGACATATCTGAGCTTTGGTTTGGATGTAATACTGGGGCTTAGCACTGTACTGTGTTGACATATCTGAGCTTTGGTTTGGATGTAATACTGGGGCTAAGCACTGTACTGTGTTGACATATCTGAGCTTTGGTTTGAATGTAATACTTGGGTTTTCACTGTGGTTAGTTGAAATTAACTAGCTTAACTAGGAGATTACTCAACACAATTTAAGAGAGAATATAGTCGATGCAGTAATGACAAGATAACGAACGGAATATCAAATATAAGATGCATGGCCTTTAACACTTTCCCGTTAACAGACGCGTTTTGAAGTATGTGTAGCAGACGAGATTTTTTGAAAATATTCCGGCAAAAGGACATAATTGAGCCGTTCCGCATGAGAAAACCGTTATGGACGCTGCGTAATGTGTCGACCCAGATCAGCCTGCGCAGACTAATCCGGGTCGACACATTCCGTCTCAGGGAGATAGAGGTATAGAGTAATTATTCCTGAAACAGAATACCTACAGGAGGCGAAAAATGTCTGTCCGTGTTAGACTGCGCAGCATGCTTAGTTTGATCCGGATCGATACTTTACGCAGAGTCCACAAGGTTGTTTTCTCATGGGACGGGTCATATCCTTTATAATGAGCAATTTCTCCTCTTACCAGAATGTTACCAACTCCAACCAATTAGAATGCATTGATTGGTAACGATTTTTGATAGTTTCGGCTATATGAATGCTAATGTAACCTACATACATGTACCATAACATTTGTCATACGTCGCTTGTAAGTATAACTCATACCAATACATTTGTCATACGTCGCTTGTAAGTATAACTCATGCCAATACATTTGTCATACGTCGCTTGTAAGTATAACTCATACCATAACATTTGTCATACGTCGCTTGTAAGTATAACTCTTACCATAACATTTGTCATACGTCGCTTGTAAGTATAACTCATACCAATACATTTGTCATACGTCGCTTGTAAGTATAACTCATGCCAATACATTTGTCATACGTCGCTTGTAAGTATAACTCATACCATAACATTTGTCATACGTCGCTTGTTAGTATAACTCATACCAATACATTTGTCATACGTCGCTTGTAAGTATAACTCATACCAATACATTTGTCATACGTCGCTTGTAAGTATAACTCATGCCAATACATTTGTCATACGTCGCTTGTAAGTATAACTCATACCAATACATTTGTCATACGCCGCTTGTAAGTATAACTCATACCAATACATTTGTGATTAGTGTCTGACTAGTCTTTAATTTAACAGCCTACAAAACGTAACATGTTTGATAGGTCGATTATAAGTACATGTCATATCTTACAAAGACATTTGTGATGGCTCGAATAAGTATGTAATGTAACTGTCCTAATACCGTAATATTTGTGATAGGTCGCTCATAAAATGCTATCATAAAGCTATAGTTTTGGTAGTTCTCTAATAACTTTAATTTGAGATTGGTCTCTAAAAGCGCATATCCTAACAAGTGTAATGTTCTTGCAGGATGTATGGACCAGTGGTACTGGTTGGTACATGTAACTTATCAAGGAAACGCCGTGATATAAGTGAAATCATATTAAAAGTAGAGTAAAACACCATACATACATACATATAAACAATTAAACACGTAGACACAGTATACCGAAACATATACATACCGTAACAATTATGATATTCTTGTAGCTCTTTAAACATGTAGAAATCATTTTCAGAGCCAATCAGATACGAGTAATCGGGGTCGTTTGCTGTCATTGTAAGTCCATTCTGACGTGTATAATAAAATGACATTGTATTGTTTTTGTGAGGGTGGTGGAAGATGTCACAATTTAAATAAAATTCCGTGTCTGCATCCTGAATACTCAGCCAGTTCAGGCGGAGATGCTTTTCTGGAAACATTCCAAAAGTTAACCCGCTCAATATTGTATTCGAAGCCGGAACTTATTAATAAACCCTTTCCCACTTGAAGGTGTATTTGGTAATCTCTGCAGCAGACGACTTTTGAAAACATTGCGAACAAAAAAGAATTTCTCACTTAGCCACAATGATTTCGACTATTTCAATTAATATACTTGTACTTCCTTTACAGAGATTTTAAATATTTTTGCCAAGATATTTTCAGAGTTGTCTGCTGCAGATATGTTGTATGTGTGAAGGGCGTGGGGTGTGTGTGTGTGGGGGGGGGGGGGGTATCAAACCCGTCACTCTACTAAAGAGCCGGTTACCAGCGAGTCGTTTGAAATGCTAACACCAAAATCCCGAGCGCCAAAAAGGGAAAGCCTTCTACTTCTAGTTTTACAGTACTTGGTATGATCCGGACGGGGATCAATCCAGCGTCATCCCGCAACCGAGGCGGACGATCTACCACTGCAATTGCGAGGCGGTCAATTAAACACGTATACTGGAAATTCACAAGCAATTATTATTTAGCACAATCAATGAAACAAATGGTTACCGCTGAACCGTAGTGCATTCTAGAGCTGATGTCGTAGAATCCAGTTCTATCCTGTAAGGCGTCGATCTCGTCTCTTGTATATTGACTCCTGGAGGCTGAGGGAATTATTATTAATATTGGAGTATGTTAATTTAGATTAAGAATGATATGTTAAACGATTGTAAAGTACAGGACCTTTCATATCGGCATATTTTCATTTGTATTGACAATGTTGAGACGTATCAACTTAACCAATTCCCGTGTGTACATTCATTATGGCGCATCTGCAGCAGATTACCTTTACCACAATTCTTTTTTTTATCTTTATTCAATAATATTTAGTATACTCTCACTTGTAGAGATTGTGTTGTTATTTTGCCTGGATGCTTTGAAAGTCATGGGCTGAAGATTTGGTATATATAGATAGATATCTTATTATTTAAAGTGCAACCTGTACATACAACACAATACAATACAATTCAATAATAGATATTAGTCAGCCTTCAAAGGCTTACGAAGCACTATCATTTCTTTTTACAAATAATTCATGAACAGTTTACATTTATATGCCAATGTTTATGAAAGTTAAGTTATAGTTACGTTTAGTCTATCAGTGAAAGTAAAAAAAATAAATATATATATATATATATATGTGGGTAAATGTAAATACAAAGCTAATGATGTCTGATCATTATGTACACCATTTCAAGACATAAAACAATAAAACAATGTCTATAGTAGCTGTCAAATAATGTAGTCTATAATGAAATACTGCCTTGAAATTGATCTGTTTCAACGGCGTCACGAGTCCAAATTACCTGTATTAGGGAAAGTGATTCTGAATTTGTTTATGATATAAGCCGTCCCGCGATAAAGCAACATTGTGGCCTCTGCGTAATGTATCGACCCAGATCGGCCTGCGCAGTCCGCGCAGGCTAACCCGGACTAACACTTTTCGCCTCCTGTGGATTTTCTGTTTCAGGAATCATTACTCCATACCTCTATTCCCCTGAGGAATGTGTCGCCCCGGATCAGTCTGCGCGTTCTGTGCATCTTGGTCGATACAATTCGCAGAGGCTCTCTGTTCAAGCGTAATATTGCATTGCATGTTGTATAATGGGCCGGTGGCCGAAATAATAGAAATAAAGATATTTTGTCTATATCTTGAATTTGAAATCATGTAATTCTACAATGAAACAAGAGCGCCAAATGTCACAAAATACGCCCATCCTGTTTTTTTTGAGACCAAGTATAGTGGTAATTGGTTGTACGTCAGCCAAACTTAGAGAGCGGACACTGTTAGTACAGTTTTGGCCATTTCGAGGGACATTATTGTGTAGTGACTAAGATAACGTTGTAAGTTATCAAACGTGACCAAGATATTCTGCCCATCAACATATTGTCGAAATTTGGTGATGATCGGATAAAGGCTTTACAAGTTATTTAGCTGACAAGACCAATTTTAGGTAATTTCTATAATTAAAGGGCAATAACTCTCTATTGACTGGAGCAATATAGCTAGTTATCGAACTTGTCTAAGATATTACGCCAATACACATTCTGACCAAATTTGGTGAGGATTGGATAAAAGCTCCTAAAGTTATTGAGCTGACAAGACCAATTTTAGGTAATTTCTATAATTAAAGAAGATAACTCTCGATTGACTAAAGCGATATGGCTAGTTATCAAACTTATCCGAGATATTATGCCAATACACATTCTGACTAAATTTGGTGATGATTGGGCAAAGGCTTCTAAAGTTATTGAGCTGACAAGACCAATTTTGGGTAATTTCTATAATTAAAGAGGGATAACTCTCGATTGACTAAAGCGATATGGCTAGTTATCAAACTTATCCGAGATATTATGCCAATACACATTCTGACTACATTTAGTAATGATTGGATAAAGGCTTCTAAAGTTATTGAGCTGACAAGACCAATTTTAGGTAATTTCTATAATTAAAGGGCAGTAACTAACGATTGACTAAAGCGATATGACTAGTTATCGAACTTGTCCGAGATATTATGCCAATACACATTCTGACGAACTTTTGTAATGATGCTTCTAAAGTTATTGAGATGACAAGACCAATTTTAGGTAATTTCTATAATTAAAGGGCGATAACTCTTGATTGTCTTAAGCGATATGGCTAGTTATCAAACTTGTCCGAGATATTATGCCAATACACATTCTGACTAAATTTGGTGATCATTGGGCAAAGGCTTCTAAAGTTATTGAGCTGACAAGACCAATTTTGGGTAATTTCTATAATTAAAGGGCGATAACTCTTGATTGACTTAAGCGATATAGCTAGTTATCGAACCTGTCCGAGATATTATCAAAATACACATTCTGACTAAATTTAGTGATGATTGGACGAAGGCTCTTAAGTTATTGAGCTGACAAGACCAATTTTGGGTAATTTCTATAATAAAAGGGCAATAACTCTTGATTGACTAAAGCAATATGGCTAGTTATCGAACTTGTCCGAGATATTAACCCAATACACAATCTGACTTAATTTGGTAATGATTGGACAAAGGCTAAGTTATTGAGCCCGTACGCACAGGTAAAACTATAATACGATCCGTTTTTTCAAAACGGGCGTATAAAAAGAGTACCGACAATCAGGCCTTATTGTTTACTAACGGTTTCTCACATACAGACACATTTTAAAGAATCCACATTATTTTTTTATTTTTTTTAAATGCACATAATTATCAAGTTCTACTCTTACCACAATGTGTTGAAATCTATTCAATAGTTATACTTTCATTTCTAGAAAGTTTCTATTCTTTTCCCTATATATATTCAGGAACTTAGATAAGATGTATTAGAAGTCATCTGCTGCAGATTTGATGCATGCTGGTAAAATGTTAATATAAAAAGAGATAGCGGGGCAAAAGAAAGTACTCCATGGAAACCAACCAACATTGGGGAAATGTAGGTAAACATCAAATCATGCATTCCTGTTATATGTTTTCTACATATCCCGTATTTGTCAACAGGTTAGTGAAACATGACTTATTGACGTACAGTACAGACCTAGAGATCAGATTGAGTCGATGATAATGTTAATATGGGATCCGCGTCACGTGACGTTAAACCTTGTACCATTTATCAGGCTACCAACAGATTCATCGGGGGAACTGGTATTGTTTGGATTTGTGTTTGCGCCGCTTTGAACAGTTTACAGTTACATCATGGCATTTATTGGGTAAGTTACCGGTAGTTCTGGTCCATTTATCCTGACACCAGCGAGTCAGTCGCAATGCTTACCCCTACAATACCAAGTGCCAAGGCGGGATAAGTCATTACTACTATTGTTAAAACCTTTTTTTTCACTTGTAACTACTATTTACTCCGTTCCCTTATATAGACGCTTTCTGACGCCTCTGCAGCAAACAGCTTTTTGAAAACATAGTGACAAAAGAAGAAATTGCTCAAAAACAAGCAATTTCTCCTTTTGCCACAATGTTTTCCACTTTTTGTCTGCTGCAGAATTTTCATAGGGAAAGGGATAATAATGATTATTGACTTACACAGTTTTATATTGACGAACTCAGTACGAATATAGGGGAAACTCTGCGGATTCTTTTGCTCGTGCATCATCCCTAAGGCGTGTCCAAGCTCGTGAATGGCAACACCCTGAAACGGTCAATGGTTTAGATATTCATATTTGTATTTCAAGCTTGCTTCCTACAAGAACTCAATACTATACATGTTATAATTTAGTAGAACTATAACTATTTCCCACAAACAGACGCTTTCTGAAGGCTTTGCAGTGTCCATAGTTTTACTCAGATGTTTTCAAAGTCGTCTGCTGCAGGTTTGTTGTAAGTGGGAAAGGACTAAGAGATTCAATGTACATGTAGTTGTTTGTATTTTTATTCATCCCTACAAACACCTGAAAGTATTGAGCTTGTGAATCAGGTTTTTATTGTTCTTATTCAATTACTTTTCGAGAATTTGTTATATGATTTGTATGCGATAAAATGTCCAAAACTGGATGCTTAAAAATGCTGATCTCAAGATGGAGATCAAAATTCTGAAATGTTGAAACTTCTGCAAATATTGCTAATAGAGACAACACAGTAAGTAATAAATAGTTCACAACTATTTTGACAGCAAATATTAACAAACAGTCAATTGAAAGTCATGAACATGTACATATTTGGCTTACATGGTTTTTCTACCCAGTAAAAATGAAGAATAAACGATCACTATTTAGATGTTAATTGTAATCGAAAGTCAAATTATTACTCTAATTTTATCTCTAGATTCTAAACTTTAACTATACTATCTATAATCTGGAGTTTAGCACCTTCAAATGTAATTTTATATTCTAAACCTTTCCCTCATACAGAAGCCTTCTGGTGGCTCTGAAGCAGACGATTTTTACAAACTGTGTGGCAAATGGAGACCGTGATTGCTCACAATGAGCATTTTCTCAATTTGCCACAATGTTTCAATAATTAGTCTTTCGTTTAAAGAAATTTCTTCTTCTGCAGATATGTTGTTTGTGCGAAAGGGTTTGTTTACATACGTTGTTTTACGACATACGGACGTAACGCTGATTAAAAGTTAATTAGACCTGTGTATAAAGGCCACCCGTGGGAAAACAACAAATTGGTATTTATCACAGGTTGTCTTAATTTACAGGGACATCTGTGCAGAAAATGAGTAATAAGGAGACTAAAAGTGTGGTTGATTTATACAGGGAATTGTCATTTCTATGATATCTTTAACGCAGGTTCGACTGCTTATGCAAAACCTTTTTAAAGTAATTACGCTGGGTAGAGATACCCAGATAAAAAGGTGAAAGAAGCAGATATTTACGAATAAAAAATAGACCTTAGCCCTCCCCCACATGGTGCTAATTTCGATGATGTCTTTATAGCAGTCTCGACTGTGTATATAAAAACGTTTGAAAGTAATCACGCTAGGTGAAGATACTAAGATAAAAAAGAAAAAATTACGAAGAATAGGAAATCTTACCCCTCCCCCGCATGGAGATAACTTTTGTCCATTTCCACGCAAGTTCCCAAGGTAAGACCAACAGCTGTAAGTGTGTTTGTAAGTAAGTTAGTAAGTAAGTAAGAAAATATTGAATTATAGTAAATTTGTAAAACTGAACATGTTTGTAAGTAAGTAAGTAAGTATAAGTA
Source organism: Serripes groenlandicus (assembly GCA_031761405.1). Taxonomy (NCBI): domain Eukaryota; kingdom Metazoa; phylum Mollusca; class Bivalvia; order Cardiida; family Cardiidae; genus Serripes; species Serripes groenlandicus. The sequence continues at coordinate 3,576,310 of JASEVX010000015.1, forward strand.
AGTAAATACTTCATTAAAGTGAATTGTGTATAACTAAACATGTATGTCAATAAGTTAGTAAGTAAGTAATAAAATATTACATTAGAGTGAATTGTGTATAACAAAACATGTATGTAAGTAAGTGAGTAAGTAAGAAAATATTACATTGGAGTGAATTGTGTATAACTAAACATGTATGTAAGTACGTGAGTAAGTAAGAAAATATTACATTGGAGTGAATTGTGTATAACTAAACATGTATGTAAGTACGTGAGTAAGTAAGTAAATACTTCATTAGAGTGAATTGTGTATAACTAAACATGTATGTAAATAAGTTAGTAAGTAAGTAAGAAAATATTACATTAGAGTGAATTTTGCTAACAAAACATGTATGTAAGTACGTGAGTACGTAAGAAAATGATACTTTAGAGTGAATTGTGTATAACAAAACATGTATGTAAGTAAGTGAGTACGTAAGAAAATATTACATTATAGTGAATTGTGTATAACCAAAACATGTATGTTATTAAGTGAGTAAGTAAGTAAGAAAATATTACATTGGAGTGAATTATGTATAACAAAACATGTATGTTAGTAATTGAGTAAGTAAGTAAGAAAATATTACATTGGAGTGAATTATGTATAACAAAACATGTATGTTAGTAAGTGAGTAAGTAAGTAAGAAAATATTACATTGGAGTGAATTATGTATAACAAAACATGTATGTTAGTAAGTGAGTAAGTAAGTAAGAAAATATTACATTGGAGTGAATTATGTATAACAAAACATGTATGTTAGTAAGTGAGTACGTAAAAAAATATTTTATGAGAGTGAATTGTGTAACAAAACATGTATGTAAGTAAGTGAGTACGTAAGAAACTATTACATTGGAGTGAATTGTGTATAACAAAACATGTATGTTATTAAGTGAGTAAGTAAGAAAATATTTCATTGGAGTGAATTGTGTATAACTAAACAAACATATGACTAAATAAAAAAATGAAAAAACATCCCATGGGCCTACATGCCACTGTTAACCTTTTCAGCGCCGAATTCCCTAAGTTGACTCTTCCATGTTTAAATCGGGCGACTCCATTGTTCATGTTATGAGAGTCTTGGAATAGTTTGACAACTTAAATGCAAACAATGCTGAATTAAGTTGAGACAGCTCATTAGGAGCTAATTCACCTGCATCTGCAATGTTTGCAAAAACCTCAATATTGCCATTAGCGCTGAAAGTGTTAATACACATAATGTTTTCACAGTGATTACATTTCACTATTCCAAAGAATAAATACAAATGTCAACGTAAATACCAGCACCGAGTAGCTCATACTTTATTGTGTTCCTTAAGTTCATAGAGGGTTAGATACACGCGCACACATTATATCGCATGACCCTTTTCTTTCTAAAATAGTGAACAATTGCTCACATCTAAATTGGTTCGTGTTTTACAAAATCTTTCGCCTAACAGCAGTTATTACGCCTTGTAGAAAGCCGTGATCCACGAGAATCAACTATACAAACAAAATTGAAATGTGTATAAAGCTCTATCCGAGTCCATATTACTTGTAGGCTGGTAAAATACCTTCAAAACAGTACTTTTGAAAATCATCGTTCAGTAGAAACCAAGCGCTCGGTAGACGCGTCTCCAAGTTCACTTACCCCGAACCTTGCACGTAACGAATATAGTTGTTATGGTCCAATCCGTACGCTTCCGGCGTTGTTGTTGCGTTGAATTCCACAAACCGGAAGCCAGTATACTTTTCCCAGTACTTATGCACTTTTTCCATACCGACTTTATCACTCTCCGCTGTGGAAATAAACCATCCACAATCATTCATATAACCCTATGATCCAGAGGACTAGAAAAGAGGGAGTGAACAGGTATTAGCCCCACAATATTTATATTATTACTGAACAAGATCCTATGTTGTGGGTACTCAAAATAATCGTATCACTGACACGATTCTTTTGAGTTCCCACAACATTGGGACTGAATGTCAAATAAGGATTTTAGAACTTGAAAAATGCCCCTTATCTAGAGCTATGGCCTATCAACGATACACGCGACTTAATACGCTTCTTCAGCCGAAGAATTTGATGCTCAAGGGGACATTGCTTAACACGACTACACTCTTTTCCCACAATATGCTCAACTCTGTAACAATAAGCACATTCTTATTTAAGTGCGTTTTACCGGTACGATCTTTAATTTGAACAGGATTCGTGTCAGAAATAGGGCTCTGCGTACGAACATTTTGCAATGTTTATAAAATTGGTATCTACTGGATCGCTAAAACCATAGGTCATTATGTGGAATAGCATCATCATTCAGCCTGTTAGAATGCGCGGCCGGTCCTTCTTCCGCAAGGAAAAATGTCCGCAGGTTTTAATTTCCGGCGTTGCAGTTAGCGTACTGATTAACTATTGTATATATATATTAGCCGTACCACGAGAAAACCAATATTGTAGACTCTACGTAAAGAATGAATCGACTCGGATCAACCTAAGCATGCTGCGCAGGCTAGCCCGAGCAGACACTTTTTCCCTCCTGTGGATTTTCTGTGGATTTTCTGTTTTAGGAATCAATACTCTATACGTCTATTCCCCTGAGACAGAATGTGTCGAACCGGATTAGCCTGCGCGGAATGAGCAGGCTGATTTGGGTAGATACATTATGCAGAGTATATTATGTTGGTATTCTGGTGGAACGGCTCATATATATATATCAAATGATGACACATTACGTCATGACACTTATCATGTCTAGGACATATTGATCGACTTATGGGCATAGATTATGGTCACCTGTAATGTCCCATATGTACTAATATCGTGTGTGAAAGACTTAGTGATAGATTCATAAACATAGGGGTTCATACATTTCGCCTAGATGCTTATCGTGTTCAAAACATAGTGATAGAATCATAAACATAGGGAATGATACATTTCGCCTAGACACGTATTGCGTCCATCACTTAGTAATGATTCATCATCATAGGGGTTGATACATTTCGCCTAGACCCTTATCGTGTTCAAAACCTTGTTATGATTCATCAACATAGAGGTTGAAACATTTCGCCTAGACGCCTATCGTGTTCAAAACTTAGTGATGGAAAAATAAACATAGCGGATGATACATTCGCCTAGACCCTTATCGCGTCCAACACTTAGTAATGATTTATTAACAAAGGGGTTGATACATTTCGCCTAGACCCTTATCGCGTTCAACACTTAGTTATGATTAATTAACATAGGGGTTGATACATTTCGCCTAGACGCTTATCGTGTTCAAAACTTAGTGATGGAATTATAAACATAGGGGATGATACATTTCGCCTAGACCGTTATCGAGTCCAACACTTAGTAATGATTCATCAACAAAGTGGTTGATACATTTCGCCTAGACACTTTTCGCGTCCAACACTTAGTTATGAATCATCAACATAGGGGTTGATTCATTTCGCCTGGACCCTTATGGTGTTCAAAACATGGTAATAGATTCATAAACATTATGATGATACATTTGGTCTAGTCACTCATCGTGTTCAATTTTTACTAATTCATAAAGAAGTGGAATACACTTCGTCTAGACAAGTATTAAGTCCAAATCATATCGAAAGGTGTATAGACAAAGTTATTATACGCTTCGTCTAGACAATCATATTGTCCAATGCGTAGTTATAGATTCATATAAATAGGGAAAATGATTGATGCACATCGTCTAGATACGCATTATGTACAATACGTACTTATGGATTCATAAACATAGGGGATGATACACTTCGTCCAGACACCGGTATTGCTGTGTAGGTATGACCTTCGCTTTCTACCGGCGTGCCCCGATTTTTTCCGATTTTCGTATTGTTCTCGAACAGTGTCAAGTGTGATTCCAGTATCATCCTGCCAATTCAGAGTATATGTTAAACAATAGTTGATGATCTAGCGTGTCAAAAGAACAGTTTGAACAGTTTATCACCTATTTAAATTCCACTAATAACAGTAGACAGCTCAATCGACATTTGAGTTGAATTACTAGTATGAAGTATCGACTGATTGACTTTCCTGTTAATTATCTTGGTATGAAGTTTGTTTTGTTGTGGTTCAACGCCGTTTTTAATACCATTTCAGTTATATGTTTGCGATAGTTCAAGTATTCATGATCCCTTGTAGACAAACCAGTACTAGGATAGGATATAGGCTTTCCTCAAGGTCACTCCACCATGATCCCTGGGTGACAAACCAGTAATAGGATAGGCAATATGCTTTGCCCAAGGTCACTCCACCATGATCCTTGGGTGACAAAACAGTACTAGAATAGGAAATAGGCTTTGCACAATGTCACTCCACCGTGATTCCTGGCTGAGAAACCAGTACTAGAATAGGAAATATGCCTTTCCCAAGATCACTCCACTGACCGATAAGGTTATTCCACCATGATCGCCGCCACTGAGGATCTAACCTAGATAGCCCGGCGCTAACCACTCGGCCAAGGTATGATCATTATGTATTCGGAAGTGTAGCCCGTGTTTGCTTTACTGAGACTAAGGATATGCTTGTAATATTATAAAACAATGAGAACGCGCTCGGTGGTCAAAAACCACATTTACGCTCAAAATGAGCATTTTTCTTTAATGATTCGTTTTGGGTATGAAATCAGTTCTGTCAAATATTTTACCTGACTTCTAAGAAATGATTTATGATACTGCGGTCTGATACATGAAAGCTGTCTTCGCATATTTGATTCAAACAGGTTTCCAAAAAACATAATAGATCGGTTAATGTGATTCAACGCTTTCCAACATACAGACTCATTTCGGTGTATCTGCATCATATGGCAAATGGAGAAAGTTATTATAATGAGCAATTTCTCATTTTACCACAATGTGTTAATAAGTTTTATTCGTTATTCTCTTTCGCTGCAAAAGACAATTAAAATCTTTTGCAAATAATTCAGATTCAGTTGAGATAACTCGCAACGAGCAGTCTCTCCTGAAATATGCAGTGTTTGACAATTAGACATTAAATGTTACCAAATTTCCTGTTGGACCAAAAATAGAGTGGTCAAATGTTCAATATGGAAGAGTCGTCTTTGTAAAATATAGCATTGAAAGATTTAAATAAATTTTATATATTTTTGTCTAGGTATTTTCGTATGATGCAAATTTGTTGTCTATGGTGAATATCTTATAAATGTGTCACCATAAATTGTTGCACTTCTGTCGGAATTTCAGGCATCTTTCCGGCGGAGAAGTACTCTGCAAGAAAGTGATTTTTTTTATATATATTCATTTAATGTTGAAGACTGATAGTGAAGGCTCTGATCAGACCGTATGAGCTTATTTTTGCTTTCACTTACACATTTCAAACATTACACAAAAAGGGGCATAGCTAGATAATTAGTTATGTGACTTGGTATAGCCAAGTGTATTGCTTCTAGGAACATGTTTACTAAGTTTCATTTGTATATGTGTAACTGGTTGTTTTTAGTTATGAGGTAAGGTTAAAGTTTTGTGACGACGCCGCAGACCACTACGACGCGTACGTTTGTGTACTTAAGTGTGAGCTATAACTGAAATTACTTGTGAAATATGAATGATAATGTGCGCATTTGAAGAGAAATACTGTTACGGAGAAGAATCATTTTCTTTTTCAAGAAGTCAGTCAAGGCTTATATATTGGATTTGAACAGATAACTCCATGTCCCGATAAATTCGTGGCTACACATTTTTCTGTTGGTGAATGTTGTCAAAGTTTGCATATATTATTATCACCCTTAGGTGATAGAATCATGTATTAGCAAGGCTTTGTCGACAATTGTTCATTCATATAAACGTATTGTAACAATTCTCGACAAAGCCTTGACTGTTACATATGTAACCAGATATTTCTTTATATGACGTTGTTTCCAGGTTTAGTTACCAGTACTAATGGTTCGTTTATCCTGACACCAGCCATTAAGTCGTAATGCAAACCCTGCAGCACTGAGCGCCAAGGAGGGCCATATTTAATCGCCGACATGACTAACGTAAATACAATACTTTACAACGCTAATTGATTGACTGGAGCTTAAGGCCGCTATGCAAAGATTGTTCAGTTATTTCACTGCGACCAGGCTTTCTCGCTCCATTACTCCACCCAGGTAATTTACATATAAACTGTTTATCCAATTAATGGAAGACGAATGAAGCTAGACGCAAGAATTTTTATCAATCATCGGATTGAATGAGTGGCCGTGCCGGGTTCGAACTCACGACCCCTTAGTTAATAGCCTTCGTTGTTACTGACGGAGCTAACGCTGCTCATCAAGGGTGGAGAATGAAAAAAAGTTAATCACTGTGGGAGAACACAAAAAACTTTCATAAGTCAAATGATATATAGCATTTGAATTCCTTATTTTCATTTCCGTGTAATTAATAAAATTTCAACCCTTAATTATCAGGCTTTCTTTAATTTGTACAAAGAACATCTCATATCATTGACAAAAGTTACATCATAGCTTTAATCAGCTAAAAAAAATAGGGGGGTTATGTATTATGTTAGAAATATATCGCTCCGCAAAGATAGTTCTCATCCTTGTGAGCACAGATTTCTATACTTTGACCGCATACATGTACCTTGCTCCCATTTCAAATATTTTTCTTCTGCCGCCAGGATTTCCGACTCTTGTGTAGGGTCGCCAATGTTTTCATTCTGACGACGTTGGTCGATTTCATCCTGAAATAGATTATTCGATTGGTTGATTGATTCATTTATGTATTTATTGAAATTTGCTGAAACAATTTGAACAATATCATTTTCAAAGTGATCCACGAGTTGCTTGCAGCAAGTTGGAAATTAAGTGGGAAAATGATTGGAAGATTCGATAAAAAATGGATAAAATATGTTTGATAGGGTTATGTTTTTTGAGCATTGAACATCTGCAGGATTACTCAAACTATGTACGATATAGTTATGGACCTTTTTTCTGACCATGCGGTATCAGTGTTGTAGGTTTCAATAATCAACTTAAGTTAATGCTAACGGACAACTGGACATATAGACAAGAGGACATATTGATGGTTGGGCGAATAAATGTCCAGACGGAGACAAGTGAGAAATGGTACATTAGGTATACCGGGATATCGAAAAGGGGCATTTCGAAATATTAATTAAAGCCAGAGTTATGTGACTTGGTTTAGACATGCGTATTGTTCATGGGCAAAAGTTACACAATGTGTATGAATTTCGAAGTCCAAAAAGTAGCATAACATAATAATTATTAAAGCCAGATGTATGTGACTAGGTATAGACAAGCGTATTTTTTCTAGTTCTAGGAACATGTGTACGAAGTTTCATTTCAATATGTGTAACTGTCTTTAGGTTATGAGGTAAGGTTACTTTTTGTGGCGAAGCCGTGGACGACTATGACGCAGACGCAAATGACGACGACGCCGACAAGGGCATCACAATTATTGAAATATGTATTAAACTTCAATCAATCAGTGAAGCAAGTGCCCAGTTCACATGACTTGTGTCAAACGAGGGAAAGAATGTAGCCCGAACAGGCGTTCAAACTCCCAACCCCTGAATTGACAGCGCGTGTCATTAAAGGCTGAACTGCCAGCGATCAGCTACGGGGATTGTAATGAGAACCCCAAATCGTGGCTAAACGTATCCCTCTGAAACTTACCTGATTATGTTTTCCTTTTTCAAACTCCGGTCCATTTAACTGTTCTTCGTTAAAGGCTCTACCGTTGTTGTTGGGTAAGACATCATCACCTTTGTCATAATTATATGTTGACTGTTTCAATGAATAACAGAAAATATAATAATAGGGGTCAGATACAGTGTTTTTTTTGTGTGTACATCGCCATTGTAAATCTGGATAGCCAGGCGCTAACTGAATTTCGAAGTCCGAAAAGGAGAATAACCTAATAATTATATAATAATAACGTATAGACAAGCGTATTTTTTTCTAGGAACATGTGTACAAAGTTTTAATTGAATATGTGTAAGTTATGCGGTAAGGTTAACGTTTTGTGACGACGCCGCGGACGAAAATGACGCAGACGCAAATGACGACGCCGCGGACGACTATGACGCAAACGCAAACGACGACGCCGCGGACGACTATAACGCAAACGCAAACGACGACGCCGCCGCCGCCAAGGGCATCACAATAACTTAAATAGGTGTCATCAATGAAGCAAGTGCACGTAGCAAAGACCTGTGTATACCTTCTGACAATTTTTTCGCTTTGTAGTTCAACGGGTTTTACTATTATAAACCAATTTAGTAATCCCTTTACGGGGAGTGCTTTGATTGATTGATTGGTTGGAATCCAACACCGTCTCAACAATTTGTCAGCCATATCGCAGCATCAAGTTTACATACCTGTGTTACCAGGTTTTCTAACACCAGATCTCGACATATGAGTGCCTTTTCAAGCAACTAAGTGCTTTTCCACATATACTGTTAGCCTATTGGTGGAGGACAGAGGATGTCTGTCGCATTGACTTGTGTCAAACGAGGGAAAGAATGTAGCCCGAACAGGCGTTCGAACTCTCAACCCCTGAATTGACAGCCCGTGTCCCTAAAGGATGAACTCCCAGGATCAGCTACGGGGATTATAATGAGATCCTAAAATCGTGGCTTAACATATCCCTGTGAAACTTACCTGATTATGTTTTCCTTTTTCAAACTCCGGTACACTTAACTCTTCTTCGTTAAAGGCTCTACCGTTGTTGTTGGGTAAGACATCATCACCTTTGTCAAAATTATCTGTTGACTGTTTCAATGAATAACAGAAAATATAATAATAGGGGTCAGATACAGTGGATTTTTAGTATACATCACCTGCATCCCGCAGTTTTAGGATATTTTGTAATGTTTATAGATTTTTAATTTGTGTTTTATGCCACTTTTTTAAATTAAAGATTAAATACGAAAAGCAATACGTTATTTTCAATGGCAGGATAAACGGAGCAGTATAACTGGTAACGTACCGATGAAACGCCGTGATATAACTGAAAATTGGTGAAAGCGGCGTTAAAATTAATCAATCAATTACTTTGACAAAAAGATTCAGTATGTCAAGTATAAAACAGCTCGAAGCAGTATATATTTGAAAAGAAAGGACACATTTTAAAGGCGGATCATTTTGTATTCAAGGAGTTAGGCGAGCATTTTATATTTGTAAATCTCGCTTGAAAAAATCTCTCTTCTGATAAATTATTGTCCAGCATGTAAACGATTAAAAAAAGGCAAACCTTCTACCAACAGCTAAAATGTCAATGGATTAGCATAATGACATGCGACAGATTTATACTATATTGCATAGTGCAATATTTCAAAATTAGCTTTTCTTTAACTCCATATCTAGATGTCTTTGGGGAGGGTTGTCGGTTTCGTTTACTGCAACAGATGTGTATACAGCTCATTTCCCCACACTGTCTTTCTTATCATCCAAATAAACCCTTTGATGTGGGTACTCAAATAAATCGTCTCACCCACAAAAGAATTGTCTCAATGAGACGATTCTGTTAAGTACACACAACATAGGGTTATTATGTCAAATAAGGATTTTAGAACATGCAAAACGATCATTATCTAGAGCTTTACTGCAATTATAGCTAAAGGCAAGAAAATATGTCAACAAGTTCAGCGGCTGTGACAATTTAAAATATTCTCCTCTGATACCACTGGTCCTTATTGAAATAGTCTAATCTATGTTATCGATATAATGTGACCTACATGGTGTTGTAGGAGACTCAATGCTCGGCCAAACATGGTTGTCAGTTACTATGGCAGTTCAACTCAATACAATACTTGGTCCATTTTAAATATATCTTCTCTTCTTAATGTACGTGTCGTATTGAATATAATTTCACTATTAATAAGCCACAGAACAAACTAAAGCTATATGTTTGGGTACCATGGCTTGACTGTAAAGCGCCGACCTTGGGATTCAAAGTGTCCTGGTTCGATACCCAAGATAGTTTGGTCAAACTGTGGAACCACACACACACTCGGCTTGGCATTAGTTAAAGTTATATTGGTTTGGGTTTTTTGTATCATGTTAACACCGCTATCAATATTTTGTTTAAGTATGTAACACGGCGAATCTTGGATCAACCAGCACTTTTCATTTTTCTTGACACCTTTTATTAACCCCACAATCCTGAGCGCCAAGGAGGGAAAGCCACTGATAGCATTTTTAAAATATTCGTATCTATAAATTCAGGTCTACGCGATAATTTAAAAAAGTGTCTGTGATTCCTTTAAGTCCCGTCTGACGCTTAGGGATCTTTTTGCATCTGTAAACAGTGGTAACTCAGATGAGTCTGTGAACGCGCACAGTCTTTCTGGTGTCGTCACTGTACGCGTGCATGTAGAATATGACAAGAAACTAGAATGATAATCACTTGGCTATCACTTCTCGAACTGTTATGTAACGAGCGCAATAAACCCCTATCCGTTCATTAAAATGGTTGGGTTTTAAATGTTTAAAACTGTATTAATATCACGATGACCTGTTCACCTCTCAATGCGTGTCCTGGTTTGCCAAGCAACTGGCTGTCTTTCAACACATACCGATAGCCCATTGGTGGAAGACAATGGAAAGGTAAAGAATTGTGGCCGAGCTGGCTTCGAACGTATATCCCATGGATTGACATTTCATGTCGCTACCGTCTGGGCTGCAGGCCCCTCGGCAACCTTTTTGGTAGTTATGACTCAAGTATTGTTGGTAAACACTAACAATGCACAATTGTAGTTTTATACTTACTTTGCTTTCGTCTCCGAAAGTCCTCGTTAAAGTCAGGCACAGAAGGATTGCAACTCCAAACTTCATCTGGAAACAGTATAAATAAAAGCCTATATGTTTCCGTGTATAGGAAAGGTTAAACGTCGGCTTTTATGAAATGTTTATATACCAGATCAGCCTGTGCATCCGCACAGTCTGATCAAGATCTAAACTGTTCACATATGAGCCGTCCCGCGAGAAAACCAGCATTATGGCCTCTGCTTAATGTATCGACCCAGATCAACCTGTGAAGTCCGCGCAAACTGATACGGGCCGACACATGCCGCCTCAGGTTGATAGAGGTTTAGTGTAATGATTCCTGAAACAGAAACGTGTCTACCCGGGTAAGTCTGCGCGGCATGCTTAGGCTGATCCGGGTCGATACTTTACGCAGAGTCCACAATGTTGGTTTTCTCGCTGGAAGACTCATGTTACTCACACAACATTATGAAAATATTAAGCCAACTTGTGTAAGTTCATATTGGTCTGAGCAGGTGGGTCAGATAAAACCATACATTTTAACAACTAAGAACATCATGGAATTGACGATCAGAGCGGAAAGTGATTGGATCGTGAGCGTGATTGGAACGAAGTCAGAACGCTTTAAGAGCTAAACAGAATTTTGCGCTCTGCACGAAAGAATCATAATGAATGAAATAGCCCAATCACATGAATTCTTCGGTCATTGAGCGGTTGCAACTATTTACTCGACAAGAGTTGCAGCAAGATGCAGCAATTCGATGTTAGCGCGGGAATCAGCATGTTATGGCTTAAGACATACTGTTTGATTCGAAAAACAAGAAACCCGCATTTAAACATAAGATATAAATATATGATAACTATAGTTGTTTAGTTAGATACGTAAAACGAAAACAAAAATACATTTTCCCAACGTGTTGACCTCGATCTCCCAAAATTATTGTGAACATTTGTCTGCGCATGCGCGTCCTTTTTTTCCCCCCTTAAAATATTCTTAAAATCGCAAAATTTAGCACAATAACTTTGCATTTATGAAAATATTTCCATTTCCCTGTTATTAAAACCCAGGTTGTTCCCAGTGATGTTACATATACTCCTCTCTGGCATACTGCTTGCGTTCAGTTGTGTGACTTCGTGTCGAAGTCAAGAGAAAAGAGGGAGAAATGTAACGAGAACGGGGTTTAGGTATATATATATATATCACTTCCGGCTTTTATAGCGACGTTGGTGGCTTTAATAGCGACGTTGGTAGAGTGGTTGACCTTTTCGTAAAGTTAAGCAACTTTCATCGCGGTTAGTGCCTGGATGGGAGACCTGCGATGACTTAACGTCGGTACACGTTACACTTTGGTTTTGGAAAGGAGCGGAGCGTGAACGGTAAACTTGTCAATTTCTTGATGTTCTTAACCGTACCTGCAATGTTCATACATGCCACTTTTCACTTCTCATAATTACGACGTATCCTCACAAAAGAAATATCTGACGAAGAAACGGAGAAAAACGATGCAGCTAATCTGTATATGTGTTGCTCTTTAACTCTTTCTACGCCAATGGCAATGTCGAAGTTTTTAAAACATTGTCGTATTACATGAGATATGGTGTCGTCCTATTTGGAATATGAAAGCGTCTACTCTAAACAATTCGGCGCTGAAAGAGTTAAAGTATAATTCTCTCCCTAAAGAAAGAACATGTTTAGACAGCGTTGCAAACTATTGTTGGAGAAGTAGAAACTCCCTAGACATAACGCATTTCGTCACGTATACAGTCTACGACTTAGAAACGTCTTGTTTTAGAAAAGGCGGGAAAAGAAAACATCTTTCTGTTCATGCAATGTTTCTTATTCGAATTTAACCGTGGAAGACAGTTGTGCAGAGGTAGAGCGTCAGGTTCGAGTTTGGGATTTTCCACACAATCGGCGCGAGTACTGGTTTAAAAGTCTCCATGAAGCCATCGAGCTTGATTAATATAAACTGAAAACTTGTTTCGCAATCGATGTAAAATAAAAAAAAGTTTAAATTAAATTCAAATTCGAATAATCAGTTGCATTTCAATTCATTTTTAAAATAGTACTGCAATTGGTACATCTGTGCTCAGATACATTTGCTGACAGTATTGGGACAAATCATGTGACAGAGTAGGTAATGGTTGATATGGAATTTAGTCGACTAAGAATACTAAGAAAGGAAGTTACAGAATCGTACGAGACGTAAAAGATAGGCTGTTTATACGCATACCAGCTGGTTTGACATGGTGGTTATTTAAAATAACACAGTGATCACTATGATTTGCTGAAAAAAACACAGATCAAAACTAAACCTAAGTCAAGTTAGACATTGTTTTGCACTTAAATTTAATGAAATCTTTTCTTTTTTATGTAAAACCTATACTAAGTCAAGTAACATATATTTCACCAAATTAATTTTAAAGTTATTTTAAAGTTTAAATAATGCAATAAATAGAACATGATCCATAAGAGTTTTTTGAAAACATTTATTTGCCACTTATCAGTAATGGCTAAATTATGTTTATATTTAATGACAGAGTGGAAAAGGGTGCAGGTGCAGGAAAAGTTAAAATTTCAATCTTTTGATAATTATATAACTTTATTTTGCCTATTCAAACAAAATGCTATACATCAAAAAATTATATTAAATCTTTGCTACATAAAACTGCCTTTTCTGGCACCCAATACAGTATGCCTTTGTAAACAGTGTAGGAAGCAATCTGAAATATTCCTGTACTGTTTGTCACACTGTCAGTAAATTAAACCATTTTTCATTAATTACTGATAAGTGGTGACTTGATGCTTCCAAGTTAGTACAGTCCAAGAAAATGACTATGGAGCAGGATTACCAATATTTATCATAAAATGTTTGATACAATGGACCTCAAACTACTTATTCTTTGCTCCATACAACTGCATTTCCTCGCATCTAATAAAGCAGGCATTTGGAAGCAATGTAGGAATAGTTGTAGGATACGAAGGCCTTTGGAAACAGTGTAGGAAATTTAAGATCACTCGTAACGAGCAATCTGAGCCTTTCCTTCACAGATTTTCAACTCTGTCAGTTAATGTGAACATAATTCACCCATTATTGATAAGTTGTGAATTAATACTTTCGATTTGGTGGACTGTTCAAGAAAATAACTATGGAGCAAAGAGTCAAATAGTTATGTCCTTAACTTATTTATTCACATCATATTTGTGAGCATATCATTGTAACAAAAGTACATTATTACAACAAACAGAAACTGTTGTAGGATTGTTTAAGTACATATTGGTAGCAAAATAGCCTTACAGTACTATGAATTAGTTTGGAATCTCATGAGAAATGACTGCATAGAACGATGTAATGGGAATGAGGGATCACACCCTACTTACATAAGGAAATGAGCTCTTTGTACTTCTCAAATGTTATCATGGAGTAGTCCTTATGCAATATATTTAGCTCAATATCTTTCACATTCAGAACAGTATTTGACCTTCTTAACCACTGAGTCTACTGGACCATTGTTATCATACTAAATTGCTGATATATTGGAATTGTTAGATTCTATTTTGACTCTGTCCAAAAACCTTGTTCCTTTCTGAATCCTGATAAAAAATTGAGAATTTTGGAAACAGACTTGAGGTAAACAAAAAATGACAAGTTCATTTCCTAAAGCTACAGTCACACCTAAGCCGGACTCAATACAGAGCAACCCAGATAAACACGGTACACCCCGGATCAATAGATATCTTGATCCGGGATGATCCTGGGTGAAATTAAGTCGCAAATCATCGTCACCCCGTACCAGCCCTGACCCAACACGGCACCTCAAAGGATGAACATGGAGCCAACAAGGATCTGACACCGGTACCACCACGGCAGCTTCCTGGAGCTAACCGGGTCGCTACACAGACGGTCTCGGACTACCCATAATTAAAGAATCCTCCTGACTGGTCCCGGTAGACCACGGCAATTTTAAAGAGGTTAAATTGCCGGGGTGGTGTTCCTGACCATGACAGACTATCCAGGAATATCCTGGACCCAACACGGATCTAACCCCGGAACGGCCAAATTTCAGTACGGGCGGTCAGATGGACTTGGGCTTGAGCATGGTTGTGTTTTTTATGACATGCAGTTCTTACAATGGCCCACTGGGCGGTTGTGTACACTAATTTGACAACTTGCCCTTCCAATACAGGCATGGACAGAATAATTGTATTTTTGTGTGTGACTCTACAGTTTGAATAATGATTTGGGCATTTTTTATGTGAACTTTCAGAGGAAAAATATTCAAAGTTTGGAGAAAAAATGTCTTGTACCATTTAATGACAAAATCCACATAAATGAATTAACTCATTTCTGACTAATGGTACTGGACTGTTTATTACTTTCTTCTTCTGTGGAGCAGAATACTTAAAAAGAAACTGTCTTTGTCATATTGCATCTCCTAAGTTACAATTGTTTGGTGTTTAATGCCGCTATCAACAATTTTTCAGTTATATCACATCATTTCCCGGGTAAACTAGAACTATCACTGAAGAGGATAAATACCCCCTTAACAGCACATTGACCTACACTTTAACTTAATTAGTAAAAGGGCCATAACTCTGTAAAGTATCATGCAATTGTAACCCCTTAAGGATATGCACATCTCCTCTTAGTATAGACGCTTCATGTAAAATGTTATTGAATTCCACCCAGTGGTTTGTAAGAAATAGGCCGGACAAAATATAGCTTCGGACAAAATATGACCAACAACTTAATAAGTAAAAGGGACATAACTCTGTAAAATAGCATGCAATAGTACCTTTAGGGTATGCATATCTCCTCTTGGTATAGAAGCTTCATGTAAAATTTTATTGAATTCCACCCAGTGGTTTGTAAGAAATAGGCCGGACAAAATATGGCTTCCGGCCGACAGACAGACGGACAGACAGACAGACTGCCCGACACAGTGACTCCTATATACCCTCTCTTCTTCGAAGGGGGGTATAATTACAAGTACTACTAGTCCATTTATCCTGACACTAACCAGTCAATTGTAATGCTAACCCCCCTAGCTTCTTCATAGACCCTTCTACAATAATTTCTGCAGCCATGCCCAAACCCTGATCCACCTGCATATCATATTGACTTTCAAATTGTATTTCACTCTGATCAGCTACTAACTTTGCAGTCTTTCATGTTAATGACTTCAACTATATCTTCATTTTCAAAATCAATGCACTGTTATTCACTCTCAACAATTTCTTCAACTTGGGCCATTAGTGTTTTGTCAGTTACTTTACTATTAGATCCCCTTTCTACTTTAGAACAGTAACTGAGCTCCGTTTCATTTGGTGAAACTGATTTATCAACTAGATTCAATCTTCCTAATGTCATACACCTTTCTACTTAATTCAGTTTGCACCTATTGTTTCTATTCTTTTTCATTTTGGAAGAATACAATTGGATAAACTTGATTCTTAGTTAGTTTCACTAACATTTTCTTCTCAAATTGTGAGAACATTTATTCAATACCAGAAGAGATGTGCTTTAAATCTAACCGAGAGTATCAGACTTCAAGATGTTTGAGAGTTTAGATAATGGGATGTCATCTTCAGATGACACAGCTGTAGAAAGTTCATAGTCATTATGAACAGACATTAAACTATGTTCTATTGTTCTAGTCATTCTTCAATCTTTTTGATTTTCTCATCGTTTTTATCTTTAATTATTTGAAGAATATAGGAATATATAGTTTCTGATTTGTCAGAAAATACTTCAATATCATCTGTTTCACTTGTATCAGTACATGTATTCTACACAATATCTACATGTGTGGCTTCAAATGTTATGAATTCAATTTCTGGGTCACCCAAACTTGATGCAAATGTTGATCAAAACAGGATCAAGTTTTCAAACTTACAGTGTGATGTGAACATTACATTTCCATTGGCTTCTACCATACTATGTGTGTTACTTGAATGAGGTGTTACTAAGCATTTCATTGTTAAGAAAAGGATTTGTTTTATCTTTCGTATGGTTTGATGCAAACTTACATTCTGTTTAACACTTAAAATTGAACCTGTATCAGATTTTAATACTTTCAGCTAGCAATTGCTCTACTGATTTGGAAGATCAGTCACAAGTAGATACTCCTCTTTCTGTACACCAGATGAGGCTGTTACTACATTGTAATAAACAGTGTTCCCTTTGATTACTATCTCCTCTAGGGCTTATTGTGTCCATTTTGAGGCTTTCTTGATTATAAAGAACATTTCAGTTGCTTTAAAAACACGTTTTTCTATTTTACATGTTTGAAAATAGGACAAAAGAGAGAAACATGTATATGATTTATACTATTCATCAGTGCAAAACTATGTCTAAGTCAAGTTAGTTATAGTTTTGCACTAACATTTTTTGTTAAATTTATGATATTGTCGGTGCATAACTATAGCTAACTCTACTTAGCTATAGTTTTGCACTCAAAAAAGAATGATTTGACTTATCATATTCTTGAAATTCAAATATTCTTGTTAAATACTTAGAATATAATCAAAAACTTTTGAGTGAACCAGGAGAGTTTGATCATTGTTCGTAATTTATAAAAAAAAAAAGCTTTGATTGCGCTGAGCCATCGATGTATTCGTGTATATAATGCTGTTAATTCAAGTTTATAAAGAGAGAGAGAGAGAGAGAGAGAGAGAGAGAGAGAGAGAGAGAGAGAGAGAGAGAGAGAGAGAGAGAGAGAGAAGAGAGAGAGAGAGAGAGAGAGACACACACAGAGAGAGAGAGAGATACACAGAGAGAGAGAGAGAGAGAGATACAGAGAGAGAGAGAGAGAGAGGGAGAGGGACAGAGAGAAAGAGAGAAGAGAGACAGAGACAGAGACAGAAAGAGAGAGAGAGAGAGCGAGAGAGAGAGAGAGAGAGCGAGAGAGAGAGAGAGAGAGAAAGAGAGAGACACACACGAGAGAGAGAGGAAGAGAGACAGAGAGAAAGAGAGGGAGACAGAGACAGAGACAGAGAGAGAGAGAGAGAGAGAGAGAGAGAGAGAGAGAGAGAGAGAGAAGAGAGAGAGAGAGAGAGAGAGAAAGAGAGACTGAGAGAGTTTATGTATCTTGGACTAAGGCTCGATAAAATAAGGTAAGGTCTAATAATTTAGAAATTAACAATGGTTTAAGATTTTTTTCCATTTTCCATTAAAATGTTCTGACTGGTCTTTTAAAAAGGCTATCTTTTGATCTATGTTTTAATCTTTTATTAAAGTAATTTATATACATATTACTCGTTGGTATTCGATTGGCGTATTTTTTTTTCAAATATGTATTCTTGGACAAGTATTATAATGTAATTTAATGTATTGATATCTGTGATATGTTTTGATATGCCAAGAAAAATCATATTATTTTTGTCTCTTCACTTTTACCTGATTTCTCTCCAAAAAGGTTAGAATTTCATTCCATAACAATTGTGTGTGTGAGCATTCCCAAAACAGATCTTCTAATGTTTCTACATTACTTGCACAAAAATCGCATAAATTCGAAGGTTTCATTTTAAAACTTAATAATAGCTCGTTTGTAGGTAGAATTCTATTTAAAAGCTTGTACTGGAAACATCTTAAAGTTGTATCTAATATGGACTTAAAAGGTAAGATATAAATACTCTTCCAGTCGAAGGTTTCGTCAAATAATTTTTCCCATTTATCTACTACATTTGTGAGTGACGTTTCACCTTGTAATTGAAGTTTATTTACAAATTTATTTACTTTTTTCAGTTCTACTATTTTTGTAACTAATTGTTTATTTTCGTCATTCATTGGTTGTGCCTTTTGTATTTCTTTCTTCATTTCACCTGGAAAGTTTCCAATGATATTGTGATATTTCAAGAAATTGTTTGAGTTAAGATTGTATATATATTTCAATGTTTTAAAATCAAAAAGTACTTTTGTATGGAAAACAAATACATGTTCTAAAAACGTTATGCCTTTATTATACCAATTTATGTATAAAATTGTATCCCCATTAAATTTTATATTTGTGTTGTTCCAAATGATTTTTTTTTTAATATTATTCTTTGGTAATTTGCTTTTGATTTCTTCCATGATACCAATATATCCTTTAGAAAAGTATTTTTATTAAAAATGTTTTGCTGGCAACAATTTTATGAGATCTTTATAATCCTGTTACAATGCTGTAATATTGATGTACAATTGAGAATGGTCCAGTCATTGCATCCACGCCATCTGATACTGTAAGCTGCCTTGAACTCAACATTCTGATTTTTATAAATATTTCTAAAATTGGCTTTCAGCTCTTTCAATTGCAAAGGTTGTCAAGTGAATTTAAAAAATACACAAAAAACAGTCTTTGAAATGTTAACGGAAATTGTTAAAACAATAAAGTTCTAGCAGAACTAGTAGATTAAATTAATTAGACATTGAGATATGATGAGTGATATGTCTTTTCGCGTTATGCATTATGGGCTCGATATTTTAAAATATTTGTTTTAGTTAAAAATCTAAAAAGTATTTTCTATCGTTGCACAATGAGTTTTATCAAATCAAATCTGACTTTAGATAATTTGTGTCTAGTACTGATGAAGCTGCACTTCTGTGAAGTCTCATCATGATCTTCTCTTGTTGCAATCTAGTCATTAAAGTATTTTGACTGTCCCCAGTGATCAAAATTAAGATATGACTCAGCAGTGTCTTAGTCTTATAATCTCCCTCTCCACATTGAAGGAACCTGCAGCAGACTATTTTGAAATAATTTGGATAAAATATATATGGAAAAAGGAGACAGTAAATGTGAAAAGTAAGATTATTTAAGTAGACAAAAGTATAAATAATTTCTCCATTTCCGACAGTGTTTTCAAAATGTGTCTACCGCAGATAAATGCATCACTATGTGGGAATTATTTTGCTGTACATTTGCAAAATGACTACCTGCAGTCTGGCTTGCCCATTCCATCAAGAGAAATTATAAACAGTAACTATTGTTTTCAACATGTGTGACCTTTTTTTCTAGAAGTTATTTAACTGTGTTGTCTGTTTTGCAGTGCATACTGACGAACACACAAAAGTTACTTGACTAGCTAATCATTTTAACTTCACTTTAAATGACAAATTTAAATATTAAAGACAATTCGCTGTACAAAGTTTCCGGAAAAGATCGCATCGTATATACTTCTATTTTTTGCATGTTTGCCGGCCCCATTCAATTTCCAAGATGTCATGGGCCTGTTGAGATTTTCAATAAATTTACTAAATTACGATAACATTCTGCTGATTTTCTGTTATTTGAGTTATCATTCATACACAAATGGTTTTTCAAAAATTGTCAAAAATAGTCTTTTGTTTCTGTTTAGTTCAAGCTTAAGTGTATGTGTTTTCCATTGGTGAAACAGCAATAATCCTAAGGCAGTGGATTGGGAATTCAAAATTAACTTCACTTTGTTCAATTTTAGAATTTTTCCCAATATGTGTATTAATTTAAACGAAAAGGAATAGTTTAAAGTTTATTCATTAATCCGTTAACTAAAATAAGAATCATAGATTTACCCACTCAAGAGTTTAACTTGTCTCATTTCCATGGAATATGCAAAATAAATTACCAATATAATTAGGTCAGTCAGATGCTTGGTAACTTCATAAACCGGTCTTTTCCTGTTCACACTTGTCAATACGTGACTGATTGTTGCACCACTAATCTATTTTTCATTTATTTTTGTCAAATATCTTGTGAACAGTAAGAAGCTAAACTGATTCAACTAGTCATGTAGTCCAAAGACGTCGTAGTTTTTCTTTATTTATTATAAAATCGGATCATTTCATGAAAGAAATATAGAAGTCACCAGAATCTATGAATCCATAACATACGGGTTTTCAATTATTCGGCTACGTTTTCCTAATCATCACACGCTGAGCTGTTTATAAATAGCTCACGTAATAGCCTTTGGTTTTGGAAAATTGATGCTTGGGATACGATTTGTATTTGAGATTGGAGTCCGGTGTAAACTAGCGAAATTTCCCAAATATGACGCTTCAAATACTATATGGATTCTGGAAGTAATGAGCCCGGATATATGATTCATCCCCTGTAAGCAAATGCTGTAAATTTGTATTATTCGATAACGGATAAATCCTTATGGACTGTGGAGGTTTCTTCTGCTTACCAATCCGTTTTAATTATTACACGGCGCCACATTGTTCTACCATTGTTTCCGCGAAAGTGGAACCAATTCTCACGGAATTGAAACCGGTGTTTTGTTATACATGTGTTTAGTTAATAATGACGCCTGTCGAACTTAAACACAATTTGAGAGAGTGCATATGAGCTGCCCAGTAAGCTCAGTCGATAGAGTACTCTCTCTGAAAGCCAGAGATCCAGGGTTCGAGCCCAGGACTGGCTGCAACCCTTTTATCCGTGTGAGATTGGCGCCAAGTATTTATGATAAAGAATGATTGATTAATAACATTATAACAATTATAAAAAGAATATAGTTATATAATGTTATTTGGACCTCACAATACTGAATGGCCCGGTGTTTAACACGCCGGACTGTCAATCCAGACGTATTAGGGGAATATTCCGGCCCGGGCACTGGATTTGTCTTAGGTGCTTTAAGTGTCTCCCACTCAACTAGAGGTCAAGTACTGGTCCTTGCCAGGAAAAGTAGTCTCGCATGTATCGGTACTTTACACTAAGAACCAATGAGTCTTTTCGGCAATCCGGAATCCCGTATATCTAACTGTGTGCAAAAATAGAGCGTCGGCCCCTCGTACCAAAGGTCCCGGGTTCGAGTCCCGTGATGAGCGTGTTTTGACTTTGGGATTTTTTTACACAAAGGGCGCGAGTACCGGATAAGTCTCCAGGATGCAGACATCTCGAGCGTGATTGACATAAGCTGAAAGCTTGTCTCGCAATTAAAGTAAAATTAATAAGTTTAAACTAACTCCGTCTCCTGATTATCTACACCTGTCAGATGATTGTACATGATATAGTGTACACTTTTAAAAGGGCCTATAGAAGCTTAAAAGCTTATTCTCAATTAGAGCAATTTCTTATTAACTTCTGGAAAAAGGGTCCTAAATTGAAATTGTGGTTTCGATGGCTTTCACTTTAATTATTCATTTTGAAAATTGAAAGTACATTATCAAAGGAACACCGTGATATCATATTCAAACAAACTACCGGTAGGACTGGTACATTATCAAAGGAACACCGTGATATGATATTCAAACAAATGTACATACGTCACTTAAATATTAAGCGTTTTGAGCCATATAGGATGGTTGAGAAAACACAGCTTTGATATAACTTCAAATGCGTCTTGTTTGCGTATTGCCTTTGAGTCGTTCATACATGTACATTGTTCAATAACTGAAAAACAATCCTTGCTTTGTTGATACGGTTTTATATGTCATTTCCACCCACTCCTCTCCTCCATCTTTTCTGATGAATTATTTCAGGATGTCACCTAATACGTGGACTTCTTTTGGAATTCATTAGACTCGCGCTTACTCGAGCATGTGAGCATTTGAATAGATACCAATAACCTCCAACATATCTGTCCTTCAAAACAAAGTAGCGGAAGTTCTGTTTGGCTGATTTCTTGAAATGATTTCAAGTTACCTTTAGCTTGCTCTTTATCAGTTTCCCAAATAAAACAAATCCGCTGTAGACAACTTCGAAAACATAGAGGCAACTGTTTGAAAAAAAGGTTTTCATGAAAGTATAATAATTGAAATAGTTGAAAACATTGTTGCAAGAAGAATTGCTCATTATGAGCAATTTCTCCTTTTGCCAAACTGTTTTCAAATGACGTCTGCTCTAGAGACTTCAAAATGCGTCTACTTATAGGAAATGGATATTAAGTCCCATTTCCACATTCACGTTTTACTCCCCTTCAGACGCCGATCTGAAGATAATGGAGCGTCTTGGGATGATCGGGGAGGTGACCGGAGTTGATTGCCATCACTCGGGTAGCGGCGTCGGGAAGGACCGTTGGTCGGACAAAACGTTTAAGCATGTACACAATTTCCATGACCTACACCGACCAAGTGAAGGTCGTGGAAACATGTAACAAAGTCATGACGACGTCGGTGTTGTCGTGTTGAGGTCTTGGTGATGTCGGGACAGCTCGTAGCTAAGTCGTAAAAGCCCAGGTGGGAAGTTTTCTTCATTTTTCGTAACGCGTCGTAGTGGAATCGGACAAACTTGTAACGATCCACAAAGACCAATGGTCTTAAAACCGTCGGGGTAGGTGTTTTGTGTGAACTTTGCATAATCGCCACGAACCACGCCGATCTTAGCAACCTTTCAACATCGGCGTTAGTCTTGAGCAAGGTCGTGAAGGTGGGTAGGGGCTTATTCAAAATAACCACTACATTTTAATAGCCAAGATAAATCTAATCAAAATAATGCGTAGCTAACCTATGTATAAATTAAATATGTATAAATCGGAAACGGTGAATATAACACAAGAAAAAGTTTATTGCAACCATATAATGAACAGAAAACCAGATAGAAAAAAATTAATTTAATATATTTTTTTTAATAATTGCTCAGCACGTCAAAACAAAAGATGATGGGTTACACTGGAATAAAAAACGACGTGCTGACACTCTAAGGAACAACAAAGGCCATGTTGGACTGCTTGAACAGCAGCGCAGTCTTCCATATTATCAAAAAATAGACCACAGGCGTCCGAGTTTTCAATTGCTAAAACATTGGGAAGAAACACACAACTCCTCGTTAAAATACTACAAAAAAGACTTTCTATATTGTCCATATGCTATAATAATAATGACCGTAAAGATTTCGTATGAGAAAATTTGGGTAATCGCACCCAGCACGGTGTTACTATAAATAGCCAATATACGGTTCATAAAGTATAAAAATATATAGTGATATTTATAATAACACGGTCCTGTGTGGGATTCCCCGATTTTTCATAATCATTTCAGCATAGGATCATATAGAGAGACTTTTTGTATTATCTTTACGACGTATTGTGGGTTTTTTCCCCATTTTTTTCTCAAATGAAAATTCACACGCCTGTGAATAGACACGGAACCTTCCTAAGTAACGACATTTTATACGAATAATCACGAAGGTATGCGAACATTCACGAACACATCTATTTATTTTCTAGTGTAGAGCACCGAATGATGTTTGATAGCCACTGCTGTCATCTTAACTTCACAGTATCAAATGGAAGACATGTTCCACCTTTAAGAGAATGATTAAACTTGAGCATTGGGTAGGGTGGACCGTAACACTGTTTTAACTTTGGTGTACTTGCCATGAGCTTTACAAGCAAAGAAGGCTAGAATAAGCCAGTTAAGTTGTAGTTAGTTTACACTGATGTAATTTCAATCCTTTATCCTGCAAAAATATCAGAAAGACAAATCGATGCTAACTTGGAAGATAACTAAAACTTCTGCTTATTAGAATGAATCTATAGGATATACTTCATGTAATGATTCCATTCGTATGGTAATGAAAAATCGTTTTGAAAAATGATTGTGTTCCGTAAGCCTATTTATTTTTGTAGAAAAGTTTACGAGAAAAATACTAATAAGATCTGGTTAATTTAAAGAGTCACTTTGGTGTTTAAAGAGATGTAAAACATTTAGATGAGTGGGTTGTTTCTGATTTTCCAGAAGGTTTTCGAAGTATACTGCTGCCTGTGCGTCTTAAATGGTTGACATAAATCATAGACTTAATTTACAATACAGTTGTTACTCAACCACGTGTCAAATGATAACCTGTAAACCCGAAAGTGACACATGATTTTCAAAAGACAGACAACGAATATTTATAGACAGTTTTCGTTTTAATCGTCAAGAATGTTAAAAATGATTAGACAGTTAATTCGACTATCGTTCCTGTTTATAATTGTCCATTTACTCATCACCATCTGTACAGCCGGACGGGTTCACTGACGCCCGTATTGAATAGATCCGACAATCCCTCGACGACGTCACGAACGTATGGTCCACTCCAACGATAAACTCGGAAACTTGGCTTTTCTGCAAAATAATAAAACAATCTGTTTAATATATTTTTTCATTTGATTTAACATCACCGACCCAGTGGTGTAGTGATGGTTTCAGACGTCCACTTCGAGAATGGAAATACAGAGGGTTCACTCTCCAACGCGGCTCATCCCAAATACGTTTAACCCTTTCCCTCATATAGACGCTTTCTGACGCCTCTGCAGCAGACGGTTTTTTGAAAACATAGTGACAAAAGAAGAAATTGTACAAAACGTGCACTTTCTCCTTTTGCCACAATGTTTTCCACTTTTTGTCATAGGTTATCCATTCAATTATGGAGATTTTGTATGTTTTGACAAAATACGTTCAAAGTCGTCCGCTGCAGAATTGTCGTATGAAGGAAAGGGTTAAAATGATAGTAGTCGGGGTCCGCTTTGGTGCCAACATATCAACACATATGTAACTTTTTAGTGATTAACAATCGCTCGTTTATAGGTATGATGACCTTTGCTCCAGCCAATCAAATTGTCGGCTTCTAAATTGGTATGAAACAGGGGAGATTTGAATAAACGAGATATAGAAAGGGTGAGTGTTAAAAAAAATGTACAAAATGTGCCTTACTGGGTATGTGGACCCAGTAAATAAGAAGCATAAAAGAACAATATTTAGATAGGCTTTTTAGTATTGGGTGTCATGAACTGATGATCTGAGATGATGTGTTTTCATTAACGTCTCATTAAACTAAAGCCAATTGTCTTCTGGTATTTTTAAAACGCTTCTGCAGAGACCGCGAAAATCGTCCCCGCGTGCCCGCTTCGGTGGTTTAGTGGTAGAGCGTCCGCCTCGGGTTTGGGTGGTCGCGCGTTCGATCCCAAGCCAGTCCGTATAAAACATACTCTAAAAAATGGTAAAAATGGCTTTCCCTCATAAGCCCTGATGTAACCTACCCAGGAAACGCCGTCAATTGACAACATGGTTGAAGGCTCCGTGAAACACCATACAAACAAACAAGGGAAAGACACCTTTTCTCTAAAGTAAACTTCAAATACATTACCGAGTTTTCTGTCTGAAGCCATGTGGCATGTTCTGGGTGTAAACTTTTGCTACAGCGAGTGTACGACAGCTCCGAACCGTACTGGTAGATCCCAATGACGTCACCAACCTCGGCATGGATTTGTTCTGCTTCCGGTACACGGTAGATGTACTTCCGCTCATTCGGATTGTCTTTGATGAGGTTCTGCCCAATAAGTCGTGGTTCCATGGCCCTAGATACAAAAATGCTTATTTGTTTATTATGATTTAGTTTTATTTATCTGATTAAGCAAAATGGAGTCCGATTTAAGTCAAGTCTATACATTTATTGATAATGATATTGATAATGTAGTCCCCGGCCAAAACTATTTTATAATACATAAATAATAAATTGCGTAACCCCTATTGATATCGTGATGATTTTAAATTATATGTTAAAAACATGATAAACAAATATATCAATAGTCTTTATTATCGTCTAGGAGTCAGAGCTCATAGGTAAATAAAAGTCGTCTAAAGATGATCAATTATCATACCAACTGAAAAGAAATTGATCACGAGGAAAAGAGAGCTTAATTAATTAAATAACATTAAAAGGGGAACATATTTCTATGTTTGTCAACAACCGTTTCTTTATATTTGAATAAAACATTCACAGAGATTTAACCTTTTCTTTCACCACATACAATAAAAATGCAGCAAACGACTATGAACACATCTAAGCAAATATATTTAAATGTCTGTAGAAAAAAATATACAGATTTAAAAGAGATGTAACGTTTTGAAAAAAAAGGAGAAATTGCTCATTTTCAGCATTGTTGTAGGTTCGTTCTCCGGCCGGTTCATACCAAATAATTAAGAAATGGAACAGTGATTTTCACACCTTATAGCTCTGTATTGTCGGGTTAACAATACGACTGACTCGCTGGTATCAAGATGAAAGGCCCAGAAGTACCGGTAACGTAACCAAGAAACAAAAGGCGAAAAGCACCATTTAAACAAACAAATAAACTAAATCAGCATACATTGTCTCATTATCGTAGAACCTCCAAACGGCAAAGGCGATTTCCTTGGCATAGTTACTGAAGAATGTCCATGACGTCACTTTCCCAGAGACAGTGAACGTCATATCTGTGATGTTGGCAATGACATAGCGCTTTTCGGTCCCGCCATCTGAGCGTTTGTATATTTCTGTATCCGTGAATAGATCAACGTTGGTTGTGACATCTCTATCTGTTAAATAACGGAAAAATCAAAACATGTTCTTAAGAGCCATAACAATATATTTTCTTATATTGTGTATCACGCTTAGATGGCATGGTTATCTTTTTCACGTGATTGTTTAGGACATAAACTACAATTATAAGGGTTTAATGTATGTTTTGGTACAGTTATAAGAGTATAACACGAAATTGTCAAATTACACAGCTGACATAATGCCCTTCGTTTTCGCCAAAGTGACTAACTGACGAGTTTTTGATATCAAGAAATACATTTTCTGATATCAGGAATTCGAATTCTTAATATCGGAAAATCATTTACATTTCTTTATATCAGAAATTCCATTTATTGATATAAAATCATTTTTGGATGTCAAGAAATCCATTTTCTGATATCAAATAATCTATTTTCTGATATCAAATAATCTATTTTCTGATATCAAAAAATACTGACGATTTTCTGATATCAAGAAATACATTTTCTGATATCAAGAAACACATTTTCTGATATCAAGAAACACATTTTCTGATATCAAATATTCATTTTCTGATATCAGCAATTCGAATTCTTGATATCAGAAAATCAGTTTGACAGAAACAAAGCCTAATCTGAAATTGTGTCAATGTGTTATTTGTCAACTCTGTCCCATAAGTTTTTCCTGTGATTTGAACTTTCATAAAAAGCACGTAAAGGGACAACTATACTTTCCCGACTTTGATTAAATATATTTTCAATAAAATTGTAATAAATATTTTTCTTGTTTTTTGAAAGTTTTGTCATTATTATTTAAGACGGACATTATATACTAGAATAGCCAACTGACTATCATTTGAAAAAGTGTTTCTTATTTAAACCTTTCCCATTTGCATACGTAGGGCTATTTGCAGCCGACGACTTTTGAAAACATTGATGCAGAAGAAGAAAGTGCTCATAACAAGCAATTCCTCCTTTTGCGACAATGTTTTCAACTATATTCAATGATTACACTTCCAATAAATGTGATTTTCTGTATCTTAGCTCATTTTTTTTTTAATTCGTCTGCTGCAGAGTTTTTATACTGTGGGGTGGGTTGTGATTTGTTAAAGGGCAAGCATAATTGGGAATTGAGTGTTGCACTTATCCTAATAAAACACTCGACTGCCTGTGCATGTTTTAGCGTCACTTAATTGTTTAATGTTCTTTCCATCAACAACTCAGTCATCTGTTAGTAATCAACTCTATGAACGAAATAATCGCGTCAAATTCTTGAATCGCGTCAAAATCATAAGGAACAAACTGTCAATATCAAATGTTGAACTGTGTAATACAAATTTAGAATAAAAGGATGAATTATTCGTTCCTTATTCGTTCTGCCTATTATAATCAAAGTATTCTAAACGCTTTATAAACGACTCGCAATCGCCGCAATTTAAAGCGCTCAAATCTCTTTCTTAGAAGTCGGGAATTTAGACGCTGACCTTGTCGAAAGCACTATCCAAAATGTCGTTAATCGTTGACTTTCGGCGAGTGCTAGCAGCTATCGGAGAATACTCCTAAAACACTATTTATTCATATATTTAAAAAAAAACCCTGTCATAATTGTTTGATTGTGGCACAAATTTGAACCGGCGATTTTGTCAAAACGAAACGGCAATGATTCGCCGGGTACCGGTCCTTATTTAAAACCCTGTTACATTTATTTCATTAAACCATGCAATATGAAAATATTGTCGATCGTACTCATGTTTTTGCGGAAACCTGCTTGTGGTATAAATGTGAAAGTCAAATTACCTATTGAAAACCAATGAATAACTAAAACGACTTCGATACGCAACTTTGTCAAAGGAATAGATGTACTGAGAGAAAAAGAAAGAAAAGGCTAAGCAATGCATACTATCATTATGAATAAGGACATGAACGAATATGTATGGTCTAGCGCCTAGAACTTCGTACTAGCCCGATCCTTCATTCCACTCGCTTATGCTAGCGGGCGATTGGATGTTTACATCTCTGACGAGAGGGAAGAAAGGGTTACAATTTACAAAGGGTAATTGCGCGATTGGCGTAGTGATATCTAAATAATTATGTACACTTAAATATGATATTTACACATTAAGAGACTTTGTAATTGTATTTGGATACCTAGAATAAGTGAATTTATTTTACTTATTTTAGTTTTGCTTATGTTTGCATTCGTAATTCAGTCTAATTTGTTTGCTCAAAATTTGTATGTGTTCTGGGGCATTTACATCATTTTACTTCATAATTCAACCTGTAACAATGGTCTCGTTTGTACATGCGCGCAACTCTACCAATATTAAAAAATGAATACATCGTGAATACATCGTCAGAGCACAGGCGTCCGAATTTCCATTTCAGAAGAAAATGGGGAAAAACACACAATACCTCGTTAACATACCTAAAATGTCTCTCTATATTGTCCATACGCTATGATAAAGATGGTCGTAATAATCTTTTGGGGAATCTCCATGTGTTACTATAAATAGCCCCTCTATACGGCCCATATAGTAAAATAATAAGGTGTGCAACGACACTTTACCTCCTTGCCCGATTCGGGCAATAATTTCCACAGAAAAACGTCTACACTGACCTGGTCCAAGGTAGCGACAGGTTCATAAATGATTTTTCTCATGTTCCACCACATCAAAATTTTCAAACTGACCAATACGCCGTCGTTTTTAAGCTTAATGCTCATTATATTTGGAAATTTGCAGATGGCCTGACCGTCAGGCACTGACGTCACAATTTGCAATATATCGCAGCAAAAATTGAATCAAACGACTATTTTAAACATGGTCTAACAAATATTTGTTATACTTCTTTCGAAAACGTACATTATTATTATACTATATGGACTGTATAGGGGCTATTTATAGTAACACGGGAGTGATTCCCAAAATTATCATTACGATTATTTGTATCATAGCGTATGGACAATGAAAAGAGTCTTTTGGAGAATTTTAACGAGGTATTGTGTCTTTTTCCCAATTTTCTTCCGTAATGGAAATTCGGACGCATGTGGTCCGAGTGATATGCCTTACCAACAGAAAAGAGAATCTTAATTTATCATACGACAGCGTAGTATGATTGACTCGGTTTATCGCCGTTTTCAACTCGGTTGGGTCATATCTAAAGACATTAAAATGGAAGTAATTGTTTTGAATCATATGCGTTCGAGATTTAAGGGTTGGCATTATAACTGAATTGCTAATGTCAGGATAAATGGACCAGTTGTACTAGTAAATTATCCATGAAACACCGTAACTGAAAAAGTGTTGAAAGTGGAGTTAAAAACCATACACACAAACATTTTTCTCTATATACTAACTGATACAATCTTAGCAATTATTCGTGCTTGGATATGCATGAACTTATCAAAGTTCAAGGTTTGTGATTTCAGTTTGAAACAGCATTCGTGAGATAATTATTCAAGATTGTAAGTAAATGCCATATATTCTTCACTATGCAATCAATAACTTACGCAGACAAATCAAAGGAGATCCAGTCAAGTTCCCGGACGGTAAACATGCCCGCAACGCATCGCCAGAACCCTTGAAATACCCGTCATTGCACTGGTACTCTATATGCTGTAACATAGATAGACAACTACATTGAGATTTTCATCAAAATAACTAAAATCGTAAATATAGCAAATTTGGTAAAATACTCAACATGAATTCCATTTAATGTTTTAATAATTGCCATGTGATTTAAACGGAAGTAACAATCTAAAAACGATTATTTAACTTAGGTATCAAATTCTTTTACGTTTTCTACTGATTTTGACGTTCGTGGCAAATCTGAAATGAAGACAGTGGTCTCGGCAATTTCCGTATCAGGTCGGTATTATTAACATTATAAAGGGTCAGCAATATCCGTCCGAAGTCGAAAGAGATCGGTGTTGTTCGTGGTCTTGTAGGTCCTTTGCAGCGGAAATGACCGACAAGGCTACGAGCGATATCGATCTCTTACGACCTCATACGGAAACGTCCGAGACAAAAATGTTACCTTAACTTTTCGCTATTTTGACGGAGATGCAACATGTTTTATTTTTTAAATAGCCATTCCCTGTAAGCATTTGCACTCCCATGTAGGGAGTGTGGCACGCATAGTCACGGATACTTTTTCTCAACTTGATAAAATAAACCAACAATGGCAAAGAAAAACATTGTTATGGGCTTTGGTTGCTATAGCAACCGGCTCACTTTTTTCATTGGACTGAATCGTTATGATTTAAAAAGGCAATTCACTAAATATTCCAATCAATTTTTTGCATCAATAAAGAATCATATTTTCTATCAAAAGTCATCATTTGATAAAGGAAATAAAACAAAATACAATTGGGTATCAATTTGTACAATTCGCTCCCAAACCGTTTTGTGCAAGTTTTTGATTGCTTATTTAATTTTTCCTCTAAAATCTGTTACCATGGCTACAAAAAGTAACAATTTTCAAATTTTACCAAAATAATAAATTGTTATATTGTTTATAAAACTATTGCCGACATATGGGTTAAAATAAATGGTTCCATGGATAGCATCAACTATTCTAACAAATTATGTAAAATTGTTGCAGGGATTATGGCTTTTTATTGAGTAACCCTGGTTACAACAAATTTCATTTATTCAAATATTAGCAAAAGCATTATTTGTTTATGTATTTGGTAAAAACTTGACATAAATTGATAATTCCTTTTTTTTTTTTTTGGTAAAATGAATTTTCTTAAACAAATTCCACAAGAAACGACTATGAACTAGAGTAAATATTCGTGTTGCCATGGTGACAGCATGACAAGATAAACATTTGACATATCTTAAACTTTGTCATAAACCTACACAATAGATGAAGTAAAATGTTATTAGGAAAGTCATTGGTTATACATCTAATACTTTTCTGTGTATGTATCCCCAGTATAGGTTCAACATATTCTACTCAATGGCGTTTCTATGGAAACAAAACACTATTCTATGAACAAAATATGTTCACGTTTGGTGTGTTTTTATATTTTCAAAAGACAAATAAAATTAATGAATTTCTCAAGCAAAGCAAGAAAAACTCAATGAAACATTTTCAAAGTACTTCCAATATATAATGTATAACATAGCAATGAAGTAAAGATTGATAGAGCCTCCATAAAATCTTCACTCTGTGCATAGATTCTATACAAATCTGAACGCATTTGAAATAGTGCCTAACTCAAAAAAGAAGTAGAAGCTACAGTTATACAACTCTAAACATGTAAAATTGTGATCCTCAAACAAAAATATCATTAGATATCAAGATTTAAAAA
The DNA here is from genome assembly GCA_031761405.1 of Serripes groenlandicus. Taxonomy (NCBI): domain Eukaryota; kingdom Metazoa; phylum Mollusca; class Bivalvia; order Cardiida; family Cardiidae; genus Serripes; species Serripes groenlandicus. Next base: position 3,608,577 of record JASEVX010000015.1, read on the forward strand.
ACAAAATCTAACACCAATCTGCCTTGACCGAATGGTAAGCTTCAGAGATTTGGAAACAACAGTCACAGGTTCGATCCAAAAGTGCCGCGCACAAATTATGGTGGAGTACCCTTGGACAAGGTATATTTCCTTGCATAGTATTGGTTTGTTAATCCAGGGATGACGAACAATTGAACTGTTCCTGTCATATTACTGAACTAATGTTAAAACGATTCAAAACTCAAAAAAAAAAAACATGTTTATTTTATTCTTCTAAATAACTAAGAGAGGTAATTTGTATTTTTGGTGATGAGGTCTTTCTAAATTATGCAAAAACGAGCATATGTTCCCCGTAGTTATTTTCTTGCATTTGATTTAGCAAATATTCATCTATCTATTTATGTAATGCACTTAATTGAAGATGGCTGTATTTGTTTTAAAATAAGTGGTAAATATTACGTTTTCCCTAAAAACTCAACTTTGCACTCTGTTCCATGGCAACGGGGCAATATTTGGAATTTCTAACATTATTTTTTCTGAATAGTTCACTGATGTCAACATGTTGAATAAATTTAAGCAAAATTCCTGACCATGCATGCTCAAAACGTTTAAATGCTTACAGAAAATGGCTTTTTAAAACGTTGTATCCAGGGAATGAACGACGCCACACACAAAATAAAGGAACTTTTAATTTCAAATTCCGGGTTTTTGATAAAACCGGACTAATAAAAGACTGTATACCCTTTGAGATTACTGGTTTGCACATGTGATACTTGACAAGATATATTTGAAACGCAATAAGACCATGATGGCTGTTTAAATCACTTGAAAATTGAGAATTTCAATTCAAAACGAACTGTGGCAAAAATAAAATGTTTTCAAACAGTATTTTTAGATATTCAAATATTGCCTCAATGAATACAATTGTTCAATGGTCTCATATTGATTTGTTAATTGACATGCGATTACATTGCTTAATGATGTTGTTTTATGAACTCATTAGAACCATGTAGTGCTTCTGTCGTAAAGTACTCCAAAGTGACGAGTTAGAAAACAACTACTAGTTAAAATACAAAGAAATTTTTATTAAACGTAAACATATTCATCATTAACTATCAATGTTTTCAACGTTATATATGAAATGATCAAGCATTTGCTGCATGAAAAATGTACTATAATTGTTATGAGCCAAAAGCTTTATGAATGTCATTTAAATGTTGCCTTTGCATTTTCGTAATTCTTGATATTTGGGCTGAAAAAGTCACATTAACCCTTATCCTGCAATACACGACTTTGAACAACATATTGATTCACGTGCTATACACATATTTACACAGATAAACCTTTTAAACTTTAAACAGTTGTCAGCGAGTGTTGGTTTAAGTTGTATGTGCGAACTGTTTTGAAGATGAAGTGCTTACAGCGTCCGCATTGACATCAGGAGACCAAGGCCCATATTTACAAATCATTCTAAATTCTGAGTTAAATGTGCTGAACTCCAGGAAATAGATATTATACTCAAAATGTTAAAACTATTCATACATTGTCTTGAACAAATAGAATCATAATTCTGGGGTTAAATAAGTTTATGCTTCACTTTCACTGGGTGAACATATTTCACTTGATAGTTTAATTCACTTAATAATTGCAGAAGTTTCAACATTTCAAAATGTAGATCATCACCTGGAGTTCAGCACCTTTAAGTGACTCCCATAATATTTTTGTATTAACGTAGCACGATTGGTCTTTTTTATAAAGAATGGGAATGATACTTAGAATAGTTGGATAATACGGCCCAAGTCTTGGTACCCGATCGGAACATTCCAAATACTTGAAATTGACAATGGGGGATTTTAATCAAACTGACCTCTCCGACGGAAATTGCGTCATTTCCGGTTATACGCGTAGCCCTGTAACCTAAGTTAGTATCGTCAGCACATGTGGTCCTTGGTCGACATTCTGAATGTATATATAATAATTTTAATATTACATACATTTATTAAATCGTTGATAATTACAATTTAAAATTACTTTAATTCTACCAAGATTTATCTATTTTTAGAAATATATAGAGATATGTTTTCCCTCGATCTTAATATCACCAGATATACACTTGGCTGCAGTAGAAAACACTCGTAAAGATCTGGCGTGGCAAAAGAGAAATAAATTGCATAATGTTATCAACTCATTTCAATAATTATATATTTCATTTACATGATTTATATGGGCAATAGTTTCACTTTCTAAACGTTTGTTGTATGACAAAACACTTTAAATTTGTAAGTTAACGTCATTTACTAACCACCGACACCACAGGACTTCAGACAGTTATGCCACGAGTAATCCGGGTACTTTGAACACATATCCGGGGTATTTTGAAGGTCCGCCTCACACACATCTGATTGGTCCTCACACACGATTGATGGTTCTGATTCCTCATAGTTTACTACAAGAATAGTAATAAAAGCTATATATTACTCAAACTAAAAATAAAATTGTTTCGTAAGATACTATACTACTATGACAGTCTGAATCTACAAAATAACCAAAATGATGGATTGATTGATTAAGACTTAACGCCGTGTTCGACATTGTTCAGTTCTATCACGGCTGCCAGTTCAGCTACTTATGCGTTTCCTAGCTTTCTTACAACAGTACACCACACAACATACTTTCCAAGCAACTAGCTGCATTTCCACATAGACTGTTGGTCAATTGGTGAGAGAATGACGCTTGGCACAGTGACTGTTGTCAAACTTCGGAAGGAAAGTTGGCCGAGCTGGGACTCGACAATGATGCAAGCTAAAGGACTAACACTTTTTCGTGCAATTGTGTATTTTATTTACGCCACCAATGGGACTTAAAACACTTGTTCTGCTGTACGTGAAATTAAACAACGTTTGCATATCATGTCCTATTCGACTTTAAGCGTTATTTGAATGGAACGATAACTGTCTACATTGTACATTGCTCATTTAAGATAACAATTGAATATATGCTTTGAAAAGCAATTTTCTCTAAAGCAAAGACCCTTTTAGTTTAAAAAAGCTCATTTTCTGCATAGATTACCCTGCAAATAAAAACCACATGTGAACAAGATAATACTGTTGTTTTCCCATGGTTGGTCTTTATACACAGGTCCAACTGTATGTTGCAAAGGCTACTCCAATTTTACTAAGACTTTGTCGAAAAACAGGGGTTCGAATCCCAAAATAAGCGGGTTCTTCCTTTTGGATTTGTCCTCAAGGCGTGTTAACGGATTAAATCAGAAGACATCGACCATGATTAATACAAGCTCAAATGTTGTTTCGCAATCGATGTAAAACAAATAAGTTAAAACGGATAGAGTATATGTTGATGTCTCGTGTAAATGGTGTTTATAAATTCAGTACAACTTATAAACTTTCCTAAGCAGGACGGTTCTGTGCCGGTCAAAAGCCATGAAGGTAGACACGCCCTTTTAAATGTTCCAGAATGCTTGAGTAGGTTCGTGTTGACGCAGAGACCACAATATTGGTTTTCTCGCGGGACGGCTCAAATGTATATTGAACACATGCGAGAATTTGGATTGAATGTAAACGTGCACTTACTATCAAACTGATACTCGCATACTACACTCTTCAGATCCGTACAATAAGTATCGTCCCATAATCCGGTGTACTGCATTTGGGCACAGTCCTGATTCTTACGCTTGTCGTTGGGTTGTCCTAAACGAAGAGAAACCGGACTGTCAAAACACTTAGTTCATTGGAAAAACAGGAGATTAGAAATCGGACTTTATAACAAGTGACGTTCGCCAATCAATTTAAATGGATTCTAATTGTAAATTTGAAGAAATATTAAATTTCAAAGTTACACAATTTAAAACGGGATAAACCATAATGGTTCAGCCAATCAGGCATTGTTTTGCATTGTTAATTTAGAATAATTATTAAAATGGTATTTAGCACGATTGGGTCCTGGAAATAGTTCACACTTTTACAAAAGTACTCAGAAAGATATTCACATCAAACAAACACGGTACCCTTTCTTATAAGAGGACGTCTCCAAACGGGTAAACGCATTTCTGAACATAAACTAGCGTATATGATCATGTATGACAAACAACTGCAATTTAGGTTCATTCAATATTTTTTATTTAATTTAACACCCGAATTTTGTCAAGAAATATGAAGAAATATTCCATTCTCTAACAGTAGCCTTGAAAAGTTGATACGAAGGATCCTACACATTGCCATTGTAAAATTGCGTTCTCTTACGATCAAAATCCCCATTACAATTTCTTACATGTGTATTGTATTACCTGAATCCCAGTTTGTCCAATTATCTGAAAACAAGGAACCATCTGACCATCGCCAAACGCGGTCACTGTCAGGTACCGCGCCCATCCATAAGTTGGTATTGTCGTATCTGTATAACAATTCGTCAACAGATCAGTTGTAAAACATATTTGAGCCGTCCCACGAAAAAACGAACATTGTGAAATCTGCGTAAAGTATCGACCCTGATCAGACTAAGCATGCCGCCCAGACTAACCCAGACATACACTTTACGCCTCCTATATCTCTATACCCCTAAGACGGAATGTGTCGATCCGGATTAGCCTGCGCGGACTGCGAATGCTGATCTAAATCGATATATTACGCAGAGACTATAATGTTGGTTTTCTCGTGTAACGGCTTATTTGTATTGAATTGAATTTCTAATGACAAATGTAAAAACTGATCCTATATATGAGACGTTCCACAAGAAGATCAACAGTATGGACTCTGCGTAATGTATCGACCAAGATCAGGCTAATCCTGGCCGACACATTCCGAGAGGAAAAGTGTCTCTCTGGGTTAGCTTGCGCGGCACACTTTGGCTAATCGGGGTCCACAATGTTGGTTTTCTCATTACACGGCTCATATGCAAAGTTTAGTCGTGTAACAAAGTAGCAACTCAATAATACAGTATAACTTGTTTATTACAAGATGTACACATGTCCCAAAACCCACAGTCGTTGCTCTTCCAACAACATGACTACTCAGCTCACGTCACCAGAGTGACTGTTTTGATATGAAAACAATCCAGTACTTATACAATCTCCCAACTGCCTTAGGGAAGTTAGTCTATTAACTATTGGTCAGATGTCAAACCCTGTAGACTGATCAATTACGCCTGCCAAAAGGAACAATTAAGTTATAGAAGGATAAACGAGTCACAGAGAAAGATGGTTGATTAAGCTAACCGTGTCACAGATAAAGATGGTTGATTACATCTTCACACCTTCCCATGTTGATTATATAAAGAATTTTACATAGGAATACTTTAAAAAGATCTAAGACCTTAAATGCAGTGACGACCAATCCTTAATAAAACATATACAACTATTTAGAATTAATAAATGGTTATGTAGATAACTGAAAACAATAGTCATTCATTAATTCAAGTGAATTGAATATTTGCAATTTAAAAGAAACAATTACATGAACACTGTATTAACATAGTTGTACTGAATAAGTAGGAAATGTTAATGTAGAAATGAACGTGAAATAGTCAATATAACAAGGTAACAATATAAATATTTCTCCAAACAGTACGATGATTATTATCGATCCAACAGTCTTGTATTTCTTAGCACTTCGTAGTATCCAGAGTAGTTTGAACTCATATTGAATTATTGTTATTTACGGCGTTTCATCAGTAGAAGTAGTAGTATCAGTAGTGGAAGTAGAAGTAGCATCAGTTGTAGTATCAGAAGCAGTTGTAGTTGTACTATCATAAACAGTTGTAGTTGTAGTATCAGAAACAGTTGTAGTTGTAGTCCTTTTATGACGAAGGCCACACAATATGTTTATCATAGGGTTGATTGACATGTTGTTATTCATTCCGTAGATTAGTAGTAATAACAGTCGAATAGGTAGTATCACAGTATAAGTCCAACATATAAGGAGTTAGAAATATTGTCATTTTCTCAAAGTTGAAAATGAGATCCTTATGGTTGAAATTATGTTATTCTTCAGTGGCATATGTTCTTCTGTGTAGTAGTGCTTGAATACATGTATATAATGGAAACATCATGGAATGGAACTCTAGGTTAGATGAGCTCTTCCGACAACAGAGCAATTTCTCCGGAACAATCTTAATGGCTGCTTCATTTGCCTTCTGCGATGTGGTAGTGAATCTAACACTCGAATCAATGCTCTTAGCTGACTCTTAGCAAGATGCAATATCATGTCTTGAATTAACAGAATGAATTAATAGTGATGCCTTAGTAATGTGCAAAAGAATAAATATGAGTGTCAATTGATACTGGTAGTTAGCAATTTGTCATTAACGGATGCAATTAATTATGATATATCAATAATAACACGCTTAAACCAATAACAAACTTGAAAAACGATAAAAATGGCCATTATATTATATATACAGGTATACCTTTCCTACATTATAATTGTAATTGGAATTTTCATCCATATGCTACATTAAGTAAAATTCTTATATTAGCATTTAATACACAACAATTTTCTTGGAACCATTATAGGCAAGAATACATTCATTTATTTAACTCTTATTTACGCATAAGCATAACTTTTTAAGTCTTGTTATAAAACCGCGTTTCTATTTTACGTGTGAATAACCATCACAATATTATATATTAGCTAGTACGCTTATAATATTTATCTTCTAATTAACTTATTTAATTAACAGGTATAAACCTAAATCTCGCTCAAATTTCTTCTCACGATATTATATAATTAGCTAGTACGCTTATAATAATTATCTTCTAATTAGGTAACTGATTTACCTTAATTCTTGCTGAAATCTTAATTAACATCTGTCAATCTCCATGTCACTTAACGGAGCTGACAAGGACTCGTCATCAAACATAGACAATTGATCGGGAATATTTGATTGCATTGTTTGATCACTAACAACTGACATATCACTCTCATTTTGTCTGTCTGTACCGTGAATACGCTCGTATTCTAAACGCCTAAGACGTGCTTGTAACTTATTTAGAGGAATATTATCTTCACTCTCTTGACTAGTTGAGGACTCAGAACTATTTTTATGTTTGTCAATTACTTTTGTCATTTTAACTTTACGTTTTGGAATTAAAACTTGATTATCTAAATCTGTATTATCATCAGAGCTATCTGAAACAATTTCAGGAGGAATAACATATCTGCAATTTCTAATAGGTATTGGATTTATAGTTTTAGTGGAAGGAAGAGTCCACTCGTCAATTTCTGCCTTTCTAACTTGATCAACATTGCATTTGATTTTCTTGTTATCTAATTGATTTTTAAGTATTAATTGCTTTGAACCATCAAATTCGATTACTCGGTAGTATGGAATCCATTTAGGAGATGTCTTAGAAGTGCGTTGGAATTTTTTGTAATAGACCGGGTCATTTATATTGAATTCTACTTGTTGGGCTTTCCAATTGGCATATTTGTTACGCCTTCTTCTTGATTTAGTGATTTGCTTGAATACATCACAGTAAATTTCGTGATTTCTTTGTAGTTATTCTTTATGGAATTCGTTGCCAACATAAGGTAATCTTTTTCCTAACAGTGAATCAATAGGTAGTACTGGGTCTCGACCAAATACTATGAAAAATGAGCTATGTCCAGCCGATTCTGATGGATTAAACCTGATGCCAGCAAGGGCTTGTTCTAGTACAATATCGAAGTCCATCGGATTATCCCTAGTAAGCTTACATAGAATGGCATTTAAACTTTTATGCGAACGTGCATTTTTTCCATTAGCCTGGGGGTTATATGTGACAGTTCTACGATGTTTGATATTTAATTCTTGCATAACATCTTTGAACATTTTAGAGGTGAAAACGGACCCGTTGTCTGTCAGTATTGATAAAGGAGAGCCATATTTCCAGAATATCTTTTCAAAAAGTGCGTAAACAACGTCCTCTGTAGTTGCAGTTGGTGACGCATCTATTTCAGGATAACCAGAAAGTTCATCCATAAATACTATCATATATTTGCTATTTGAAGCTGTGGGAGCCATCGGTCCGACGATATCACATGAAATGTCAGAAAAAGGGTAGCTTGGTATTATCTGATCTTGTAAAGGCGATTTTATGGTTTTAAGATTGACAGTTTGACAGGCTATGCATGTCTTTACAAATGTGTAAATATCCTTGAAAAGATTGGGCCAGTAATATGCTTTTCGCACGGTATTAAACATCCTATTCACACCAGGGTGTCCTATATTATGATATGCAACTAAAACCATTTCTTTTAATTGACTAGGAACATATATTCTTAGGCAAGGGTAAATATCCTTATCTGACAAGTAATGTAAAATGTCCTGAATCATAACAAATCTCCTATTTTCAGCTTTAGTTAAAGAGTTCGTCTGCACTCATTTTATTAATTTTTTGAGATCTAAATCTAATTCCTGTTCTGTTTTCATATCTAGAGTAACTAAATTTTCTGGGGTAGTAATTGGTATAGTTTCTGGTGCCTCATATGATTTTTTTAATTCATCATGATTAATTGCTTGGCTATTAATAACATTAATCGTAGTTCCTTTATTATGTTCTGTCATAATATCAGTGTCTGAATCAAAAGTCGATTCTTTAACTTGTCTTGATAAAAAGTCAGCTACTACATTAGTTTTTCCAGGTACGTATTCAATTGAACAGTCATAACATGAAATTTCTAATGCAAATCTTTGTAGAAGTTTATTATCGAAATTTGAAGATAACAAATAAGTTAGAGGTTTGTGGTCTGTTTTAATTACGAATTTTGATCCCTGTAAGTAACAATCAAGTCTTTTTAGGCTATAGGTAATCGCAAGAGTTTCCTTCAGAATTGTGGAATATTTCCTTTGCGTTCTAAATAAAGCATGACTAAGGAAGAATATCGGTAGTTCATCTCCCTTTTTTCCTGTTAAAGTTTGCATCAAAACGGCGCCTATGGCGTAATCACTTGCGTCTGTATATAATATGTAAGGTTTATTTATGTCTGGGTGACGTAACAGCGGTAATTTTTCTAATTGAGTGATCAATTTCTCTAAATTGTTTTGACATTCAAAAGACCATTCGAATTTAACATTCTTTTTAGTTAATCTTACCAATGGGAGGCTAATTTCAGCAAGTTTTGAATGAATTTCCTATAAAACGCGACAAAACCTAAAAATGATCGTACATCCTTAACATTCTGTGGAGTTTTAATTTGTCTAAGAGCTTTAATTTTATCAGCCTTAGGTCGAATACCTTCTGCTGATATTTCATGTCCAAGGTAATTGGTTTTATCTTTAACAAATTCGCACTTTTTAAGTTTAAGCTTAAGACAATTAGCTCGCAGTCGCCTAAATATTTCTTCTATGTGACGGAAATGTTCTTCAAGAGTCTTGGAGTATATAAGGAAATCGTCTAAATAAACAAAAGCAAATTCTTCACATCCTTTAATAACAGAGGACATGATTGATTGTAACTTTCCAGCTGAAATATTTAAACCTTGTGGTAAAACTGTCCACTCAAGAAATCCAAATGGAGTGGAAAATGCAGTTTTTTCCTGATCTGATTCTTTAATTGGTATTTGGTGATATGAATTCAAAAGATCTAGACAAGTGAAATATTTTGCTCCATTTAAGGACGCTAAGATGTTTTCGATACGAGGCAGTGGATAAGCCGTAGTCTTAATAATCTGGTTTGTTTTTCTGAAATCAATTACAAGACGCTTGGTGCCGTCTTTTTTGTTAACCAGAATACACGGATTATTGAATTCTGAGTGTGAATGACGTATGATATTTGCCTTGAGCATTTTATTAATTTTTTGTTTAAAATTTTCTCTTTCGCTGAATGGAATTCGATAAGGTTTTTGCCTAATCACTTGATCTGTGTTGGTCTCTATAGCAACAGAGCCATATGGATACCTTCCTAGATCAAATTCATTTTTGGAAAATACATCATTATAACTTGAAATTAATGTATTTAACCTGTCTTTATGTATAATTGGAACATTAACATTTTCATTAACCGACTCGACTGAAGAGATATTATGCGATGAACTCGGCGGTACTTGCGGCCGATCTATCAATGAAATGTCATGATCCTTATCTATTTGATGTAATTTACCCACAACGCATCCGCGATGAAGTGATATAGTCTTGTTTGACAGGTTTGATATTATAATTGGTACCCTACGGTAATTGGAAAGTGTCACTAAAGTATTTGAAAGCTTTAGATGTGGTTCTGTATCAAGGTAACAATTTTCTATACTTGAAATTTCATAAGTTCCTTCATTAGAAATACTGGGATTTTGTTTTAGTTTTCCTGGCAATTTGTATGTCGTCATAGGTTTTAATTGTACTGTTTTGGTTAGTCGCACAATAGAGGCTATACAACGATCGTCTTGCATAGAGACATAAGTATCTTTATTTTTTATGCAATTTAAATCAAAATATATTCGACAGGAATTTGCCGATAAGAAATCTTTGCCTATAATTGCATTTCTAGAAAGATTATCAACTATAATGAATGTATGGTTGATCATTAGCGAATTAATTTTGACATCTAAATTGGCTGTTCCTAACACCCTTATTGCATCGCCAGAGGCAGATTGTAGTGAATTGATGATTTTTCTAAGTTAACTGATTTGAAAGTTTTAAAAATGCGTTTGTGAATTAGAGAGAAGGATGCTCCTGTATCGATTAAAAATCTCAGAGGGGTATTACCTATCTTGAAAACACATGAATTTGGTATTTCTTTATTATCTAAAAGAGAATTAAACGCATTATTTCCTATTTTTCTTGTGTCTGAAGCTCCGAGACAAACACGAGGTTTCCTATATTTTGTAACAAAGGGTTGTAAAGGGTTAAACCGTAAATATTCGATACATATTGCACGTATATGACCGACACGCCCACAAAACCAACACTGAATGTGTGTGTTTTGTCTTTTATAGTTTAAACTAATATGTTGCCTATCAAATTTGTATTTTACTGAATTTATTTGTCAACGCCTTTTCCTACAATAATTATATTCATGTCCTGAAATCTTACAAAAAAGTGCAAAAGCTTGCACTGCGTAATGGTCAATTTATTTTTATGTTCATTATTAGAATTACGCGAAGACTGAAAATCCCTATTCCTAAGTTCACAGCGTTTTTGAATTGATATCTCATTTGCAACTAATTATACAGCTTGCTGAAATTTAATTGGATTGGCCCTGATCAAAGTTTGTCTCAATGTATCACTATATAAACCGTTAATAAAAATACCAATAGTTTGGTGGTCAATTAAAGCAGAACATTGTTCAAAACCTTTGTAAGATCCGTCACACAAACTCAAAATTCTTTCTGCAAATGCTTGTATGTTTTTCTGATTCGAATTGCGTAATATTGCTTAACTTTGAAAGATGAATATGACTGTCTGTTCTCTCTGAAAACCGTTCACATAGTGCTGTCTTTAATTGCTGCCAATTTGGTACAGGAGTTGTAGTCAAAAGTCGCAAAATGTAATCAGAAACGTAACCTGTACTATATTTAAATGCCAAAAGTGGTGTCTTAGTTTCATTTAAGTTATTTATTAAAGCGCATTTTTCAATTGATTTGATCCATATCTTAAATTTTGAAGTATCTCCATCGAAAACTAGTATATCATTTGACAATTTATTTAAACTATAATGTGTTAGTTGTTCTGTTAAATTTAGAAAAGACAATGCTAATTCACCATCTGCCATATGTCAGCCTGAAACAATTTTCAAAGTGTATAAATGATTCACTCACCCGTTGCCTCATAATGTATAGTGGTAGTAGTTCTCCAGATCCTTAGGTCTCGGCGCCAATTAAATGTTATGTAACAAAGAAGCAACTCAATAATACAGTATAACTTGTTTATTACGAGATGTACAAATGTCCCAAAACCCCCAGTCGTTGCTCTTCCAACAACATGACTACTCAGCTCACGTCAACAGAGTGACTGTTTTGATATGAAAACAATCCAGTACTTATACAATCTCCCAACTGCCTTAGGGAAGTAAGTCTATTAACTATTGGTCAGATGTCAAACCCTGTAGACTGATCAATTACGCCTGCCAAAAGGAACAATGAAGTTATAAAAGGATAACCGAGTCACAGCGAAAGATGGTTGATTAAGCTAACCGTGTCACAGATAAAGATGGTTGATTACATCTTCACAGTCGATAGAGAGAAAATATTGATGGAACACAAACCTCGTTCGATTAGCCCTTTATCAAGAAAGCAGATTTATATTTTATTGTAAATGATTCTAATTTTTATTTCACAAAAGATATATACATGTACATGATATACATACATTTGAAATATGTCCTGTTGATCATGTACTTTACATGTATGATTTTATGAAGGGTTCAAGTGCATAATTTCGCGTCATTAGTGTCTCCAAGTTTGTCAGTACAAATTAACTGTTACGAACAATGTTGGATACGTTTGTATGTTATATGTTTGATCTACTATGCACTTATGTGCACTTATGTGGAAGAAGTCAGTCCTTTACTAAACACTTTAGCAATATCACCTCTTTACTCAGACGTAGTTAATGCAAATATTAACGAAATAAAGGAATTAAATCAGTTCCATGAATATTAGAGCGGACGACCAGGGTTCAGTCACAACCCACTCTCGGGTCATACCGAAGACTTTAATATGGCTTGCCTCCTTGACACTCGGGGATGTGGGCTAGCACTACGATCGTTATCAGAAAAACATTACCAGTATTAAGTATACGCAATGTTATAACTGAAAAACTTTTGAACGCGGCGAAAAAACACAATTTAACGAAACAAATATATATATATAAGCCGTTCCACGAGAAAACCTGATTGTGTGACTTTTCGTTTAGGGAGTTATAATATTTGGATTGTTTTCGCTTCATTGAATTGGCAATTTTACCCAATCGATTTCAAAATTATGCTAAATAAACATTAGATCTATATTGTGTCCAAATTGCATTGAATTATATCTGAACGTTAGCGAGATAGACCCCAAACGTGTAGGTGTGGACTTAGTAAAGTATGCGATGTGGTTCTGAAAGAAGGTTCCCTATTTTCTCCATTCATCGAGAACTGACCAAACAGAGCAGCAAAAGGAGTTAAAACTTACTCGTCATATCCCACAAGACGTTGTACAAACTTGGAGACCTCCGGGCTATCCACTTTAACCGGTACTGACCCTGTCTCGTTACACATAGCCACAGCAGTGTCGTAATCGACTTTAACGGTATAGCCTAACCAGTTGAAGCATCTTTGGTTGAATGGAGCGAACCCGGTCGGACAGGCTGATAATGTACAACATAATAATACCATGACAATACATCAACAATACCTTACGAATACATTAACAATACCATAACAATACCTCAGCAATACCTTAATAAGAATACCTTAACAAGTCCATAACAATACCTTAAAGGTGCTTAAACTCCAGATGGAGATCAACATTTTGAAATGTTGAAACTTCTGGAAATATTGCTGATACCGACAACAAAATAAGTAATAAATAGTTCAAAACATGTACAAAACTTGGCTTACTGGGTCTACCCAGTAAAAATGTAAAAAATAAAGCACGAACGATCAATATTTAGATGTTTATTGTACTTGAAAGTGAAATTAATACTCTAATTTTATTCAAGAATTAAGATTCTAATATTTTTCAATACAACTTTTGAACATTTTTAAAACTTTGTCTGTAATATCTATAATCTTAAGTTCAGCTCCTTTAACTCAATGATACGTCAATGGCATCGACTATAATGTGAAAGAGTTCCCAGTTTTGAAAACATCCGAGAAAAGAAATTCCATCTTAATTAAAAGGAAATATATTGGTTTCCTTTTACGTCTCTACAGCAGATTGCTTTCGAAACATTCATTGTGAACGTCCATTGTTTCCAAAAACATGTTCAATGCTTTCTGCCGCAGATTTTCTAAATGTGGAAAAGAGTAAACGTATCTGATGTTTATGTGACAAATGGCATCAGTATCAAAACAAGCGTTAAATTCAGGTTATCGGTCTAAATCCATGTTTGTACCATGTCATACAACATTGCTGATTCCACGTGTCTCAATTGGCTCAAATTCAAAGAGTCGTGAGTGCAAATCACAGCTCAGCTCAGTTCTTACAGATATTGTCTAGCACCGTATGTTGGATTATATTGGTCTATTGTGCTGACTTACGTTCTAATAAGAGCCTTCACTGTACGCCTAAACTTGGAGAGGCCATAGATAGATATCTGGCCAAAAGATAGTCCCAAGGACTGTTAATCAAGTCTGATACTACTTAATGTTATGTTTTTTACGCATGCTAGTCAACTAGGATTTCCTTTGGATTGTTAAATTCTTTACTAAATTGAATCGCCTAATCTGGGGTAAGTGTTATCTTGTTGTCCGATTAAGGTGGCGACGACAGGACCATTACAAACCTCTTGGCTAGGTTTAAACGTACTGGTGGTACGACGGACGTAGACGTACTCGTATACATATCACATTCATATGTCAGGAAAGAGCTATAAAACGGCTACATTTGACACAGGGGAGTCATTAAGGCAACCTGTGGTCACACTGGACGTTGACGTGCTATTCTGTGACTTTTTTTATTTTAAGTATAAAAAGTTTAACTCATTCAGTGCCGAATTGTTTAAAGTAGATTCTTCCATATAAAACATTGCAATAATAGCATCTCCATTTATCTTGTTATAAGACTTTGGAAATATCTTTATAACCAAAAAGATCAATGCTGATTTCAGGTGAGACAGCTCGTTACGAGCTTACTCGCATGAATCTGTATTGTTTGCATTAATGATGTCAGGTCCTGTTGTTAGAATATATTCCAAAGCATATCTAAATTAGGTGTGAAATTCAAAGTGTTGTTGAGTTTACAATACCAATTTAGACTATGTGGCTCAACCTGCAATTAAGGCTCTTTATACGTCTATAGGCGAACAGTGCAGAGTGGTGTGAGCCTATGTACCCGCATAGTCAACCGCCGTTGTGACTTAGTCGTAGAGCGTCCGCCTTGGATGGGACATGTCGCGGGTAAAATGCCCGACCGGGTCATACCAATTTTTTTTAAGAACGGTAGGGATGACTTTCCCTCCTTGGCGCTCAGGGTTGTGGTGTAAGCATAACGAATGACTAGCTGGTTTCAGTATAAATGGCATATTTCTACGGGTAAGTTAAAAGAAAGTGCTGAAAAACTGTTAAAAGGAGCCTACATACATGTAGTATACAGACAAGGCCTCCACATAGTCGCACCCGAGTCTTTACTGCCCGCCTTCATTTAGAAGAGGCATAAATGTGCATTCTGGCGAAGGAGATGCAACAATACCTCACATGGCCTGTGGCAATATGTTGATACATTATTGATCGATTGAATGGGTTTTAACGCAGTTTTCAACCAATTGTCATTTATATCACGGCGACCAGTTAACCTCCTCATGTCTTTCTGACTTATCCACACCGTTTCTCCACACGACAATCTTTCCAAGCAAATGACTGCTTTTTCATATAGAACGTTAGCACGTTGGTGGAAGACGAATGACGAGTGGTCAAACTGACTTTGTCAAACATTTATAAAAAGGATTGGCATGTTAATTGTACTTACATCCACAGACGGTGTTAACTTTACTCCACGACCCGTCCGATGTGCACGTGCTGGTACGAAATTCTCCACTGGTTGGACAGTTATACGTCACAACGTCTCCTATGTCATAACTCGTCTTCTCCGACACTGGTGTGATTCCTTTAACGTCTGGTGGGACTGCGCAGCTTCCTGTTTGTGTATATATATATTTGAAAATGATATACTCTCACTACTATGTATACTCGACAGTCAATGAACTATGTTATTGAACATTGTTCGCCTCGTATAACCGAGTTGAACGCCAGTCAGCTGCGATTCCAAAGATAAACACACGTTGTAATTGTTACGATACACGGCAATCTCATTAACACCAGATCTTAACCCGCACACTCGTAAAAGTTGTTTTGGTATGATGGTCTGATTATAATGAGATTGGATACACAGCAGTCAGTTGTCACTTTCGATACGATCAATATCTGTGCAGCAATATTAGGCTGGGAAGGATCGTAGAGAAACAATGTACCGGAGACTCGTAGATTTTCACACAAAATAATGAAACGAATCAAATTTATATAAAAGTCGTAGATTTCCCCCCTAATTTACCACACAGAATTATGAAAAGAATCATGTTTACTTATCAAAAGTAAACTTAAAACTCTGGCGTCAGATCATTTTTAACCAAGCATCCTGAAGGTCATGGAAAAACTGAAAAGTACCATGTATCATATGAGCCAGTGCATGAGCCAAGGTACACAATGGCATTTCAGAACAGTGTATGTTCAGATCATGTAGTCAGATCACAAAAGCAAACTTGTACATTTTCCCATGCGGGCCGATATGAAGTTTGATGGTAATTTCTGTTTACATTTTCCCACGTGCAGACGTAATTTAACACATTTGCATAAGACGACTTTTTAAAATATTGTCCCAAAATAAAACAAAAGCGCCTCGAAGCAAAGTTCCATTGGAATATATGGAACGGTTTTTTAGTAGAAAATTTAATGTTTTGGACGATACAGGCAACGACGACGACGAAAAACAGACGAGCAAAAAATGATCTTTATGCTGCAATGGTTTAAACTCTATTCAATAATAATACTTTCATTTATTGCAATTTTTCCAAATTTAACCTTTATGTTTTCAAAGTCGCCTGCTGATATCTGTTTTAAATTGAAAATAGTTAATATATAAAGTGATCGATTTATTGATTGGGGTTTAACGTCGTTTTCAGCAATTGTTCGGTCATATCAACTCATATATACACATGTTTTCTGGTTTTCTTACACCAGTTCTCCACACAACAGTATTTCCTATCATCTGGCTGCTTTTATAGATAAACAGTTAGCTTATTGGTGGAAGACGATTGACGTTTGTTGCATTGACTTTTGTCAAACGTTGGAAAGAATGTTGGCCGCATTTGGGTGTCGAACTCAAAACTTCTGGATTGACAGCACGTCTCGCTACACACGAATAGCTCCTGTGGCTCGGCAAAAATAGTTAAGAAGAGAAGGCCGTTGTAACGTTACTGATATAATGTGAATGTCATGTGATTTTCAGGCGAATACCATGTAAATGATATGTGAATGACATGAAGGTGTTATGTGAATGTCATGCAAATCCACATGTAAATGACAGATAAATGACATGTAAATGTCATGTACATGTCATAATAATCATATCCGAATGATTTGTGAATGTAATGTGAATGACATGTGAATATCATGCGAATGTCTTATGTGAATGGCAAGTGAATGACATGTGAATGTAAAATGAATGGCATATGGATGTCAAGTGAATAAATGTAAATTACATGTAAATGTTGTGTGTGTGTCATGAAAGTTATATGTGAATGCTTTGTGCATGTGATGTGAATTTGATGTGAATGTCACGTGAATGTCACGTGATTGTCATGCGTGTTACCTCGACTCTGTGATACGCGTGGTTGGCACAGACCACAGGTCTCCATGCAGCCACGATGAGCTTCGCCGACTTCGTTTTTAGAACAGTAGTCCTCATCTTTGGTGAGTTGTTCTTCACAATCCGTGAAAACGTCATAACAACTTCCTATAATAAGCAAAATAGTGGCATGTATATTATTGCGTGTTAACAAAAAACGATAATACAGTTACATATAAGACCAAACTTTGAAGGAAATGGTTGTTAATATTTTGGATAGAGTTAAGGGATTGGACCTCGTTGCCGAAATTAGACCATACCGTGTTGCGAGTCTGTTTATTGGAGTAGAGTTATAACACCGCCGTCTTTAGTAATAGTTTAATACTTCAGCATTACCGGGACAACTTAACAGTGCTGCCAATCTTAGTTGAAGCCTAAGCTGTCATTGTAAAAGTATTTGGTATTACAGACCTTCCGGCCACAACACCCATGAATCAAATAACGATCACATAGTATTTTAGTAAATGTCATCAAGGTCCAAGTCCACCAACCTTACTTAGCACTAAGCAAAACTGATTTACCTAAATTGATATTTCGTCTTTTTTGTTTCCCAAATGAAAAGAAAAATGCCTAAATATTTCTAAATCAAGTTTTGGTTTTCAGCAAGGTAATCTACTTATGTCAACTTATGCATATATTTAAATACATGCCACCAAACATGTTTTACAAAACAATCTGGTAACAAAAATGATGAAATATGCTTTTAAGTATTTAATTATTAACTCAGCCCTAAGTAATATCGGGGTCATTGGACACGGATAATTGTTCCTGTATGTGTAGTACAAGTCAAGGAGACAATAGTAAACACAAAGTTGATAAACCGGCATTGAAATATAGCACATCTGAAAAAGATGACATGTTTTGTAAATAAAAAATCTGAATAATTAAGTAATTTCTTTGTCAATAGCAAAAAAGTAAAGGGGAAACGGTAAATTGGTCATATTGACCAATTTCGACTTTTCCATAAAGTTTTCAAAATAGGTGTGTATGAAGGAAAGGGTTAAACTATAACTATAAATCCTTTCCTACAAGCGCAAAGCAAATGTAACGTAAACACACAATAGAGAAATACTTTACAAATACCATCAGGAAAGCAATAAATATATGTCTTAATTGTCTGAAGTGTGCAAAGACTCTGTTTGTAAGAACGACTTGGGCTATTTTAATCACTTGATCGCTCTCAAAGCTTTGGTATGTACATTGTATTCCAAATGCAATTGTACCTTTGCCCATGAACAAAACATATGCAAACGACCACTTTAAAAAGAAAATCTTAAGGCAAAAACATGGCATGTATATTTAACTTAAGTCGAGTAAAGAATGATGAACAAGTAATCTTTCATCGCCTTCCCACATGCAGTGATTTTTGTTGTCTCCTCTGCAACAGACGGATTTTGAAAGTACATTGTAAACGCAAAAATTGCTCTTGATGAGCAATTACTCCTATTGTCACAATATTTACAACTCTTAAACATTCTTTTTCAGAGAGTTAGCATATATTTGTTTATGTTATGCTATCAATGTCGTATGCTGTAGATTTCACGGTAAAGATAGCAGACTTACCCCACATACATGCATCACAGTTTTGACGTTCGCAAGTGTCTGCGTTAGTGTAACACCATGGTTGTGTGCCTACAACAACATTACGGCATGTATTACCTGTCAACCGCCAATCAGCAGCCCTACATACATATAGTGAAGTCATTACTAGTATTGTTACAGTTAGTGTAAAATCATGGTTGTGTGCCTACAAAAACATTACGGCATGTATCACCCGTCAACCCCAGTCAGCAGCCCTACATACATGGAGTGAAGTCATTACTAGTATTGTTACAGTTAGTGTAAAATCATGGTTGTGTGCCTACAACAACACTACGGCATGTATCACCCGTCAACCCCCAGTCAGCAGCCCTACATACATGGAGTGAAGTCATTACTAGTATTGTTACAGTTAGTGTAAAATCATGGTTGTGTGCCTACAACAACATTACGGCATGTATCACCCGTCAACCCCCAGTCAGCAGCCCTAAATACATGGAGTGAAGTCATTACTAGTATTGTTACAGTTAGTGTAAAATCATGGTTGTGTGCCTACAACAACGTTACGGCATGTATCACCCGTCAACCCCCAGTCAGCAGCCCTACATACATTGAGTGAAGTCATTACTAGTATTGTTACAGTTAGTGTAAAATCATGGTTGTGTGCCTACAACAACGTTACGGCATGTATCAACCTCCAGTCAGCATCCCTGTATACATGGTGTATACATGGTGTAAAGTTATGACTTGTATCGTAACAGTCCAAATAAATCCGCCCGATCCAAGGCTCAAGCATAATACTTCATTATCCGAAGGCGAACGCTCTACCACGTCGCTATAAAATGAAGCTCCCTAACAAGGCAGTATAAGTATCCCCTTATGCATACATATTTGCTGTATATACCCTATCCTAACTTTACATTCTCGAGGCTAATCACATGTTATTCCTATTTTGGGCGGTATTGTTACAGTCCTAAACGATCCACCCTGACCAGAGCTCGAACCTTAGACATATTTGTCCGAAGGTGAACACTCTACCAGTTCGCTTCAAAAGCTATCTCTATAGTTAAAAAGTTTACATGTCCCCTTATACAAATAAATTGGCTATAGAAGTATTACACAGCAAGTTTAACCTGATCCTGACCTTTATGATATAAATATATGATAACAATAGTTTTTCAGTTAGATACGTAAAACGAAAACAATTTTTGTTCCCCAACATGTTGACCTTGATCTCCTAAAAATATTGTAAACATTTGTCTGCGCATACGCGTCTTTTTTCCGCCTTAATATATTTTTAAAATTGCAAAATTTAGCACAATAACTTGGCATTTATGAAAATATTCCAATGTTCTTGTTATTAAACCCCGGTGGTTCCCAGTGGTGTTACAAAGACTCCGCTCTGGTATACTGATTGTGTTCAGTGGTGTGACTTCGGGTCGAAGTCAAGAGAAAAGAGGGAGAAATGTAACGGGAACGGGGTATAGGTATAAATATCACTTATACAGCCTTGTTTTATAAAGACGCTGGTAGAATGGTTGACCTTTTCGTAAAGTTAAGCAACGCTCATCGCAGCTATTGCCTGTATGGGTGACCCGCGATGGTTTAACGCCGGTTCACGTTACACTATGGTTTTAATTTACATTTTAAATATAAAAGAAAACTCTTATATAAATAGACTGGTTCACTAATCTTAATCTTCTATTGCAAACTCGAACGAGAACCAGTCTAGTGACGAACTGCTACACAAATATCCGAGAGCTGACGGTAAAATACGGCGCATGCGCAAGCCCATTGCCCATTGCACCAGGGGTAGTTCTAAACACTGCCAATATATGCACTGGTGCTGATGCACTCGCGAAATAAACAAGAATAATTGTTCTGAACGTGACCTGTGCGAATCAACAAAAACAACAACAACACAAATTCTTAACGTGACTTGTTCGAATCAACATACTTGAATAACAAGTAGTATACAAAGTTACAAAAACCGGCTCAACGGGACTTTAGTCACCATGCAAATAAACATAGTATTAACACAAAATAAAACATGAAATGATTAGTTTACAATTAAACATAATAATGAACTTTAAAAACAGTGTATAGAAACAGATATATATCACATATTATGCCATTTCTATTTTCACGCAGTGTTTCCAGCTCTGTACTAAAATGCAATTGTCAAGAAGTAATAAGTTGATCAAACAGTTGATAGCCTTGTACCAAGGAATACAAGACAGGAACATTTAAACAATAGATTATATAGGAGTAAAGCAGAATATCTAGATCTCTATGTTGAATGAAAGGATTGACTAACTTTGGATCGAATTTGTTGAACAAATATGTCATGGCCTTGTTTCAAGGAATACAGGACTGGAAAGTTTTTTTATTTCATTTTGTTTTCGGGGGGGGGGGGGGGGGTTGTTGTTATTGTTTAAAGGGACAGGGTGGGTTTGTTGGGCTTCTTTTGGGAAGAGGGTTTAATTGTTTTATCATGTATGTTTTATGTTAGCTATCAAGATAGCCTCATTGTCAAATAGCCAATGGCTAAATGAGTCATCATCTCTAAATAAAGTATTATTATTATTATTAATACTATTATTATTAGTATTTATCATTCGTCGTGCCACTACAACAATACCCATTATAGAGGAGCACAGCACAATATCTAGATTTATGTCTCAATAATCTATTGATTCAATGGTTGGGATTTAACGCCGTTTTCAACTTTATATATCAAGAAATGCTTACTTTGAATCGAACTTGTTGAACAAACATTTGGTGGCCTTGTACCAAGGAATACAAGGCTGGAACGTTTTCACGTAGTTAACATCTCCCGTATAACTCCCGTCACTGCCGTCGCCGTTGTAACATTGCTGTGTATCTAAAACGGGATTTATATTCAGAGTAACCCAGTCCAACATACAGACACGTTCGGTGCATCTGTAAAAGTGTCCCTTGAAATGATTGTGGTAAAAGAAGAAATTGATCAAAATTAGCGTTTTACCGTTTTGCCCAAATGAGTTGAATTATTTTCAATAAATTTGATCTCATAATGATTTCCGTAGCTTTTCCGAATGGAGTGATAAAAAAAATCATTCAATTTATTTTTTCGGAAGATTTCAATGGTGACGAATCTGTAACTAGCATAGCAGACAAACAGTTAAGGATATATATCAGAATTATGGTTTGAAAAGCAGGATTCGTTGACTGAGGTTCACATTTATTGCCCCCTTCCCAACACACGTATAATCAGCAACAGTTAATTTTGAAAACAGCTGGGTAAAATATGTAAATACTCTTAAAGTTAAAATAAATTAATTCAATGCTTTTATGTTTATAATCATATCACCATTTCAATATGTAAGAATATCTCTCAACGAAACTGTTTCTCTAATTTGTCTCATTTCAATTGTGTCAGTCTTATTGTATTATTTCTAAATATTAATGTATATGAGCCAGAGGCCTTAATACTTGAATAAAGAAAAAGAATTGAATTGAATTGAATATGCGTCAAAATGCGTATGTGTGAGGGAAAGAGCTTACTCCGTAGGGAATGGTGGTGTGTTCAACATTAGTTTACTTAGACGTGTGACCTACCTCTAAACACAGTTATAGTAGCATTGAAGCCCTTGAACGTGTTACCCAATTTGGTCACCATTTTTAATGAAAGGAAATTTTCCCACGTCCAAATGGTCTTCTTGTAACCATGGCCACATACGCTGTTGAAAGATAATAAATGTTTGGGTTTTCTCATAACCTTGGTGTATACATGGAACCTAACAAAGGATATATTTTTGTTTTGTTTGTTTGTGCGATGTTTTCGCCACATTAAACAATGTTTTTAGGTACAAGTAAATCCATCTACATCCGCACAGTCTGATAAATTTATACACTGTTATGAAAACAAACTTGTATGAAGTTTCTGATATATGTGTAGTTTTTGATAAGACGAAGCAGATGTGCAGGCTTGTATGTGCCTACTCTGGATACAAATGTTAACTTTTACCTTTTCAGATGAATGTGCTTATTCAAAGTCGACGAAATTGCATGCACATTTAGTCCGGCAGAAGTCGAGTTGAAACTTGAAGTTTCTCATATTAGTTTCATATAGGTGTTATTATACAACCAATGTGTATAGTCCTTTCTGCCATCTTTAAGAATCCTTCGGGTCACCCTTGAGAAATTTGAACAATTCAAGATGGCATCCAAGATGGCCACCGTTTCATGCAAATTGCC
This sequence comes from Serripes groenlandicus, assembly GCA_031761405.1. NCBI lineage: Eukaryota > Metazoa > Mollusca > Bivalvia > Cardiida > Cardiidae > Serripes > Serripes groenlandicus. The sequence goes on from JASEVX010000015.1 coordinate 3,631,865, forward strand.
ATAACATCTCTCATGATATACAAAGGATGATAATGTTGGTGTCAATACATAACATTTTGAGGTCAAGGAATCCATTGAAACCATGTGTTTGGTCATCAATGGATTATGTCATAAAAAATCAATGACGGTGGCCAAATAATGTATGTTATAATTGTACAATTATTGAGATCAATAAAGTAACGTCTCATTTAAATCAGACGTTAACTTTTTTTGCAGCAGGGAGCGCTTATATAGATCTGACCGTCATCTCAGATTGACCTTTGCATCAGTTAATCAAATTGTCGTCTACAATTCCTTTTTGTCAACAGGGGAGATAACACATAAGAATAAACGAAAAAGAGAAGCGGTGATCAAATAAAAAAGTCCCAGTGCATCCTCAACATATAAAAATGAATTTAAACTCATCGTCACTTATTCAATGCAGTCTGCTGAAGGTATACAATCACTGTTAGGCAAACGCATGTGTTTCAGGGACTATTTGGCTGTTTGTCAGCATGTCTGCGAATGTATTTGGTATACTATGACAATATGCGATATCGTCAGATCAAAGGCACGCACAGATGATTAGTTTGTTTTTGCTTTAATGATATACGCAAAGGGAATTGTTTTCATCTGATGTTATTTATATACACACAGGGAAGTGTTTTCGTCTGATTCTATTGATATACACACATGGAAGTGTTTTCGACTGATTTTAATGATATACTCACAATGAAGTTGTTTGGTCTGATTTTAAAGAGATTGGTAGCTACCTGAATCCTTTCACGGAAGGTTTGGTAAAACTGATTTCCACGTGGTCGTTGCACGAGGATGAGTCAGCAGCTGATACCTCGAAATCGTTAAAGTCGAGTTGCATCCGGGTTCCCTCTGGGCTCTTAAAACGTGTATGATAGTTTAAAGGTCGCCTGCTTTAACAATTTCCAACAAACAGAAGCTTCTTTCTGACGCCTCTGTAGTAAACGATTTTTGAAAACACTTTTGCAAAAAGAGATATTACTCATTATGAGCACTTTCTAACTTTGCCACAATATTTTCAATTTTATTCAATAGCTGTTCTTTGTTTATAAAGAGTTTCCATACTGAAGAGTTTCGATGTCGTCAGCTGCATATTTGCTGTATGTGGGAAAGGGGGTTAAAACCATCTGCGCGAAAGGTATAAAAGATAACATCTTGAACAAAAAATATTTAAATATACAGTTGAATACATTTTTAGAGGAGGAAATATTTATCACCTTGAGCAATTCATACCGACTCGGTCATTCATAATAATGTTGTGTTGAGTCAAGGTACGAGAAAGTCATGAGACATGCGGTATGTGAACCGAACCACATCCGCTGTGATTTAACTGAAATACCGCTGAACAATGAGGAGTAAATGAAAAGTTAAGGCATTACTATGAGGCAGACTAATTGAATGAAAACATTTTGGAAAATAGAAAGATTACACTACAAGATAACCTGTTCAATCCCAGGAAACAAACGACAAACGTAGCTGACATAAATCGTAGAATTTGCAATAACCTAATATAAAAAGCCTCTTCACTGCCCGGCTACTTGAAATGTTGTTCAATATCTTATTTTTGAGAATGAAATGAGGTTAACTGTTTCCAGCAGTCGACTCTGAAAACATCTGCGCAAACAATATTGTAAAAAGCTTCTCAATTGAATTTTGTTGAACCCTTGTGACAGGGGCATATATTGCTAATTATAGGCAATTTCATATGTGGCCACTCTGTATTGGAATGTAAAGCCAGCAGTACATGTTTCAAATTGCGTTTTCATGTGGTCAAATGTGTAACTCGTACCGTGAAATGCCAGAAACAGTCCATAGCATTGTCGTAGTTTTCAGGATAATTCGGTGAAGTAAATGTATAACTGGTCTGGCCTTCATTGAATACTACAACCTCCCCACAATCTGTAATGAAACAGGAATGTTTTATTTTTTATATCATAAATGACGTCGCCGGGAGTGTAATAAAGCCATTGTATAAATTGCGTATTCAACTAGTGTAATAACAATGCTACGTAACGTCATAATGAAAAGCATTGAAAATGACCGCGCTATATAGCGACGTTATATATATTTGGCGCTAATAATCGTCGAATTTAGAAAACTCGTTTAATAAAATGTCGTATTGAATGACCACTCATGTAATATCCTCTATTTAAAAGATCGTATGTTATATAATAACTAGCTACGAAATGTAATACAAATCGTGTAGACCTGAGCAAATATGGACTATACTAAAGAACTTCACTGCAGTCAAAACGCTCGTTACAAACGCTAGATATAATATGAGTTAGATGTTTGCATATTAAAACATCAATCAAACATTTGAAGCATTGTAATGTTTAATATTATTATTTTGTCTCGCAAATAAGACGCTCTCCTCTCTTCATTCGCGAATTTGTAGGGGAAAATGCGTCTTATAATCGAGGATTTACGGTAATAATAAGGGAATGTTACATAAAAAATGAATTTGTTGAAACAAGATCAAATTAACCAATTGTTGCGGTATACATGTCAATTGAACTTTGACAGAGGTTTGATATTTTCCATATGAGATCGCCTATTATATAATCTTGTTTCGAATGATACATTTTGTTATGGCTAAACAACTGTCACTTTAGGTTTTTTTAATACATATGTTGGTAGATAAGATTATATAACAAATTACCATCAACTGCTTTACAAAACAATGGAGACATTCTTACGGTTACTAATTGTTCAATACTGTATCAGATAAACACCTCTGTGGTAAGACATAAATACGTGTATAACCTAGATAGAACAGAACAGAACAGAACAGAAATTGTAATTGACATTAAGCATATCAGCTCATAGTCATATAAAACATACATATAAATATACATACAACAGAAAATGGCATGTCGTTTAATACATACATATACATAACATTGTTATCATAATTTTATACATTTAGGTTGAAAACGTGAGAATACTTCCACTTATTGTTACTTATTCCTGGAACATACATCATCCAGTACTGGTCATATAGTAATATTTTTTACCATTACCTTCCAGCATCTACACACATCTGTGACAAAAGCATTTATTTATTTATCTAATCATTTAGCAGATCTTAGCACAATACTCAAATTGTTCAGTTTAAACAACTTAAAATAATTCAATAAATTATATGTTGTAGGAGGAAACGGGTATATTTTCTATACAGGTGAATGGCTATTAGATAGAGAACAACTATAAAAAGACCTGTTTTGGGTCCGATTGTCAAGTCTAAGACTCGATCATATTGAAGAAAATGAAGTTTAACAGGAGTTGTTCTCAAATCTGTACAGGTAAGTTGATTTAAGTTTTAATTTTGTTTAAAACTGTTATGTTTTAATTTAGGATCATTTTAGGATGATACTCAATGTTCATGTTAAAACCAACGACGACCAAGTAGCTGTTCTCTATTGGTAAGAAACTTTTAGTTTTAAAGTAATGAAACAAGTGTAACAATATTGTCAATGCTAAACCTTCTTTATGAACTTCATCTATTGTTTTCACGAAAATGCATTGTTATAATTTCTTGTAAAGCAATAATTTTGTGTAATTTGAATTTTGAATTTAGCTCATAATTCTTATTTTAATTGCTTACTATATATCAATGTAAAGACAAATCCTTAAAACAGAGTCTGCAAGGAATTTCTCACACACAACCGTAAATTGTATGAAAGTTCCACAACCACATATGAAAATTCCCCATTTTCAGCATTTTTTCCCCAAAAATCTCATCATACTCTATTTGTGATAGGTAATGGGTTTTTTACAATTTGCTTATATATGTCTCGATTTAAGCTAAATAATAATAAGATATATTTAAATTGTTTAACTTGCAACAGAACAGACTTTTTTTATACATAATATATTTACCATTTAAACACAAATTTGACTTTGAATTACTTGTATTCTATTTATAATTTAAATTAATTTTATCTAAGTCTCATCCAGGTAAAATCATATATATCTACATGTATTGTTAAAATAATATTACAAATATAAAGTACATGGCCTTTCATGAAATGAAATACAAGAGAGAGTCTAGTAAAGTATGTAAAACATCACTATCTTATCTTTATCACAAGCATGTATATATATGGCACAATAAAGATTCGGATGCTAATTTCGTCTTAAATACAATCAAAAGTTAAGAAAGTTGACCCCGAAGCATAAAACGTGCATTAACGCACGCATATGAAATATTTTTAGCAAATTAGATGTTGGCTTCCTTCAGAATCGGAGGGAGACTAATTAGCAGCCGATTCTTTTCATGCATAAATATATATTAACAATAAAATGTATTCTATGTAAAATGTGAATTTTAAGCCTCGACCATAACAAAGAATATAATATAGTTTAAAAGGAGTTATTCATAAATATTTACAGACATACCCCCCAGGGTTTACTAGCAAGACATCTGGCTTGTTTAACAAAGGCCACTTGGTCTATGCATTTGTGTAGAAAACGTCATTAAGTAGGCACACCATTATGGATCAGATTGGAGATAGTTTCTAGAGGACTAGGAACACGAATCTTTAAAAAATAAACCCCTGTGTCTGCTCATAATAGATATGACGACTGCCTGTTAAAGGTTGATTCAGATTGACTTTGCGTCAGCCAATCAAATTGTCGCCTACAAAAGCATGGTATAAACATGGGAGATAACCTATACGAATAAACCAGATAGAGAAGCGATGTTACATCACGGAGACGGTTTCATACCCTTTGTAATTGGTGTGTAAAAGCAGTAGTGGATGTTCCTTCTATGGGCATTAAATCGATACATATAGGGAAGGAGTCCTGTCTCGTTGAGTGTTTCTGAACTATCACTTCTAAAGTCAAAAAACTCGAGTATGCCAAGCATGCCTGAAAAAAACAAACGATTCATTTAATTTAAACTTATCTATAATTAACTCTACATCGATTGTGAAACTAACTTTAATCTTACATTTCGTCTTTCGCAATGTCTTATTCCTGGAGACATAACCAGAACTCGCGCCGTTTACGTGGAAAACCCCGAAAGGCCCTTCGCAGGATTCGAATCCTGAAGCTTTAGTACAAGATGTCAACCCTTCACCACTGTACACCACTGTCTTACACGATAATCGATTGATTGGAGTTTAATGATTTTATATCACGGCGACATAAGAAAACTCAGACACCTGTACAAATGTTACCTTCTACTTGTTGACATCCCAAGTTACTCAATAAGTACAATATAAACGGTTGAATGGTCGGTAGTCTAATCGGTTCTTTCCTGTCTCCATCGTTTCGGCAGCAATAGATGTACTCAAATGGGTAAGTATGCTCGCCATCTGGTAGCGTCCCAACATTAGTGTCATTTCTCTTAACTGGACCGTATGTGTCTTGGTATCCCATCGTAAAACCTAAATGATAAGATGTGGGAATTATATGATATCGTATGTTATCACATGACTATGCTTGTATTCGATCTGATATACGCATTACGTATTTCTTCATATGTAAAGTTTGTAATATAACATGACCGAATCACTATTTTTCTGATCATACGCGAATGTTTACAAAACTGCTGAAAACGTGTAAACACAAACTTCACGATAGATGAGCGAGGTAAAGGGACCAATATCGGTCATAAAAACAATTTGTGTGTGATTAGTTGGGACTATTTTCTGACCGCAAATAACACGATATCCTGTTTCGTTTCGTCATGTGATAAAAAGGGTCTGACATTCGTTGTCATTTCATAAAGTTATGCTAAACTCGTCTAAGAAATGTGTTATTAAGCTTGCCAAAAACTCGTTTAATAAAACTTTGTATGATATGACATCTCATGTCAGATCCTATATATATTATATCATAATGTATTTATTTATTATATTGTATTACATTTTATATTACTGTCAAATATTGCTATATTGCATGGTAAATAATACCGTCTCCGTTTATAACGCGACAATTTAACTTTATCTGAAGTTTGTACTTAAGTGTAAATGCTTGAGTTAAAAAAAATGTATCAAATAGTATAACTGCTCCGCACATGCTCCACTTGCTATATTGTTTTGTATATTTATTTTGCTCATGTCTTTTGAACTTGCATTTGTTATAAAACTTTGTTTCCTCGCTAACCCTTTCCTACATACACAAAGTATGTAGCAGACGACTTTGTAAAACTATCTATGCAAATATATGGAAATTCTGTATATATTAAAGCATATTTTTAATAGAGTTGAACACATGTTTGCTCAAGAGGAAATTACTCATTATGTTTGCAACAGTCATCCCCGGCAGCGTCAAAAAGAGTCCGTGTGTGTGAGAGGGTTACATGACATTTATTTTGGGATTAGTTTGTTGTTGCAAATTTGAGCAACGTTTAGAGATTTTGGGTCTTATTGACTCTCCGTAACGGGCCCCTTAGTCGGGTTACACTGCTAGTGTAACTGTTTTTTGTCAGAAGTCACTTGTTAGTTCTAAATGGCATGTATGCCGGCAGTGAGGGCTCTGATAAGACAGTTCGGATCCACAGGCTCGCCTGTGTCTTCACTGGATGCAGAGGCATTAAGGCCCAACATCGGTAGGCGATGTTCAAATATTAATGAGGAGTTCTTTTTGAATAATGTACAGTCCGCATGTTCACCTCTAAATAATGTACAGTGAAGACACGTGTCCGCATGTTCACCTCTATATGATGTACAGTGAAGACACGTGTCCGCATGTTCACCTCTATATAATGTACAGTGAAGACACGTGTCCGCATGTTCACCTCTATATAATGTACAGTGAAGACACGTGTCCGCATGTTCACCTCTATATAATGTACAGTGAAGACACGTGTCCGCATGTTCACATCTATATAACTTTTGGGTAAAGTCGATTAGAAATATTTTAAAAAATTAGGTTTTAATATTGTATGGTTAAACCAAGGTGTTGAAAAAGTGAAATCATTTGTGTCTGTGTATAAACAAAGAATTTATGATAACTATATTCAGATATGGTATTCTGATTTACAAAACTCTTCAAGAGCAAAAACATACAGACTTTATTCTGATTTCGTTTTTCAACCATATTTAAATTCAATTAAAATCGATAAATTTAGAATCGCTCTTACAAGATTTCGTGTTTCTGCACATAGATTAGAAATTGAAGCTGGAAGATGGCACAAACCAAATAAAATACTATATAATGAAAGAAAATGTAAATTATGTAAAACTATCGAAGATGAAATGCACTTTTTATTAGAATGCCCAATGTTTTTTGATGTACGAATGTTATATATCAAAAAAACATTACTGGAAAGACTCAAGTATGATTAAATTTATTGAATTACTAAAATCTGAAAATAAAAATATAGTCAAAACCTTGGCAATATTTGTTTACAAAGGTTATGAAATAAGGAACAACAATAATTACGTAGAGTAGCTGAGGTTTAGTTGCAGCCTTTAGAGAAAATCAATGTAGAAATTGAGAAATTGCTGACATTGAGCAACTTCGTCACCTTCTGCAATGATTTCTAAATTATTTTTAAGGTAGTTATATCTTCTCTCAAATGACTGTTACATTAAGGATTTCATTTCTATTAACTTGTTATCTTTGATTAGAGTATATTAATTCGTTTGTCAATCAAAGGGGAAAAAAATCTTATTTAAGTTTTCTATATTATTTTTCAAACATTTTCTCCACGGATTTTGACCATTAGTCCGCTATTTGGCTGTTTAAATGAATGTGTTATATGTTTGTGGTATGTTGGGCATTTTTGCCCTTTTTCCAGAATACAATCTATCTATATATCTATAATGTACAGTGAAGACACGTTTACGCATGTTCATCTCTATATAATGTACAGTGAAGACACGTGTCCGCATGTTCACCTCTATATGATGTACGGTGAAGACACGTTTCCGCATGTTCCCCTCTATATAATGTTCAGTGAAGACACGTGTCCCCATGTTCACCTCTATAAAATGTACAGTGAAGACACGTGTCCGCATGTTCACCTCTATATGATGTACAGTGAAGACACGTTTCCGCATGTTCACCTCTATATAATATGCAATGAAGACACGTGTCCGCATATTCACCTCTATATAATGTACAATGAAGACACGTTTCCACATGTTCACCTCTATATAATGTACAGTGAAGACACGTGTCCTCATGTTCACCTCTATATACTGTACAGTGAAGACACATGTCCGCATGTTCACCTCCATATAATGTACAGTGAAGACACGTTTACTCATGTTCACCTCTATATACTATACAGTGAAGACACGTTTACGCATGTTCACCTCTATATAATGTACAGTAAGACACGTTTCCACATGTTCGCCTCTATATAATGTACAGTTAAGACACGTGTCCGCATGTGTACACATCAATGTAATGTAAACATAACTTCTTACAAAAAATAGAAGTTGACTTTAATTCAATCTCAACCGTCCAAAATTACATCGCAGTCCGTATATTGGAGATGACGACAACGCGTATCGTCTAAATATCCATGTGTAGGCGTTCATTATTCTGTCCAATGAAATTGCTCGATGCAAATATTGCTCGATTCTGCCATCAAACTGGTTACTATACAATCGGAACACTCGGCCATGACCGCTTTCCAATCTCGTTGTTTATTTATATGGGTTATCTCTATAGGCATTCTACATATCTATACGAGCGTTTTATTATGCAACGAAGATTAGATCTGTTTTTAATGAGTTTGACTAGAAGTTTACTCTGACTAGACCTTTCAATATGTATTCTTATATAAAACAGTATCATCAATATTAAGACATCTGAACGTCAAGTCTTCTGTTTGAGTTGCTGCTCATTATGAATTAATATACACATTAATATTGACATCAAAAATGTATAACAGGACAGAGTTAACTCTTACCTTCGGGACAGGCGCCACCATATCGTAAAAAACAATATTGTCCAGGTTGCCATATTGCGGTACCGGCCGTAGGGTCTGTCTTCGTACAAACGTCATGACCAAGTTCGTACGTTTGTAACCTAAAGTGAACAAAACAATGTGGTAAATATATGGATTTGATTTAGGAAAAAAATGACAAAAGTGCTCGTCACATCACATTCATATATTAGTAACACATTTGGTTTTACCGCTTCGGTAGAGCTGTAGAGCGTCCGCCTCGGTGCGAGAGGTCACTGGTTCAGTCCTGGTCGGGTCAAACCAAAAACTTTAAAAACGGTAGAAATAGTTTCCCTGCTGATGCTCAAGATTGTGAGGTGAACATTACGACTCACACACTCGCGTCATGATTATAAAAATTTGTTTAAAGAAGTCAAAAAGGAGAAATTAACAAAGTATTTTAAAGGTTGTAGCTATAATATAGTACATTTTAACAATTTTCATATCAATATCATTTGAAAAGAAAAAATTGACATACGTTTAATATTTGTGGTGGATGGTATTTATAAATGTACAACAGTAATTCAGTTACAAACGACATTTCTGATGATTTACCAGAACCACCTATATCTTTATCTTACATTCGGTGCATTTGTCGTGAGGCTTTCCTGGTACTCGATGACATGGGAAGGCGAAGCTCCAATTACGGCGCATGATCTTTAGTCCTTATTTGACACTCAGCGAGGTATGGTATAACACCATTAAGATATGGTATAAAACCATTAAGGTATTGTATATCACCATTAATGTATGACTTAATACGAACAAAAAACATAAATGGGTTTATTCGCAGGTGTTAGATTTTTTTTTTTTTTTTTCAATAACCCATGAAGCTTTCTGAAATGAAACTGGAAAAATCCACGGTGGTCGCCATTCTGGATATGTATCAAAAGCAGACGTAAAACACAGATTGAAAATTATTGTCGTCTTTTTAATTTTTTTTTTTTTTAAATCGGTATTTTGGGTATGTATAAAATGAGCAGAAAAACACGGATTGAAAATTGTCGGCTTTTTAATCATTTTTTTTTAAATCGATATTTAAGATCATTCAAGTGCTGTGTTATGTGGGAATTAACATTTGTACGAAAAGTTAAAAATAAATGGAAATCTGTAAGAAATATGTTTTCCCGTTCGTCAAAAAAACGACAGCATTAGCCTTCTACGCCCGAAACTAAATTTTGACTGTATTGTAGCCAAAGAAGGACGTGACGTCATTTCCGTTACACTTCATCTTGGCGTAACGTCAATGGAGCGACGTCGTTTCCCGCAAAAAAATTTGGTATCAACATGAAAGACCCCAACTTCCTATACATGAGCTATTGACTCACTCATTCAAAGTAGAATTATTTATCAAACATTGTGGCAAAAGGATAACTTCCTCATATGGAGCAATTGTTCTTGTGGCAACAATCTTTTCCTAAATCGTCTGTTGCATAGGCCTCAGAAACCGTCTCTATTAGGGAAAGGGTTTAGCAGAAATGTGACCCCTTAAATAATTTGTTCCAGTAATATTAAGGATCATCTTGGCCCTCATGTTTTAACCTCTTTCATTATAAATGTATTCCTTGATTTTTTGAAAGTCTTTACTTTATATTTTTCTGTTCGTAATAAGAGACGACAGCAATACGAATTCCAAATATGTTTTGATAATGCAAGAAACGTGACATTAACATTATTATTGTCTAGTCAATTACTTATAAATCCTTTGTTATGGCCAAAGTCTGCTCTATAATTTTTGTTTTTAATTTTCTTGCGTGTAAATAGGTAGCACCTATAGATGTAATACGAACAAAAAACATAAATGGGTTTTTTCGTTCATAGGTAATAGGTGTGAGAATATTTTTTTTTTTTTTTTTTCAATAACCCTTGAAGCTTTCTGAAATGAAACTGGCCAAATCCATGGGGGCCGCCATTTTTGGTATGTATAACTAGAGACGAGAAACACGGATTGAAAGAAGGTTATTGTCGTCTTTTTAATAAAAAAAATTAAATCGATATTTTGGGTATGTATAAAATGACACGAAAAACACGGATTGAAAATTATTGTCGTCTTTTTAATCATTTTTTTTTTAAATCGATATTTAAGATCATTAAAGTGCTGTTGGTTTTTTTGTGGGAATTAACATTTGTACGAAAAGTTAAAAAAAAATGGAACTCTGTAAGAAATATGTTTTATATTATGTCAATGCGCTTCCTGCGTAAAGAACCAGTACTGTCTGTAAGCTTATTCAAACACAAGCGACGACGTTATGCTATGCCAACAATCTTGAACGCCGAGATCGGAAGCCAATGCACCTAGGCTTGGTATCGAGCCTGGGTCTCCCACTCTCGATACGGAAGTTCTAACCACAACACCGACCAGGCGGTTGAGATAAACAGAAATGTTATTGAAATGACCATCTTACGGAGGAGAGTGTCGATAGGTATCTGATGACCATATGTAGCTGGATGGCCAATGGACCATAGTACCATTTTTGAAATCGTCCGGACAGTCAGCTACGTTGGTTTTTAAAAGCGTGAACGTTCCTTCGGGCCACGTCAAACTCTGTAACTCAACATCTGGAAATATATCAATACGTACACTATTTTCCTATATACACGAAATCTGCAGCAGACGACTTTGAAAATATAGTGACAAAAACTCAAAAAACCTCCAACGTGTACCCTTTCCTACAGACCGGATAAACTTACACGACGAGTAGTAAGGCGGATCAATGTCTTCCCTGTTCGCTGATTTCAATCCAGTCCAATCTCATTAGAATCATACCAAAATACTTCGCTGTTTTCAATCTAGTCCAATCCCATTAGAATCATACCAAAATACTTCGCAGTTTTCAATCTAGTCCAATCCCATTAGAATCATACCAAAATACTCCGCTGTTTTCAATCCAGTCTAATCTCATTAGAATAATACCAAAATACTTCGCTGTTTACAATCAAGTCCAATCTCATTAGAATCATACCAAAATACTTCGCTGTTTTAATCTTTGTATATTGGATCTGACGACACCGCATAAAAGTTAATCTCAAATTGACCCTAAACATTTTAATATCCATGAGCTGGTTTTTGTGTCTGTCCAATAAAATCGTTGTTTACAACGAACGCTATGCCATCACCGCTTCTCTATCTCGTCCATGTATATATATAGTTGGTCTATTAACCTTGTTGATCCTTAGTAATTATGTATGTAACATTTGATTGGCTGTGACAAAGGTCGATCTTAGACGCTCAATTAAAATGAGACCTATGATATATCATCGTTTACAGCTGTAGCGAAGCTAAGGTCTGGTTTAAATAAGAATTTAATCTGAGTACCAAGGCAGGAGGCGACTTCAACCAATTGTAATAACTTGTTTAAACAACCTCTGTAAAATATATGTATTTAAATGTATTACCAGAACAGAACTTAAGCCTATACAGTTCGTTTTTGATTCGTTAATGCAATACTGGTTACCTGTTCCGAACTTTGTTGTGCAGTTTGTGTCGGGATCCAATTCAGGTGAACATCGGCATTGGCATTTTCCATCTACCACAGATACATATCCGCCATTGAAGCACGTGGGTCTGACGTCACAAGAATCAAACTCATCTGAAATGAAAGGATTAACGATCGAATTCAAACAAGCGTTTCCTGGACCTACAAATATGTATGTCATGCACTACCTATTATGTGCTATGTTGAATGATTGTTCGGGGGTTTAATGCCGTTTTCAGTACGTTTTCAGTCATATATTGGCGGCCAGTTGACATACCCATGTGTTACATGACTTTCTTGCACCTGTATACCACACATATTTTCCAAGCAACGTGCTACTTTTCCTATGATTCGTTTCGCATTGACTCTTGTGAAACGTATGAAAGGTTTGTAGTTGGTTTGGTTGTGTTACTGGGTCTAAGCACTGCTGTGTTGACATATCTGAGCTTTGGTTTGGATGTAATACTGGGGCTTAGCACTGTGCTATGTTGACATATCTGAGCTTTGGTTTGGATGTAATACTGGGGCTTAGCACTGTGCTGTGTTGACATATCTGAGCTTTGGTTTGGATGTAATACTGGGGCTTTGCACTGTACTGTGTTGACATATCTGAGCTTTGGTTTGGATGTAATACTGGGGCTTTGCACTGTGCTGTGTTGACATATCTGAGCTTTGGTTTGGATGTAATACTGGGGCTTAGCACTGTACTGTGTTGACATATCTGAGCTTTGGTTTGAACATAATACTTGGGCTTTGCACTGTGTTGTGTTGACATATCTGAGCTTTGGTTTGGATGTAATACTGGGGCTTAGCACTATACTGTGTTGACATATCTGAGCTTTGGTTTGAATGTAAAACTGGGGCTTTGCACTGTGCTGCTGTGTTGACATATCTGAGCTTTGGTTTGAATGTAATACTGGGGCTTAGCACTGTGCTTAGTTGACATGTCTGAGCTTTGGTTTGGATGTAATACCGGGGATCAGCACTACTGTACTGTGTTGACATATCTGAGCTTTGGTTTCAATGTAATACTGGGGCTCAGCACTGTGCTTTGTTGACATATCTGAGCTTTGGTTTGGATGTAATACTGGGGCTCAGCACTGTCCTGTGTTGACATATCTGAGCTTTGATTTGAATGTAATACTGGGGCTTGGCACTGTACTGTGTTGACATATCTGAGCTTTGGTTTGGATGTAATACTGGGGCTTAGCACTGTACTGTGTTGACATATCTGAGCTTTGGTTTGGATGTAATACTGGGGCTAAGCACTGTACTGTGTTGACATATCTGAGCTTTGGTTTGAATGTAATACTGGGGTTTTCACTGTGCTTAGTTGAAATTAAATAGCTTAACTAGGAGATTACTCAACACAATTTAAGAAAGAAAATAGTCGATGCAGTAATGACAAGATAACGAACGGAATATCCAATATAAGATGCATGGCCTTTAACACTTTCCCGTTAACAGACGCGTTTTGAAGTATGTGTAGCAGACGAGATTTTTTGAAAATATTCCGGCAAAAGGACATAATTGAGCCGTTCCGCATGGGAAAACCGTTATGGACGCTGCGTAATGTGTCGTTCCAGATCAGCCTGCGCAGACTAATCCGGGTCGACACATTCCGTCTCAGGAAGATAGAGGTATAGCGTAATTATTCCTGAAACAGAATACCTACAGGAGGCGAAAAGTGTCTGTCCATGTTAGACTGCGCACAAGGTTGTTTTCTCATGGGACGGGTCATATCCTTTATAATGAGCAATTTCTCCTCTTACCAGAATGCTACCAACTCCAACCAATTAGAATGCATTGATTGGTAACGATTTTTGATAGTTTCGGCTATATGAATGCTAACGTAGCCTACATACATGTACAATAACATTTGTCATACGTCGCTTGTAAGTATAACTCATACCAATACATTTGTGATTAGTGTCTTATTAGTCTTTAATTTAACAGCCTACAAAACGTAACATGTTTGATAGGTCGATTATAAGTACATGTCATATCTTACAAAGACATTTGTGATGGCTCGAATAAGTATGTAATGTAACTGTCCTAATACCGTAATATTTGTGATAGGTCGCTCATAAATATCTATCATAAAGCTATAGTTTTGGTAGTTCTCTAAAAACTTTAATTTGAGATTGGTCTCTAAAAGCGCATATCCTAACAAGTATAATGTTCTTGCAGGATGTATGGACCAGTGGTAATGGTTGGTACATGTAACTTATCAAGGAAACGCCGTGATATAAGTGTAATCATATTAAAAGTAGAGTAAAACACCATACATACATACATATATATAAACAATTAAACACGTAGACACAGTATACTGAAACATATACATACCGTAACAATTATGATATTCTTGTAGCTCTTTAAACATGTAGAAATCATTTTCAGAGCCAATCAGATACGAGTAATCGGGGTCGTTTGCTGTCATTGTAAGTCCATTCTGACGTGTAGAATAAAATAGCTTAATGACATTGTATTTTGTTTGTGAGGGTGGTGGAAGATGTCACAATTTAAATAAAATTCCGTGTCTGCATCCTGAATACTTAGCCAGTTCTGGCGGAGATGCTTTTCTGGAAACATTCCAAAAGTTAACCCGCTGAATATTGTATTCGAAGCCGGAACTTATTAATAAACCCTTTCCCACTTGAAGGTGTATTTGGTAATCTCTGCAGCAGACGACTTTAGAAAACATTGCGAACAAAAAAGAATTTCTCATTTAGCCACAATGATTTCGACTATTTCAATTAATATACTTGTACTTCCTTTACAGAGATTTTAAATATTTTTGCCAAGATATTTTCAGAGTTGTCTGCTGCAGATATGTTGTATGTGTGAAGGGCGTGGGTGGGGGGGGGGGGGGGTATCAAACCCGTCACTCTACTAAAGAGCCGGTCACCATTGAGTCGTTTGAAATGCTAACACCAAAATCCCGAGCGCCAAAAAGGGAAAGCCTTCTACTTCTAGTTTTACAGTACTTGGTATGATCCGGACGGGGATCAATCCAGCGTCATCCCGCAACCGAGGCGGACGATCTACCACTACAAATGCGAGGCGGTCAATTAAATACGTATACTGGAAATTCACAAGCAATTATTATTTAGCACAATCAATGAAACAAATGCTTACCGCTGAACCGTAGTGCATTCTAGAGCTGATGTCGTAGAATCCAGTTCTATCCTGTAAGGCGTCGATATCGTCTCTGGTATATTGACTCCTAGAGGCTGAGGGAATTATTATTAATATTGGAGTATGTTAATTTAGATTAAGAATGATATGTTAAACGATTGTAAAATACAGGACCTTTCATATCGGCATATTTTCATTTGTATTGACACTGTTGAGACGTATCAACTTAACCAATTCCCGTGTGTACATTCATTATGGCGCATCTGCAGCAGATTGCCTTTACCACAATTCTTTTTTTATCTTTATTCAATAATATTTAGTATACTCTCACTTGTAGAGATTGTGTTGTTATTTTGCCTGGATGCTTTGAAAGTAATGGGCTGAAGATTTGGTATAGATAGATAGATATCTTATTATTTAAAGTGCAGCCTGTACATACAACACAATACAATACAATTCAATAATAGATAATAGCCAGCCTTCAAAGGCTTACGAAGCACTATCATTTCTTTTTACAAATGAATTCATGAAAAGTTTACATTTATATGCCAATGTTTATGAAAGTTAAGTTATAGTTACGTTTAGTCTATCAGTGAAAGTAAAAATATATATATATATATGTGGGTAAATGTAAATACAAAGCTAATGATGTCTGATCATTACGTACACCATTTAAAGACATAAAACAATCAAACAATGTCCATAGTAGCTATCAAATAATGTAGTCTATAATGAAATACTGCCTTGAAATTGATCTGTTTCAACGGCGTCACGAGTCCAAATTACCTGTATTAGGGGAAAGTTATTCTGAATTTGTTTATGATATAAGCCGTCCCGCGATAAAGCAACATTGTGGCCTCGACCTAGATCGGCCTGCGCAGTCCGCGCAGGCTAACCCTGACTAACACTTATCGCCTCCTGTGGATTTTCTGTTTCAGGAATCATTACTCCATACCTCTATTCCCCTGAGACGGAATGTGTCGGCCCGGATCAGTCTGCGCGTTCTGTGCATCTTGGTCGATACAATTCGCAGAGGCTCTCTGTTTAAGCGTAATATTGCATTGCATGTTGTATAATGGGCCGGTGGCCGAAATAATAGAAATAAAGATATTTTGTCTATATCTCGAATTTGAAATCATGTAATTCTACAATGAAACAAGAGCGCCAAATGTCACAAAATACGCCCGTCCTGTTTTTTTTGAGACCAAGTATAGTGGTAATTGGTTGTACGTCAGCCAAACTTAGAAAGCGGACACTGTTAGTACAGTTTTGGCCATTTCGAGGGACATTATTGTGTAGTGACTAAGATAGGTAAGTTATCAAACGTGACCAAGATATTCTGCCCATCAACATATTGTCTAAATTTGGTGATGATCGGGTAAAGGCTTTCCAAGTTATTTAGATGACAAGACCAATTTTAGGTAATTTCTATAATTAAAGGGCAATAACTCTCTAGTGACTGGAGCAATAAGACCAATTTTAGGTAATTTCTATAATTATAATATCTATAGGCCGAAAACTTTTGATTGACCTAAGCGATATGGCTAGTTATAGAACTTGTCCGAGATATTATGCCAATACACATTCTGACTAAATTTGGTGATGATTGATCAAAGGCTTCTAAAGTTATTGAGCTGACAAGACCAATTTTGGGTAATTTCTATAATTAAAGGGCGATAACTCTTGATTGACTTAAGCGATATGGCTTGTTATCAAACCTGTCCGAGATATTATCACAATACACATTCTGACTAAATTTGGTGATGATTGGAGGAAGGCTCTTAAGTTATTGAGCTGACAAGACCAATTTTGGGTAATTTCTATAATAAAAGGGCAATAACTCTTGATTGACTAAAGCGATATGGCTAGTTATCGAACTTGTCCGAGATATTAACCCAATACACATTCTGACTTAATTTGGTAATGATTGGACAAAGGCTAAGTTATTGAGCCCGTACGCACAGGTAAAACTATAATACGATCCGTTTTTTTCAAAACGGGCGTATAAAAAGAGTACCGACAATCAGGCCTTATTGTTTACTAACGGTTTCTCACATACAGACACATTTTAAAGAATCCACAATTTTTTTTTTTTTTAAATGCACATAATTATCAAGTTCTACTCTTACCACAATGTGCTGAAATCTATTCAATAGTTATACTTTCATTTCTAGAAAGTTTCTATTCTTTTCCCTATATATATTCAGGAACTTAGATAAGATGTATTAGAAGTCATCTGCTGCAGATTTGATGCATGCTGGTAAAATGTTAATATAAAAAGAGATAGCGGGGCAAAAGAAAGTACTCCATGGAAACCAACCAACATTGGGGAAATGTAGGTAAACATCAAATCATGCATTTCTATTATATGTTCTCTACATATCCCATATTTGTCAACAGGT
This sequence comes from Serripes groenlandicus, assembly GCA_031761405.1. NCBI lineage: Eukaryota > Metazoa > Mollusca > Bivalvia > Cardiida > Cardiidae > Serripes > Serripes groenlandicus. The sequence continues at coordinate 3,649,813 of JASEVX010000015.1, forward strand.
TAGTGAAACATGACTTATTGACGTACAGTACAGACCTAGAGATCAGATTGAGTCGATGATAATGTTAATATGGGATCTGCGTCACGTGACGTTAAACCTTGTACCATTTATCAGGCTACCAACAGATTCATCGGGGAACTGGTATTGTTTTGATTTGTGTTTGCGCCGCTTTGAACAGTTTACAGTTACATCATGGCATTTCTTGGGTAAGTTACCGGTACTTCTGGTCCATTTATCCTGACACCAGCGAGTCAGTCGCAATGCTTACCCCTACAATACCAAGTGCCAAGGCGGGATAAGTCATTACTACTATTGTTAAAACCTTAGTTTTCACTTGTAACTACTATTTACCCCGTTCCCTTATATAGACGCTTTCTGACGCATCTGCAGCAAACAGCTTTATGAAAAGATAGTGACAAAAGAAGAAATTGCTCAAAAACAAGCAATTTCTCCTTTTGCCGCAATGTTTTCCACTTTTCGTCTGCTGCAGAATTTTCGTATGAGAGAAAGGGATAATAATGATTATTGACTTACACAGTTTTATATTGACGAACTCAGTACGAATATAGGGGAAACTCTGCGGATTCTTTTGCTCGTGCATCATCCCTAAGGCGTGTCCAAGCTCGTGAATGGCAACACCCTGAAACGGTCAATGGTTTAGATATTCATATTTGTATTTCAAGCTGGCTTCCTACAAGAACTCAATACTATACATGTTATAATTTAGTAGAACGATAACCATTTCCCACAAACAGACGCTTTCTGAAGGCTTTGCAGTGTCCATAGTTTTACTCAGATGTTTTCAAAGTCGTCTGCTGCAGGTTTGTTGTAAGTGGGAAAGGACTAAGAGATTCAATGTACATGTAGTTGTTTGTATTTTTATTCATCCCTACAAACACCTGAAAGTATTGAGCTTGTGAATCAGGTTTTTATTGTTCTTATTCAATAACTGTTCGAGAATTTGTTATATGATTTGTATGCGATAAAATGTCCAAAACTGGATGCTTAAAAATGCTGATCTCAAGATGGAGATCAAAATTCTGAAATGTTGAAACTTCTGCAAATATTGCTAATAGAGACAACACAGTAAGTAATAAATAGTTAACAACTATTTTGACAGCAAATATTAACAAACAGTCAATTGAAAGTCATGAACATGTACATATTTGGCTTACAGGGTTTTTCTACCCAGTAAAAATGAAGAATAAACGATCACTATTTAGATGTTAATTGTAATCGAAAGTCAAATTATTACTCTAATTTTATCTCTAAATTCTAAACTTTAACTATACTATCTATAATCTGGAGTTTAGCACCTTCAAAGGTAATTTTATATTCTAAACCTTTCCCTCATACAGAAGCCTTCTGCTGGCTCTGAAGCAGACGATTTTTACAAACTGTGTGGCAAATGGAGACCGTGATTGCTCACAATGAGCATTTTTCTCAATTTTCCACAATGTTTCAATAATTAGTCTTTCGTTTAAAGAAATTTCTTCTTCTGCAGATATGTTGTTTGTGCGAAAGGGTTTGTTTACATACGTCGTTTAACGACATACGGACGTAACGCTGATTAAAAGTTAATTAGACCTGTGTATAAAGGCCACCCGTGGGAAAACAACAAATTGGTATTTAACAAAGGTTGTCTTAATTTACAAGGACATCTGTGCAGAAAATGAGTAATAAGGAGACTAAAAGTGTGGTTGATTTAGACAGGGAATTGTCATTTCTATGATATCTTTAACGCAGGTTCGACTGCTTATGCAAAACCTTTTGAAAGTAATTACGCTGGGTAGAGATACCCAGATAAAAAGGTAAAAGAAGCTTAGCCCTCCCCCACATGGTGCTAATTTCGATTACGTCTTTATAGAAGTCTCGACTGTGTATATAAAATCGTTTGAAAGTAATCACGCTAGGTGAAGATACTAAGATAAAAAAGAAAAAAGAAGCTGAAATTTACGAAGAATATGAAATCTTACCCCTCCCCCGCATGGAGATAACGTTTGTCCATTTCCACGCAAGTTCCCAAGGTAAGAGTAACAGCTGTAAGTGTGTTTGTAAGTAAGTTAGTAAGTAAGTAAGAAAATATTGAATTATAGTAAATTTGTAAAACTGAACATGTTTGTAAGTAAGTAAGTAAGTAAGTAAGTAAATACTTCATTAAAGTGAATTGAGTATAACTAAACATGTATGTCAATAAGTTAGTAAGTAAGTAATAAAATATTACATTAGAGTGAATTGTGCTAACAAAACATGTATGTAAGTACGTGAGTAAGTAAGAAAATATTACATTGGAGTGAATTGTGTATAACTATACATGTATGTAAGTACGTGAGTAAGTAAGACAATATTACATTGGAGTGAATTGTGTATAACAAAACATGTATGTAAGTACGTGAGTAAGTAAGAAAATATTACATTGGAGTGAATTGTGTATAACAAAACATGTATGTAATTAAGTGAGTAAGTAAGAAAATATTACATTGGAGTGAATTATGTATAACAAAACATGTATGTAAGTAAGTGAGTACGTAAGAAAATATAACATTAGAGTGAATTGTGTATAACTAAACATGTATGTAAGTACGTGAGTAAGTACGAAAATATTACATTGGAGTGAATTGTGTATAACTAAACATGTATGTAAGTACGTGAGTAAGTAAGTAAATACTTCATTAGAGTGAATTGTGTATAACTAAACATGTATGTAAATAAGTTAGTAAGTAAGTAAGAAAATATTACATTAGAGTGAATTTTGCTTACAAAACATGTATGTAAGTTCGTGAGTACGTAAGAAAATATTACATTAGAGTGAATTGTGTATAACAAAACATGTATGTAAGTAAGTGAGTACGTAAGAAAATATTACATTAGAGTGAATTGTGTATAACAAAACATGTATGTTATTAAGTGAGTAAGTAAGTAAGAAAATATTACATTCGAGTGAATTATGTATAACAAAACATGTATGTTAGTAAGTGAGTAAGTAAGTAAGAAAATATTACATTGGAGTGAATTATGTATAACAAAACATGTATGTTAGTAGGTGAGTACGTAAACAAATATTTTATTAGAGTGAATTGTGTAACAAAACATGTATGTAAGTAAGTGAGTACGTAAGAAACTATTACATTGGAGTGAATTGTGTATAACAAAACATGTATGTTATTAAGTGAGTAAGTAAGAAAATATTTCATTGGAGTGAATTGTGTATAACTAAACAAACATATGACTAAATAAAAAAATGAAAAAACATCCCATGGGCCTACATGCCACTGTTAACCTTTTCAGCGCCGAATTCCCTAAGTTGACTCTTCCATGTTTAAATCGGGCGACTCCATTGTTCATGTTATGAGAGTCTTGAAATAGTTTGACAACTTAAATGCAAACAATGCTGAATTAAGTTGAGACAGCTACGAGCTAGTTCACCTGCATCTGCAATGTTTGCAAAAACCTCAATATTGCCATTGGCGCTGAAAGAGTTAATACACATAATCACAGTGATTACATTTCACTATTCCAAAGAATAAATACAAATGTCAACGTAAATACCAGCACCGAGTAGCTCATACTTTATTGTGTTCCTTAAGTTCATAGAGGGTTAGAGACACGCGCACACATTAGATCGCATGACCCTTTTCATTCTAAAATAGTGAACAATTGCTCACATCTAAATTGGTTCGTGTTTTACAAAATCTTTCGCTTAACAGCAGTTATTACGCCTTGTAGAAAGCCGTGGTCCACGAGAATCAACTATACAAACAAAATTGAAATGTGTAGAAAGCTCTATCCGAGTCCATATTAATTGTAGGCTTGTAAAATGCCTTCAAAACAGTACTTTTGAAAATCATCGTTCAGTAGAAACCAAGCGCTCGGTAGTCGCGTCACCAAGTTCACTTACCCCGAACCTTGCACGTAACGAATATAGTTGTTATGGTCCAATCCGTACGCTTCCGGCGTTGTTGTTGCGTTGAATTCCACAAACCGGAAGCCAGTATACTTCTCCCAATACTTATGCACTTTTTCCATACCGACTTTATCACTCTCCGCTGTGGAAATAAACCATCCACAATCATTCATATAACCCTATGATCCAGAGGACTATAAAAGGGGGAGTGAACAGGTATTAGCCCCACAATATTTATATTATTACTGAACAAGATCCTATGTTGTGGGTACTCAAAATAATCGTATCACTGACACGATTCTTTTGAGTTCCCACAACATTGGGACTGAATGTCAAATAAAGATTTTAGAAATGCCCCTTATCTAGAGCTATGGCCTATCAACGATACACTCGACTTAATACGCTTCTTCAGCCGAAGACTTTGATGCTCAAGGGGACATTGCTTAACACGACTACACTCTTTTCCCACAATATGCTCAACTCTGTAACAATAAGCACATTCTTATTTAAGTGCGTTTTACCGGTACGATCTTTAATTTGAACAGGATTCGTGTCAGAAATAGGGCTCTGCGTACGAACATTTTGCAATGTTTATAAAATTGGTATCTACTGGATCGCTAAAACCATAGGTCATTATGTGGAATAGCATCATCATTCAGTCTGTTAGAATGCGCGGCCGGTCCTTCTTCCGCAAGGAAAAATGTCCGCAGGTTTTAATTTCCGGCGTTGCAGTTAGCGTACTGATTAACTATTGTATATATATATTAGCCGTACCACGAGAAAACCAACATTGTGGACTCTACGTAAAGAATGAATCGACTCGGATCAGCCTAAGCAAGCTGCGCAGGCTAGCCCGGGCAGACACTTTTTTCCCTCCTGTGGATTTTCTGTGGATTTTCTGTTTTAGGAATCAATACTCTATACCTCTATTCCCCTAAGACAGAATGTGTCGAACCGGATTAGCCTGCGCGGAATGAGCAGGCTGATTTGGGTAGATACATTATGCACAGTCTATTATGTTGGTATTCTGATGGAACGGCTCATATATATATATATCAAATGATGACACATTACGTCATGACACTTATCATGTCTAGGACATATTGATCGACTTATGGGCATAGATTATGGTCACCTGTAATGTCCCATATGTACTAATATCGTGTGTGAAAGACTTAGTGATAGATTCATAAACATATGGGTTGATACATGGACCCTTATCGTGTTCAACACTTAGTTATGATTAATAAACATAGGGGTTGATACATTTCGCCTAGATGCTTATCGTGTTCAAAACATAGTGATATAATCATAAACATAGGGAATGATACATTTCGCCTAGACACTTATTGCGTCCATCACTTAGTAATGATTCATCATCATAGGGGTTGATACATTTCGCCTAGACCCTTATCGTGTTCAAAACCTTGTTATGATTCATCAACATAGAGGTTGAAACATTTCGCCTAGACGCCTATCGTGTTCAAAACTTAGTGATGGAAAAATAAACATAGCGGATGATACATTCGCCTAGACCCTTATCGCGTTCAACACTTAGTTATGATTAATTAACATAGGGGTTGATACATTTCGCCTAGACGCTTATCGTGTTCAAAACTTAGTGATGGAATTATAAACATAGCGGATGATACATTTCGCCTAGACCCTTATCGAGTCCAACACTTAGTAATGATTTATCAACAAAGTGGTTGATACATTTCGCCTAGACACTTTTCGCGTCCAACACTTAGTTATGAATCATCAACATAGGGGTTGATTCATTTCGCCTGGACCCTTATGGTGTTCAAGACTTGGTAATAGATTAATAAACATTATGCTGATACATTTGGTCTAGTCACTCATCGTGTTCAATTGTTACTAATTCATAAAGAAATGGAATACACTTCGTCTAGACAAGTAGTAAGTCCAAATCATATCGAAAGGTGTATAGACAAAGTTATTATACGCTTCTTCTAGACAATCATATTGTCCAATGCGTAGTTATAGATTCATATAAATAGGGAAAATGATTGATACGCATCGTCTATATACGCATTGTGTACAATACGTACTTATGGATTCATAAACATAGGGGATGATACACTTCGTCCAGACACCAGTATTGCTGTGTAGGTATGACCTTCGCTTTCTACCGGCGTGCCCCGATTTTTTCCGATTTTCGTATTGTTCTCGAACAGTGTCAAGTGTGATTCCAGTATCATCCTGCCAATTCAGAGTATATGTTAAACAATAGTTGATGATCTAGCGTGTCAAAAGAACAGTTTGAACAGTTTCTCACCTATTTAAATTCCACTAATAACAGTAGACAGCTCAATCGACATTTGAGTTGAATTACTAGTATGAAGTATCGACTGATTGACTTTCCTGTTAATTATCTTGGTATGAAGTTTGTTTTGTTGTGGTTCAACGCCGTTTTTAATACCATTTCAGTTATATGTTTGCGATAGTTCAAGTATTCATGATCCCTTGTAGACAAACCAGTACTAGGATAGGATATAGGCTTTGCTCAAGGTCACTCCACCATGATCCCTGGGTGACAAACCAGTAATAGGATAGGCAATATGCTTTGCCCAAGGTCACGCCACCATGATCCTTGGGTGACAAAACAGTACTAGAATAGGAAATAGGCTTTGCACAATGTAACTCCACCGTGATTCCTGGCTGAGAAACCAGTACTAGAATAGGAAATATGCCTCTTAAAGATCACTCCACTGCCCGATAAGGTTATTCCACCATGATCGCCGCCACTGAGGTTCTAACCTAGATAGCCCGGCGCTAACCACTCGGCCAAGGTATGACCATTATGTATTCGGAAGTGTAGCCCGTGTTTGCTTTACTGAGACTAAGGATATGCTTGTAATATTATAAAACAATGAGAACGTGCTCGGTGGTCAAAAACCACATATGCGCTCAAAATGAGCATTTTTCTTTAATGATTCGTTTTGGGTATGAAATCAGTTCTGTCAAATATTTTACCTGACTTCTAAGAAATGATTTATGATACTGCGGTCTGATACATGAAAGCTGTCTTCGCATATTTGATTCAAACAGGTTTCCAAAAAACATAATAGATCGGTTAATGTGATTCAACGCTTTCCAACATACAGACTCATTTCGGTGTATCTGCATCATATGGCAAATGGAGAAAGTTATTATAATGAGCAATTTCTCATTTTACCACAATGTGTTAATAAGTTTTATTTGTTAATCTCTTTCGCTGCAAAAGACAATTAAAATCTTTTGCAAATCATTCAGATTCAGTTGAGATAACTCGCAACGAGCAGTCTCTCCTGAAATATGCAGTGTTTGACAATTAGACATTAAATGTTACCAAATTTCCTGTTGGACCAAAAATAGAGTGGTCAAATGTTCAATATGGAATAGTCGTCTTTGTAAAATATAGCATTGAAAGATTTAAATAAATTTTATATATTTTTGTCTAGGTATTTTCGTATGATGCAAATTTGGTGTCTATGGTGAATATCTTATAAATGTCTCACCATAAATTGTTGCACTTCTGTCGGAATTTCAGGCATCTTTCCGTCGGAGAAGTACTCTGCAAGAAAATGATCTTTTTTATATATATATTCATTTAATGTTGAAGCCTGATAGTGAAGGCTCTGATCAGACCGTATGAGCTTATTTTTGCTTCCACTTACACATTTCAAAAATTACACAAAAAGGGGCATAGCTAAATAATTAGTTATGTGACTTGGTATAGCCAAGTGTATTGCTTCTAGGAACATGTGTACTAAGTTTCATTTGAATATGTGTAACTGGTTGTTTTTAGTTATGAGGTAATGTTAAAGTTGTGTGACGACGCCGCAGACCACTACGACGCGTACGTTTGTGTACTTAAGTGTGAGCTATAACTGAAATTACTTGTCAAATATGAATGATAATGTGCGCATTTGAAGAGAAATACTGTTACGGAGAAGAATCATTTTCTTTTTCAAGAAGTCAGTCAAGGCTTATATATTGGATTTGAACAGATAACTCCATGTCCCGATAAATTCGTGGCTACACATTTTTCTGTTGGTGAATGATGTCAAAGTTTGCATATATTATTATCACCCTTAGGTGATAGAATCATGTATTAGCAAGGCTTTGTCGACAATTGTTCATTCATATAAACGTATTGTAACAATTCTCGACAAAGCCTTGACTGTTACATATGTAACCAGATATTTCTTTATATCACGTTGTTTCCGGGTTTAGTTACCAGTACTAATGGTTCGTTTATCCTGACACCAGCCATTAAGTCGTAATGCAAACCCTGAAGCACTGAGCGCCAAGGAGGGCCATATTTAATTGCCGACATGACTAACGTAAATACAATACTTTACAACGCTAATTGATTGACTGGAGCTTAAGGCCGCTATGCAAAGATTGTTCAGTTATTTCACGGCGACCAGGCTTTCTTGCTCCATTACTCACTCCACCCAGGTAATTTACATATAAACTGTTTATCCAATTAATGGAAGACGAATGAAGCTAGACGCAAGAATTTTTATCAATCATCGGATTGAATGAGTGGCCGTGCCGGGTTCGAACTCACGACCCCTTAGTTAATAGCCTTCGTTGTTACTGACGGAGCTAACGCTGCTCATCAAGGGTGGAGAATGAAAGAGAAAAGTAAATCACTGTGGGAGAACACAAAAAATATTCATAAGTCAAATAATATATAGCATTTGAATTCCTTATTTTCATTTCCGTGTAATTAATCAAATTTCAACCCTTAATTGTCAGGTTTTCTTTATTTTGTACAAAGAACATCCCATATCATTGACAAAAGTTACATTTTAGCTTTAATCAGCTAAAAAAAAATAGGGGGTTTATGTATTATGTTAGAAATATATCGCTCCGCAAAGATAGTTCTCATCCTTGTGAGCACAGATTTCTATACTTTGACCGCATACATGTACCTTGCTCCCATTTCAAATATTTTTCTTCTGCCGCCAGGATTTCCGACTCTTGTGTAGGGTCGCCAATGTTTTCATTCTGACGACGTTGGTCGATTTCATCCTGAAATAGATTATTCGATTGGTTGATTGATTCATTTATGTATTAATTGAAATTTGCTGAAACAAGTTGAACAATATCATTTTCAAAGTGATCCACGAGTTGCTTGTAGCAAGTTGGAAATTAAGTGGAAAGATGATTGGAAGATTCGATAAAAAATGGATAAAATATGTTTGATAGGGTTATGTTTTTTGAGCATTGAACATCTGCAGGATTACTCAAACTATGTACGATATAGTTATGGACCATTTTTCTGACCATGCGGTATCAGTGTTGTAGGTTTCAATAATCAACTTAAGTTAATGCTAACGGACAACTGGACATATAGACAAGAGGACATATTGATGGTTGGGCGAATAACTGTCCAGACGGAGACAGGTGAAAAATGGTACATTAGGTATACCGGGATACCGAAAAGGGACATTTCTAGATATTAATTAAAGCCAGAGTTATGTGACTTGGTATAGACATGCGTATTGTTCATGGGCAAAAGTTACACAATGTGTATGAATTTCGATGTCCAAAAAGTAGCATAACATAATAATTATTAAAGCCAGATGTATGTGACTAGGTATAGACAAGCCTATTTTTTCTAGGAACATGTGTACGAAGTTTCATTTCAATATGTGTAACTGTCTTTAGGTTATGAGGTAAGGTTACTTTTTGTGGCGAAGCCGTGGACGACTATGACGCAGACGCAAACGACGACGACGCAGACAAGGGCATCACAATTATTGAAATATGTATTAAACTTCAATCAATCATTGAAGCAAGTGCCCAGTTCACATGACTTGTGTCAAACGAGGGAAAGAATGTAGCCCGAACAGGCGTTCAAACTCCCAACCTCTGAATTGACAGCGCGTGTCATTAAAGGTTGAACTGCCAGGGATCAGCTACGGGGATTGTAATGAGAACCCCAAATCGTGGCTAAACGTATCCCTCTGAAACTTACCTGATTATGTTTTCCTTTTTCAAACTCCGGTCCATTTAACTGTTCTTCGTTAAAGGCTATACCGTTGTTGTTGTTGGGTAAGACATCATCATCTTTGTCATCATTATCTGTTGACTGTTTCAATGAATAACAGAAAATATTATAATAGGGGTCAGATACAGTGGTTTTTTTTTGTGTACATCGCCATTGTAAATCACCTGCATCCCGCAGTTTTAGGATATTTTGTAATGTTTTTAGATTTTTAATTAGTGTTTTATGCCACTCTTTTAAATTCAAGATTTAGTACGAAAAACAATACGTTATTTTCAACGGCAGGATAAACGGAGCAGTAAAACTGGTAACGTACCGATGAAACGCCGTGATATAACTGAAAATTGGTGAAAGCGGCGTTAAAATTAATCAATCAATTACATTGACAAAAAGATTCAGTATGTCAAGTATAAAACAGCTCGAAGCAGTATATATTTGAAAAGAAAGGACACATTTTAAAGGCGGATCATGTTGTATTCAAGGAGTTAGGCGAGCATTTTATATTTGTAAATCTCGCTTGAAAAAATCTCTCTTCTGATAAATTATTGTCCAGCATGTAAACGATTAAAAAAGGCAAACCTTCTACCAACAGCTAAAATGTCAATGGATTAGCATAATGACATGCGACAGATTTATACTATATTGCATAGTGCAATATTTCAAAATTAGCTTTTCTTTAACTCCATATCTAGATGTCTTTGGGGAGGGTTGTCGGTTTCGTTTACTGCAACGGATGTGTAAACAGCTCATTTCCCCACACTGTCTTTCTTATCATCCAAATAAACCCTTTGATGTGGGTACTCAAATAAATCGTCTCACCCACAAAAGAATTGTCTCAATGAGACGATTCTGTTAAGTACACACAACATAGGGTTATTATGTCAAATAAGGATTTTAGAACATGCAAAACGATCATTATCTAGAGCTTTACTGCAATTATAGCTAAAGGCAAGAAAATATGTCAACAAGTTCAGCGGCTGTGACAATTTAAAATATTATCCTCTGATACCACTGGTCCTTATTGAAATAGTCTAATCTATGTTATCGATATAATGTGACCTACATGGTGTTGTAGGAGACTCAATGATCGGCCGAACATGGCTGTCAGTTACTATGGCAGTCCAACTCAATACAATATTTGGTCCATTTTAAATATATCTTCTCTTCTTAATGTACGTGTCGTATTGAATATAATTTCACTATTAATAAGCACACACAGAACAAACTAAAGCTATATGTGTGGGTACCATGGCTTGACTGTAAAGCGCCGACCTTGGGATTCAAAGTGTCCTGGTTCGATACCCAAGATAGTTTGGTCAAACTGTGGAACCACACACACACTCGGCTTGGCATTAGTTAAAGTTATATTGGTTTTTTTTTTGTATCATGTTAACGCCGCTATCAATATTTTGTTTAAGTATGTAACACGGCGAATCTTGGATCAACAAGCACTTTTCATTTTTCCTGACACCTTTTATTAACCCCACAATCCTGAGCGCCAAGGAGTGAAAGCTACTGATAGCATTTTTAAAATATTCGTATCTGTAAATTCAGGTCTACGCGATAATTTAAAAAAGTGTCTGTGATTCCTTTAAGTCCCGCCTGACGCTTAGGTTTCTTTTTGCATCTGTAAACAGTGGTAACTCAGATGAGTCTGTGAACACGCACAGTCTTTCTGGTGTCGTCACTGTACGCGTGCATGTAGAATATGACAAGAAACTAGAATGATAGTCACTTGGCTATCACTTCTCGTACTGTTATGTAACGAGCGCAATAAACCCCTATCCGTTCATTAAAATGGTTGGGTTTTAAATGTTTAAAACTGTATTCATATCACGATGACCTGTTCACCTCTCAATGCGTGTCCTGGTTTGCCAAGCAACTGGCTGTCTTTCAACACAGACTGATAGCCCATTGGTGGAAGACGACGAAAAGGTAAAGAATTGAGGCCGAGCTGGTTTCGAACGTATATCCCATGGATTGACATTTCATGTCGTTACCGTCTGGGCTGCAGGCCCCTCGGCAACCTATTTGGTAGCCATGACTCAAGTATTGTTGGTAAACACTAACAATGCACAATTGTAGTTTTATACTTACTTTGCTTTCGTCTCCGAAAGTCCTCGTTAAAGTCAGGCACAGAAGGATCGCAACTCCAAACTTCATCTGGAAACATGTATTGTAAATAAAAGCCTATATGTTTCCGTGTATAGGAAAGGTTAAACGTCGGCTTTTATGAAAAGATTATATACCAGATCAGCCTGTGCATCCGCACAGTCTGATCAAGATCTAAACTGTTCACATATGAGCCGTCCCGCGAGAAAACCAGCATTATGGCCTCTGCGTAATGTATCGACCCAGATCAACCTGTGAAGTCCGCGCAGACTGATACGGGCCAACACATGCCGTCTCAGGGGGATAGAGGTTTAGTGTAATGATTCCTGAAACAGAAACGTGTCTACCCGGGTAAGCCTGCGTGGCATGCTTAGGCTGATCCGGGTCGATACTTTACGCAGAGTCCACACTGTTGGTTTTCTCGCTGGACGACTCATGTTACTGACAAAACATTATGAAAATATTAAGCCAACTTGTGTAAGTTCATATTGGTCTGAGCAGGTGGGTCAGATAAAACCATACATTTAAACAACTAAGAACATCATGGAATTGACAATCAGAGCGGAAAGTGATTGGATCGTGAGCGTGATTGGAACGAAGTTAGAACGCTTTAAGAGCTAAACATAATTTTGCGCTCTGAACGAAAGAATCATAATGAATGAAACAGCCCAATCACATGAATTCTTCGGTCATTGAGCGGTTGCAACTATTTACTCGACAAGAGTTGCAGCAAGATGCAGCAATTCGATGTTAGCGCGGGAATCAGTATGTTATGGCTTAAGACATACTGTTTGATTCGAAAAACAAGAAACCCGCATTTAAACATAAGATATAAATATATGATAACTATAGTTTTTTAGTTAGATACGTAAAACGAAAAGAAAAATACATTTTCCCAACGTGTTGACCTCGATCTCCCAAAATTATTGTGAACATTTGTCTGCGCATGCGCGTCCTTTTTTTCCCCTTAAAATATTCTTAAAATCGCAAAATTTAGCACAATAACTTTGCATTTATGAAAATATTTCCATTTCCCTGTTATCAAAACCCAGGTTGTTCCCAGTGATGTTACATATAATCCTCTCTGGCATACTGCTTGCGTTCAGCTGTGTGACTTCGTGTCGAAGTCAGGAGAAAAGAGGGAGAAATGTAACGAGAACGGGGTTTAGGTATATATATATATATATATCACTTCTACAGCCTTGCTGTGGAAGCCGGCTTTTATAGCGACGTTGGTGGCTTTTATAGCGACCTTGGTAGAGTGGTTGACCTTTTCGTAAAGTTAAGCAACGTTCATCGCGGTTAGTGCCTGGGTGGGAGACCTGCGATGACTTAACGTCGGTACACGTTACACTTTGGTTTTAATTTACATTTTAATTATAAAATAACTATTCGCATATAAATAGATTGGTTCAATACGCAAATATCCGAGAGCTGACGGTCAAATACGGCGCATGCACGATCAAGACGATTAACGCGGCGCAAGCCCATTGCCCATTGCACCAGTGGAAGTTCTAAACACAACCAATATATGCACTTGTGCTGATGCACTCTCGCAATAAATATTTTACGAAACTACTTTTGATAGAAAGAAAAGCTTTCCCAGTGAGCGTAATAGAGCGACCAATTTGATCGGAACGGAAAAGAGTAATCACAAAGATTTGACCGAATGAACACTTTAAGAGCTGATTGGAACGTGAGCTGAGCAGAACTGACCGGAACGGAGCGGAGCGTGAACGGTAAACTTGTCAATTTCTTGATGTTCTTAACCGTACCTGCAATGTTCATACATGCCACTTTTCACTGCTCATAATTACGACGTATCCTCACAAAACAAATATCTGACGAAGAAACGGAGAAAAACGATGCAGCTAATCTGTATATGTGTGTTGCTCTTTAACTCTTTCTACGCCAATGGCAATGTCGAAGTTTTTACAAACATTGCAGATTCAGGTGAGTCAGCTCGTAACAAGCTGTCTCACCTGCAATCAGCATTGTTTGCCTTTTAGTTATCCAAATATTTCAAAACTCGTATTACATGAGATATGGTGTCGTCCTATTTGGAATATGAAAGCGTCTACTCTAAACAATTCGGCGCTGAAAGAGTTAAAGTATAATTCTCTCCCTAAAGAAAAAACACGTTTAGACAGCGTTGCAAACTATTGTTGGAGAAGTAGAAACTCCCTAGACATAACGCATTTCGTCACGTATACAGTCTACGACTTAGAAACGTCTTGTTTTAGAAAAGGCGGGAGAAGAAAACATCTTTCTGTTCATGCAATGTTTCTTATTCGAATTTAACAGTGGAAGACAGTTGTGCAGAGGTAGAGCGTCAGGTTCGAGTTTGAGATTTTCCACACAATCGGCGCGAGTACTGGTTTAAAAGTCTCCATGAAGCAGACATCGAGCTTGATTAATATAAACTGAAAACTTGTTTCGCAATCGATGTAAAATAAAAAAAGTTTAAATTAAATTCAAATTCGAATAATCAGTTGCATTTTAATTCATTTTCAAAATAGTACTGCAATTGGTACATCTGTGCTCAGATACATTTGCTGACAGTATTGGGACAAATCATGTGACAGAGTTGGTAATGGTTGATATGGAATTTAGTCGACTAAGAATACTAAGAAAGGAAGTTACAGAATCGTACGAGACGTAAAAGATAGGCTGTTTATACGCATACCAGCTGGTTTGACATGGTGGTTATTTAAAATAACACAATGAAAAACCCTGCAGATAAGTCAGACAGAAGCCATCAGAAAATATAAATTGAACCAAAAGCAGAAGAATTAAATGTGTTAATGTTAAAAGTCACGCTGAAGTTTTTAGAGATGAAAATAGTGTGTAATAATTTAAGTTATTTAGTTTTAACTTATCTATTTAACTTCGATTGCGAAACAAACTTTCAGCTTATATTTATCAACCGCGACGTATGCTTCATGGAGACCTAAACAGTATAGTAGGTTCTACGAATACCGTGTTATCACGAATACCAAAATTCGGCGATATAAGCATTATACGAGTTAAACAAAGACATCGTCAGACGGACAAACAGACAGACAAACAAACAAATTGGGGTATAATGTAGATAAAATCCAGAAAAGGGAGTTATAGAGATAATTTTTCACCGATACACATCACTAAACACGAAAAATGTCCATAATGCAACTACCGATAGGACAAAGTTTGACCTAGAAAAATCTGTTTTAAAAATGAATATCAAATCTAATATATCATATGGTGCTTTACAAAACGTTGATAAATATGGAAAAGATTAATTGATCAATACAAAACATGAAAAAGTGTTGAGTAAGATGTTGCAGTCAAAAGCACATGTGTCGTTTAAAATTGACAAATGCTGTTTTTAGATTTTAAACAGGACTGGCACCTATGGTCAGAAGCAACCTGTTGATATTAACACCTATGATATATAAAATACGCTGCTTTTTCATCCAGGAAAAAAACACTGCAGGAGTTTGAGGAGATGGGGCCATTCAACATTCGATAAAAGTAAAATGCTTAACGGGTTTTTTTAGGAACTTTTTTTAAAACATTTCTAAAAAAACATGAAAGATTTGAAAAAGAAACGAAAACGTCCAAAAATAAACAACGCAGATATGGCAAGCATATTTTTAATATCAATTTTCCTTTAACCAGGTTGAACTCTTTACTAGACCATACTATTTTTCTTTCATTAACGCTTGCTGATTTATAAATACAGAAATTGAATTAATCTTTTTAAAGTAATTCACGCAAATGTGTGTGGAGAAAAATTGTCACGTTTTTTCAACAAGTGTTGTTTAATAATGAATGCGAAAAACCGGTGTCGATAAACCGTTCATTAGTCGGTAAACCAAACCTGTTTTGCGTTACGGAACATACCGCAAATGTGACGTACTGTGAACTACCCATAATGCTTCACTAGAACGACTTCCCGTTTACAAAACACATTGAAAACTCCACCACCTCGAAAGTTATTTTTGATTATATACCCCTTTAGAATAATGTTTCGTTGTAATGATTTGCACATTTATATTCGCCCTTTTAAACTTAATACATATACTATAATTAGTTTATGTACAACTAAAGAAATAACACTTGATTTGTCGACACATAACAATAAAAATAACAAAACATAACAATTTACTGTATGTTTCTCTCTTTCTGTCTGTCTGTCTCTCCCTGTAATATCCGACATAAAGACAGGGACATTCATTTCGTAGATGTATGGTGAATTATCAACAATATTTAAAAACATCTACAGTCAAAGTAAAATAGTAAACTGTCTATTAATTAGATGGATTGCATGTCAAACCCTCATTCATTGAAAATGCAGAGTTTGTTTCATTAATTGGTATTCATGTGACAATCGTGTATGACAGTGCGTGTATGATAAGATAAGAAATTGTTTATTAATTGAAAGCGACATGTGTGAAACGGTTTGTTCGGGGTGGGGGGAATAAAAAGAACTAAATAAAAATAAATATTTTAAGTTGCGTGTTCCTTTTTTATATACATATATCTATCCCCTATATCTCTGTATCACTCTTTTTTCCTTTCTAGTTGCACCTCTGTAGCCCCCTTATTGTCTATCTTCTCTATGTATACGTATCTGTCCCCATCTCTCTCTCCCTCCCCCTCTCTCTCTCTCTCTCTCTCTCTCTCTCTCTCTCTCTCTCTCTCTCTCTCTCTCTCTCTCTCTCTCTCTCTCTCTCTCTCTCTCTCTCTCTCTCTCTCACTCTCTCTCTCTCTCTCATTCTCCCGCAAACCTATATATTGTATGAGTGAGTCTATAGCTTATATAAAGGAATTTGGTGTCTTTCATGTTGATACCACTTTTTTTGCGGGAAACGACGTCGCTCCGTTTGACGTTGAGCCAAGATAGAGTGTTATGGAAATGACGTCACGTCGCTAATGCTGTCGTTTCCCGTGGGTTTTTGGACGAACGGTAGAAACATATTTTGTATAGAGTTCTATTAACTGTTTCGTGCAAATTTTAATTAACACGAAAATAACACAGCACTTTAATGATCTTAAATATCGATTTAAAAAAGTATATATATTAAAAAGACGACAAAAATTTTAAATCCGTGTTTTTCGTCACATTTTATACATAACCAAAATGGCGGCCCCCATAAATTTTGCCAGTTTCATTTAAGAAACCTTCATGGGTTATGACAACAAAAAGAAAAAAAATTCTCACACGTGTTACTGTTATAAACATTGCAGCTCCTCAAAAATAAGTTGTAAATGAAATGAAATTTATAATTTTAAATTCGACAGTTCTTTCCCTAAACGTATGAATATAGTATCAGTAGTCATTCGCCAAATGTGGAAGAATCTCCACATTATCGTGAAATAACCAATTTCATCCGACGAATGGTAAATAGAATCAGAGGATCGATAACCTGAGAATAATGATGGGTTGTATACAGCTGAGAGAAAGACATGCAAATCATACGTTGGTGTACTTGTCGCCGCCGTAACAGAAGTCGGGGTGAAAGACTAGCCTAATGACACGAAAGTTATTCTTTTGGAACTACGCAGTACATGTACTTCTTCGTCAAATAGGACGTCTTAACTGTAATATTGCCAGAATAACATTTCAAACAATATAGCAGGAATTTGACATGCATTGATATACTAATGTAATCAAAGACATGCAACATCCTATCTACCTAGTAAGATGCTTTATTTTCACATTTATATCGCACCTTTCACTGTGATATAGACTCAATTTCACTAGACACATTTATACAGATTTAAATCAAAACTATTTGAGTCTATTTTGGTTTAGAAAAGATGGAGAGTCCGTTTTAGTTTTGTAGGTTTCGTTCCGTTCCATAGACATAACTTAAACGCGTTTACGTTGTGTTTTCTATGGAACACACGGCAGAAATGTCATGATGTACAGTCAAAATAATCCATATTATTAAAATTAAATTATATCATTGTTCTATACAATTATTTTGCAGGAGGGACAAGCGACAAATCACGTCTCATTTCGATCGTTTTCGAATTCGAATTGAGATTGGCCGCTATGGTGTTTGCCTTCATATGACCGAAAATGTCCTTTCTGCAATCTAGTTGAAGATGAATTGCATGTTTTGCTGGATTTTTTTTATTTGTATGCTGATTTGAGACAGACTTTCATCGACATAGCTATTAAACTATGTCCTGTAATTATATATTATATCTAAAACTGAGCAACTGAAATTTGTGTTCACCATTTCAGATATGATACGGATATGTGCCAAAACCTGTTCTGATATACTACAACGTCGTCTTTCCTCTTTCAATAAGTGAAACTACTTCATTGCTTAACTTTTTTTGTATTCTTTGTAAATAATTTTAGTTTATATAAATGTTCTTGATAAAACATATCTTCATGCATTAAAAGAATCGGCTGCTAATTATTCTCCGTTCGATCAGAAGGAGGCTGGCATATAATTTCCCAAAATACTTCTTATGCGTGCGTAATTGCATATTTTACCCTTCGGGTGTCGACTTTCTTCACTTTTATTATATTTAAGACGAAATTTAGCATACTATGTAGATACATGCTTGTGATGTAGATCAGATATTGATATTTAATATACTTTGCGTATGCCAGTATCCTATATTTCATTTCATGAAAGGCCATGTGTGCCTTTTATTTGTTATATTCTTTGAACATTACATGCAAATATATATGATTGTACATGTATGAGTCCTAAAGGTGCTGAACTCCAGATTAAGGATACTAGTTAACGTTTTAAAACTGTTCAAAAGTTGTCTTGAAATATTGGAATCATAATTCTGAGATAAAATTGGGGTAATAATTTCACCGTCCAGTACAATAGACATCTAAATATTGATTCTGTTTGCTTCATTTTTACTGGGTAGACATGCCCAGAAAGCTAAATTTTGTACATTTTCATGACTTCCAATTAACTGTTTTCAACGTTTACTGCGAAAAAGGTTTTGAACTATTTTATTCCTTTTTTTTTTCTTCATTATTAGAAATATTTGCCTAAGTTTCAACATTTCAAATGTTTGATCTCCATCTGGAATTCAGCACCTTTAAATAAAATATGAAACTGTTTTCTGTGTGGAGAACAATTGTCACGCTTGGTCATTTTGACGTCTTAAACTTGTTTAGTGTTCCTGCATTCGCTACATCGGCAACTTTAAAATAAAATCCCTATAGTTATGCGATTGTACTAAATATTGCCCAAGTAATACATGTAAATTAGTTTGATTTTTATATATAAAAAATTGTGTTTTAAATACAATACAGTACAATCAATATATTTTATTACATTCAGGCAAATTTGCCTATGGTAAAAATCAAGCAATTATGTACAATTAACAAAGCTATAAGCTGTGATATTTTGATTATTCTCCGTGTATGACGCTACCTTTTACTTTTCTCTGAATGTTGTGTTTAAGTGTAAATGTTTATAAAATAGTATGATGTTCCTCACATGCTCCACTTGCTATGCCATTTGTAGGCCTAATGCCTATTTGTGTATCTTATTTTTTCACACGGGCCATGGGCCTATTTAACTTGTATTTGTACTAAACTTCTTCATACATATTTAAAACGATCAAACAACACTTATATCATGTAATACGACCACATAATCAGGAATATGAAATTTATGCCATGCAGACATGTCATTCGTGTAATATGGACATACTCAGCAGTGAAATAAAATATTCAAGTGAACAAAACAAGTAATTGATACATACCATTGTTGCAGTACGTCCCTGTAAACAGGCTTCAACTGCTGACTCCGAGTGTCACCGTGAGCCATATATAGTACCTAACGGTCCAGGTGCTCTGAACGAATGTTGCCACGACCCCTTCACAACCGGGGATTCGGAATGCTCCATATTTAAATAAATCCTCAAAGCTTTTCAGAAAGAATTACAAAATTCGGCATGCATTTATCTACATGTTTAAAAGAAAATATTGTTAGCATAAAAATCAATGTTTATAACTTTCAATGTTATATTTTCCCACAATGTTTTACAATATAAAGTCATCATATATCGGGTTTTGTTCCGATCTAGATGGTCGAAGGAAAACCTTGTATTGTCTGCGTTTTATTCATTCTAGTATTTAATTAAGGAGGGACAATAGCATCAACCATCTGCTCTACCCTTTCCACACATACAAACATCTTGACAAATCAGCAGACGAGTTTTAAGAAGATTATGGCAAAATAGTTAAAAGCTCATATTGAGGTATTCCTTCTTTAGCCACAACGTCTTCAATTATACTAAATGATAATACTTTCAATTAACATCGTTTTTTCATGTTGTACATGTACTCGTCTGCTGCAGATTTAGATTATGGGAAAGGGTAATTTAGAGGATGTTTGGTCCCTCTGATGTATCAATCTTTATTTCGTGTTATGTCATTTGATATCAATAAATAATTAAAAGAAATACGCGCTGTATTTCAATGAAAACGCCTCGTACATAAAACAGTATTTCAACATTTAAGGCGGATTCCGTCTGGTGGAAAGTGATATCAATGCCCGGTTGTTGCAGGGACACTTTATTTTGTAATATAGTGTCATTGGGTGTTGGTTCGACAGCTGATGTTTTTATAAAAGCGCAACATACTAGCCGAACTCTGTGAAATCAAGGAAAGAGATGTTTGCGAACGCACAGTTTATTCATGTTCAGCATGTCAGTAACAGAACATTCCAAGAAACATTTAACAAAGTGTATTTAGATGAGATGGTATGGACAGCATTGATACTATACCAGATCATCATCCGCTCTTTAAATTGATATTCAGTGATTAATTAATTCTTTCAGTGCCGAATTGTCCCAAATCTGGCGACTCAATTTTTCAAGTAATAAGAGTTGTAGAACATATTGATGAATAAAATACAAGCAAGCTGATTTCAGGTGAAACAGCTCGTTACGTAGCACCTGAATCTGTATTGTGTGTAAAAACCTTAATATTTCTATTGGCGTTTGAAGAGATTATGACATCAACTTATCTTTATTTATTCACTGTATATCCATCAGGCCGCAATAGCAAATATTGTTTAAAAAGATACTGCACAGATTTCATTTCTCCTTTTACTACAATGCTGTCAATTAGGTATAGACTATAACTATTTTCTTATTTACCTTTTGGCTGACTACTTATTTCGTATTTCAGCATGAGGCAATTATTTAAAACAGTTTTAAGAAACGTAATTAAAATAGGTGTGAAAGTCGTCTCTCATTAGCAACAGATGCATAGCTATAAAAAGCTTAAAACATTATTCAAATTTTAAGGTACAATACATGATATTAGATGATTAGAATAATAAAAAAGTTCAAAAAGAGACTGGAAACAATTTGTAATTATTGTAAACGGCATAATTCCAATATGGTAAAACGACCCGTTTTAAAAAAGACCTACGAAAGCAGTAATGCTTATAAGTGTCATAATATTATCCGGTTACTAAATATACATGAACTGCATGTGCGCCATACCACGAGAAAACCAATAGCATTGCATATACGTATTATATCGACTCAGATCAGCCTGCACAAGCTAATCCGTGCCGACACATTCCGTATCAGGGGGATAGAAGTATAGATGAATGATTCCTGGAACAGAAAATCCACAGAAGGTGAAGAGTGTCTGTCCGGTTAAGCCTGCCAGTCATGCTTAGGCTGATCCGGGTCGATGCTTTACGCAGAGTCCACAATATTGGTTTTCTCGCGGAACGGCTGGTGTAGTTTTTTTTTAAGATTACGACCTCACACTGCTTCGGACCGGGTAAAGCCAAGGGTCTTATACTGCTTGTCAAGGATCAGGCATTACACCAAGAACCCCAATGTGTCGGTCGTTAAAAAGATACGAATCACATTTACATGTACAAATTAATCGGTGTTCGTGTAATCCCGTCAAACCGATTGGATGTCGGTATTCTCCGAACAGTTTCCAACAAGTCAATCGCTTACTTTGCTATTTAATTATTTCTTCTTTTCTAATCCAAAATAGACTCAAATAGTTTTGATATTAATCTGTATAAATGTGTCTAGTGCCATTGAATCTACATCACAGTGAAAGGTGCGATATAAATGTGAAACTAAAGCATCTACCTAGGTAGATGGGATTTTGACAGTATGCATATGATAATGAGTTACGAGGTTGCATTTTGCTATAGATGCATCTAGTTGTTGAAAACAAGTAATTAATTTAAAGATAGGGCCTTGTTGGAAGGGCATAAAATCTCGAGCTTTACATAAAAATCAAAATCAAAGGTATTTTCAATGGTTCTATTTTGAAAACAGTGTATTTAAAAGACAAATTGCCAAAACGATCAGTTTCTTTTGACATAATACTTTCAAAACCTTTTTTTTTTTTTTTTTTTCGAGGTTATCTTAATTTCTCAGTATATTTTTCGGTTGAGACTTGTCTGGAAATAGCGTATGATATGTTGGCGTATTTCATTTAAGCAGCTAGTATTCAAATGACAGATATACATATACAAGTATATCCAATATAACTGGTAGCTATATGTCTAGTATTTTTTTTATTTACAGTAGGAATAAAGCTGCAATGAGTGAGCATTGAGCATATTGTAAAGGACATGTGTAAATGTCTTCCAAGCAAGATGTGGAAAGCCAAAAGTAATTAGTGTTTGAGCCCACATGACCCAATTTCAAACCTGACTTCGCAGATTTTAAATGGTAGTAATTGTTGCCCTCCTTTACGATCAGGGTTGCGACCGACAGGCTGGTGTCGGGATAAAATAGACCGGTAGTACTGGTAACTTACGAAGGAAACGCCGTGATATAACTGAATAACTTGATGGAGATTAATGTTCCGATCGAGTTTCAAGAAGATTAAATGGCAAATTTGACCCCAAATGTGCTCACAAAGATTCTCTAGAATTTGACATAGTGACCTAGTTTTAGACCCGACATGGTCCAGTTTCGAACCTTACTGCGATTTGATGGTGATGTATGTTCTTATGATTTTTGGAATAGGGGCGTGTCGCCTCTATTCCATTGTCAACCTGCTTTCGAAAAGTCGGATTAAAGCTGCAACCGCAGTCCACATTTGTATACCTACACCAAAATCGAGTTTTGATTGGTTATAAACTGCCTTTTCAACGATTTCATTGGTTCGACCGAATCACGAAAAACCCTCCGCTTGCATTAATTAATGAGACAAAATAGTTCCAACGCGTGAAACACACTCTGAACTATGATTGACCTCAATGTCAGTGGTGTTAGGTAACGTCGATCGTGCTGTGACCCCATTAGTTTACAACAGTCGACTTATATAGAAAAATGTGCAAATCACTGTAAATAAAATTATTGAAAGGAGTTGAAACCATTGTGGCAAAAGTAGAAATTGCCTACGATAAGACATTTCTCCTTTTGTCACAATGTTTTCGATTGTCGACTGTTGCACACTTGTAAGCGGGAAATGGTTACATCCTTCCCGTGAAGGCGGAACCCTTGCAGTGATACTATAACAGTTCGAATATTGACAATAATGTTGAAAATGGAGCTATTGCTGACAATGAGCAACTCCTCATTTTCACACAATGCTTTCAAACACGTTTCAAATATTAATTCCTTCATATTTGAACGTTTCACTATGGATATTCTTTTACTCGAAACATGTTGAATAACATGCAAGAGATGAATGATAACGAGCAATGTTGCCTTACATCAAGTGGAAAAATATATAGTTGAAACCTTTGATGAAAAAGAGGAAATGAGTCACGATTAACACTTTTGCAGCCATCTGCTGCACATGCGTCAACAAGCGACTGTAAGCGGAGAAGGGTTGAACCGTTTCCGTTATAGCTACTTAGTTACATACGAATGTTGAAAGTGTATTTGCAAACGGAGCAATTGCTGACAATGAGGAATTCCTCCTTTCCAAACAATGCTTTGAAACATGAATCAATCTTTTTTTTCTATAACCTAAATAACGAAAACATTTGTCTACGGTTATTATTTTAACCGTTGCCCCTTTTAGACACATTTGACTCACCTTAACAGCTGAATGATAATCAGCAAGTTTGTCTTTTTCCACAATGTTTTCATCACTATTCAAAATAGGAAATAGAAATTAAATCTACAAATTAGAGATAAGTTAATTTCAACATTGATTGATTGGGGTTAACGCCTTTTTTTAACATTTCCTCAGTAATACCACGGCGGCCAGTTCACTTACAAATGTATTTCCTGGTTTTCTCACGCAAGTACTCCACACAACAATCTTCCCAAGCAACTGGCTGCTTTTCCATATAGACTTAGCCCATTGGTGAAAGACGAATGACGCATGTCGCATTGACTTTTGTCAAACGTCGGAAAGAAATTTGGCAGAAAATGTCAACATACACACGAGTTATAACCGCAAGGTCATTATTTATTTTATAATTGAGGGGCTTCTAGCGACTTTGGGACACAATTTATAATGTATTAATGCGTTACTTGAAGACTCAATGTCAACGGCCGGCTGTCTGCCTGAAAGTGCATTTGTCCGTCCGTCATGGATTGCATGTTTTGGTCAACACGTTGTTACTATATGGCATATTTATTTCAAAGTGGTCACACTTATACCGTGTGATCAGGAGAACGGCAAAGTACTAGGTACATAACTCTGGTCTGTTTATTTTAGTTGTCTCCATTTTTCCTTATTTAGTTCGGCGATTGTCTAAATTAATTTCCATTGTATCCATTTAAAACTTGGTTTGTAGGTAACTTATGACCTACAGATTTGCAGTGCACCATTACCATTACTTTAGCATGCTGCGTTTGGAGTGTGTATATTTTTGTCTTTCCATGTTCTCACTTAGTATATGACTTTCGCATGCAACACATGCGTTCCGTGAAATGCCCCTGTTCGTATATGAATGTTTCCCCAAGCTGTGTACTTTGTCCGGAGCGACTGACTGTCTGTCCGTCTTTGTGTTCATCCATCCGTCCGTCTGTTCGTTACGGTTTGCATTAATGGGTCAAAACTTTGTTTCTGTTTCGCGTATACATTTCAAAGTCGTCACACGTATACATTGCGATTAGGAGATCGATACAATATTTTGAATACAAATCTGATCTGGTTTTTAGGTGTAACCTCATTTTTTCATTTCTTCGGTTATTGTCTCAATAGATGGCCAATGTATCAATTTAAGACTTGGTGTATAGGGAACTCAGAGCTACAGATGTGCAGTGCAAAAAGAAACATAACTCGAGCATGCTTTCGATTGTTTTTCATTTATCAGCATGATTACAATATACATTGTGGATCTTTAGTGATTTCTGAACTGGAAATATTTTAATTAAGGGTCGCTGCTCGGTTTTTTGTCAATCTTTTGTCCTGTTTGATTTATTTTCTTTATACAAGAAAAGGGTCAAACTTTGATAAATAAGGTATATGTTATTGGCAGGCAGTATGGGTTGCTTCACACATTTTTGGTTTCGTTTGTTTTAAAGGTCATTGTTTATTATTTTAACAATGTTTGTCCATATTAGCTATGCCATATATTTTCAACTACCATATCCCCTATACCATTAGCGCTTTCAGCGCTTTGATTATTAAAGTTTGGATAAACACGATGTACATGAATGGCCATTGATTGCTCACCCGAGTTATGCAAACCAAATAATCACTTACATTAACTCATTTAGTGATCTGGTAAGCTATTACTAAAATGTTAACAAGATTTTCTTCAATTTTTCCTAGTGGCATAGTCTTTTACTGGACTAGAGCATGATCAAAGAAAGACTCATTCTGACAAAGGTTCAAGAGGCTTGAATTTAACCAGAGCTGTCAGAGGACATTGTGCTCGACTTGTTCGTGCTTGCCAATAAAACAAAACTTTTTTGGGTGAAAACATAACCAAAAACTTCATAATATTTATAAGCAAAGTACTTTAAAAGTCATTAACGGGTCATAATTCTAACAAAAACTTTCACTGAATTAAGGACTCTTGACTGTTGGTGGAAGTAAAGATGGTAAAAAGATATTATAAGTGTTAAAGTTATATCTCTAATTGTTTTGGAAAAAATGATTTGGTCTGAATAACTTCTTTAAAAAAAACTTGACATAGTTATGTACTCTTGTCTGTTGGTGGAGTTAATGATGGTAAATAAGGATTGTAAGTGTATAAGCTACACTCTAATGGTTTTTGAAATAAAAGTAAGGTGGTACAAATAACTTTACCAAAATTTTAAGTCGAAAAAGGGCCATAAATCTTACAAAAACCTTGACAGAGTTATGTACTCTTGTCTGTCGATGGAGGTAATGATGGTAAATGAGTAGTGTAAGTGTATAAGCGTTATCTCTAATGGTTTTGAAAAGAATGGGGTGGTACAAAAAACTCAACCAAATTATATGAAGAAGTTAAGTTGAAGTTAAGTTGAAATTGATTCTTAAGTTCAGGAAAAGATATCATAAGAAACTGAACATTTTAGACGGACAGACAATAGACAGAGATTGATCGGAATAGATCACATTGAGCTTTGGTTTTGGTAGAGGTTCACAGAAGGAAAGGTTGTACCAAATTACCTTTAAATCAAACATGCAGATTCAGAAGAGAAGTATTTCATTTGTCATTCAACCAACTAACCACCCTTCTGATGCTGCAGTGTTTTGCATAGAATATAATTTTTCGAACAATGTTATCACAGGACCCCATTATAAAGAAACGTTTGTGCGATATTTGGTTGAAATCAGTGCAGTGGTTTAGATAGAGATTAATAGTTTAAATAAATAAAAAATTACAAAACTAATCTACATGTCATTTTATTCTGTAATGAAGTATAGTAGACATATGCACTTTATTATATATCACATAATTTTTAATAACATGAAAAGTAGTTTATAAAAGGTTAATAAATATATTTTTCCAAGGCAATTAAGATTGATTGATTTATTGGGGTTTAATGCCATTTCCAACAGTATGTCATATATGACACTTGAACCTGTACACAACATTACTATCATTTCTCAAATAATTTAGCCAATTGATACAGAATTACACATAATATTTCCAAAGTCATATGCTGCAGATATGTTGTATGTTGGTTCGGGTTAAGCAACATAAGCTGACTTTTCCTTTGCATAAAAACCTTTGAAGACCAGAAA